>CM076581.1:983017201-983496228 GCA_034641835.2 Pinus albicaulis
ATCTACTCCACAAGGGCCTGACACATAAAATACTGAGCTGGTTTTTATTGGCCTAAATTATTTGGAGATGTTTTTAATTGGGTTAGAGCATGCGATAAATGTCAGAAGTTTGCTGAAAGGCAGAAGTTAGCAGCTCTACCCCTAATTCCAGTCCATGTTAATGAACCATTCCAGCAGTGGGGATTAGATTTTATAGGAGAAATACACCCCCCATCAAGTGGCCAGCATAAATGGATATTGACTACCATGGATTACTTCACAAAATGGGTGGAAGCCATACCTGTAAGAAATGCTACAGATGCAATGATCATAAAGTTCATGGAAGAAAACATTATATCCAGGTTTGGCTGTCCTGCTAGAATCGTAACTGATAATGCACAGGCCTTCAAATCTGCTAAGTTTGTAAATTTCTGCCAGCAGTATAATATAACATTGAATCACTCCACAACATATTATCCACAAGGGAATGGCTTGGCAGAATCCTCCAACAAAACTCTGGTAAGGGCCTTGAAGAAAACAATCAATGAAAATCAAAAGAATTGGGACTCCCAATTGAAATTTTCTCTATGGGAAAACAGGATAACTAGTAAGAGAGCAACTGGAAAATCTCCCTATGAGCTGGTATACGGACAAGCATCTGTGTTCCCTATGTAGCTAGCTTTACCAGTAGCATGCTTCATACAGGAAAGTCAGGAAGAACCTGATGGTATGGTTAGAAGAATCAATCAATTGGTGGAATTAGAGGAAACACGGAACCAAGTGAATCAGAGGTTGGCTGAATATCAAGAGAAAATGAAAAACATTTTTGATCAGCATACTAAAGATAGAAAGTTGCAAGTTGGTGAGTTGGTGCTCAAATGGGATGTTTGGAGGGCTGAAAAAGGGAAGCATGGGAAATTTTATCCCCTTTTGTTTGGTCCTTTCAAAATCGTTGAGCAGGGGAATAATAACACTTTTATGTTGGAGAATTTACAGGGTGATTTGTTGGACGCTCCTGTAAATGGTCAATTTCTTAAACCATATTTCCAATTCTGATTGAGGCAATGGAACACCTGATGTATCATATTGTACACAAGTTTTGTTTCAGTTTTGTTTTAATCCAGGTGAACGTGCTGGTGAATTATCAAGTGGGAAATAGAAATGCAGAGTTTACATACAGGTGATCACAGGGTCTGCAGGTTCTCAGCACGTCCAAGTATGAACGCACTGTCCCCAGCTGGAGTCAATGTTGTTCATGCCAACTCCTCATTCAGATTTTTGGCCACCAATTCTGTTCAAATCTGTCTAAACCCCCATACGCTGCCTAATGCTATCATTTCCGCCCACAAAATACATTGTACAAAGGTTAAAATCCACGATTAAAAATTTATTGGGCCCAACCCCTTTCTCCACTAGCCCCGCACCTCCTTTCATCCATGTAACCAAGCGTTGTGACCAAGCGCTACCCCTTAGAGCATTTATCGCAAATCGCATCCATCGCAGATCGCATTTTCATTGGTTATGACCGTTTGATCCGTCGCAATTATTTGCGACGCGATTGATCGCGCCATCGCACTTTCCGCCTTTGCGATTTGCGATCATCGCAAATCGCACCCATCGCAGATCCGCCCCATCGCAAAAGCGCAAAGCACATTTTTCTGTTTGGTACCACTTTCCGCCATCGCATTTTCTACCTTCGCGATTTTGCGATGCGCTTCTCGGGCCCCACCTCGTACGATCGCTCCCACCGCGTTCCATTGCAATTCATCGTATTTCTTTGTATTTCCGTGTATATTCAAACCTTTGCATTTTTCATTAAACCTTAATGAATCACCCTCCGTTGTGACCAGGTCCCACATCCACGTCTCCGCTCCATCGTTTTTCCCCGTTTCCTTTTGTGATTCACTTAAGTGAAAACCTTTGGGCCTTTATACTAATATCATTTCTTCTGCCGCTTTTCACTATTCCACTCCTCCACGTCACCGCTCCACGTGTCAAATACATTCCTCCTCTACCATTTATACATTCCGTTCATATGTCATGTTTCAGTGTTCACGTTATCAACCTCCACCCAGCCAATTCATCGTCACTCCCCTGTGTTTTTCACTGCTATCCTTCATGCTTCCATCATCTTATCACACCGCCTTGTCACCTAAGTCACCTCTACTGCATTCACTCTCCTGTGCATCTGTTTTCTTAACAAGGTTTGTGTATTTTGTAGGGTGCGGGAGGAAGAAAATCACCATCAATTACCGCCTCCATTACAAAAGCCAAGGCCTCTTCCAAAGATAATTTTTCAGAGACAAATTTATGAAGGGAAGCCCCGGGGAGCTACCGTGACATGACACTCATTAAAACAACAAGGTTCAAAATCTATCCAAACCTCTAGAGCCATTCCAAACCAAGATTTTATGGATGAAAACATTAATGTAGCAGCAGCAAAATATTAATGAAGGAGCAATGAATTCAATGTCCGGCATGAAAGGTTTCAAATTCCAATTCAGGAATTTAAAGGCAGAGAGTATAATGTACAGGAACCAATACTCTCAAGGTGTTACTTCAGCCGAGTTTTCTTCAGGAAAGTACAGAATGTTCGTGAAGATTTACCCCTATGCTGCGTTCCTGAAGAGATTTGTTCCAATGCATTTATTTCAGTAGGCAGATCTCAAAGTACAAGATAATACCACCTAGTCATTTAACAGTATGGGTGCGAATGTTTCCGCCACTTTGTTTCAAATCAAATCATTAAATTTGCATCACCTACCTCGTTCTCTAGAGTTTTCTACCTCTCCTATAAAACTCCAGAAGAAAAACATTGTAAGGGTTCCAGACTTGTATCATAAAATTGTGCTGAGAAAGGCATTTTGTATATATTTTGTAAAGCTTCTGTGTGAAGGCTCAGAGCCCGTAGGGTCTCAGTGAGGAGGAGTTCCATCTGTAATGAGGATTCTGGTCTTTGATATCTCACAGCATGTAAACTTCTTTTTATGTGTTTAATACATAATTCCATTTCATCTTTCTTCTTATGTTATGTTACTGGAATGTGGGTGGCTCACTGATCTGGTAAGGATTCATCCTAATTGATGCCCATAATTAGATCAGTCAAGCGCCTTAAATATGGCTCAGGCATAGCATACTGTTTCATTATTCCTTTCATCCATAATTTCTGCTATATTGGTTGCTTTGGGAGGGTGCTTTTAAAACGCCATTGTCATGTATGGATTCTTAGAACATTAAGCCCATGCATGGTTCTGTTGTGTATCTGGGTATCAGTCCAAGGTTAACTAATATCTTCTTATGTTTCTTTCCCTACATAGCTTTCTGATATCTGATTTCTGTGATATATTAGTTGAATCGGCCCTCTTTATAGTAAATTGTCTCTTAACTGTCTGATGCCTTTATATTAGGGCTTTGCATCTTGTCTCTGCAACTTTACTTTCTTTAGAGCAATTTTTGTAATTTATGGTCCCATTTAAATCATTTTCCTTGTTTAACAAGAGATAGCAGGAGAACATTTGGATTGACACCCAAGCTATATTTCATGCTCCCTTGCTATGATAAGATGTCCTAGGCACTGGTCTATGGCAACTCTAGGCTATCTCTAGGAGTGACAAAATTGTCTACAACACATGTGTTGAGGGAGAACAAGTGGTGCATATCTCACAACCACTATCTGTTGCATCCTTATGAGGGCAGGTTGAGCCACATTTTACTGATGTACAGTTGATGTAGTTGTTTGAGAAATAAGAATTACAATTGGCGAATTCTGATTTTGATTTAGGATAGTAGAAAATTGGGGGTCTTGAGCTGATTTTTTAGGTTTTGGAACTGAGAAGAGTGGGTTTTCAAAAATATTTACAAAGGATGTCTTGAATTCTCTTTCAGTAGAAGAATCAGAATCTAAAGTTATCTCTTAAGGGGATGGAATTAATTCAATTTTATTTTTCTAAGCAAGGAAATAAGATAAATTAAAAGTAAGACCTTCAGGTACAGTCTCTTCAAGTGGATGAGAGGAATATGACCCAACAACTGAATTTGGAGAGAAAGGGAAATATTATTGTTGAGGGGTGAAAAGAGACTGGTATTTAGGACGAGTTTGAAGGAAATTTAAAATAGTCTTGAAGTCTTCTTTATTCAAAATATCCCTATCAAGAAAATGTGTAATAGCTAATGCTTGTTCTAATTCCCCTTCATTCAACACAAATTCTTCTGACTTCTTTTCAACACATAGAAATTCAGTTTCTCCTTCTTTGACTAGAAGATTTTAGATTTACTAGGTGATGAGTAAGAAAAAACTTCAGTTGAACCTAGGTTAACAACATCCACATTATTTTCTAGGGGAGTAGCTTCAACTTGAGATTTTTCAACATAATATTTTGAAACTAAAACCTCTTTAGATTCTAAAGTAGATTGAGGTACCTTTTTCTTTTGAATGTACCTTTTGTATACCTTCTTAATTGACTGAGATGTAGCTTCAACAGATCTTTGTTTTCCTTTAGCATCTTTGATTATTTTCTTTGGGTCAAAAACTAGAGTAACAGTTGGGGAAGTCTGATTCCTTCTTGTAGATGGAGGTCTTGAAACCCCTCTTCCTCTTCATGGAGTCGCCAAGTGAAAAAATTTGCAGTCTTCTTCAGGTCACCAATCCTTGTGCACCATCAAGAACTGATTATCAACAATTCATAAAAATAGACTCAGGAGAATACTTCATTACAAGGCCTTCGTCTCTTGGTAGACACACTAAAAGATGTTGGCACTAGAATCAACACTTGGACTGCAGCAAGCACCTGACCAGACACATCTTAAACTCTAAGGCAATTTTAATGTTTTTTTTTATAGGATTGGAAGATGGAATAAACTCTGATTTACTGAAGAGAGGTTTTAGTCAAATCCACAGTTCTACTAAAGAGGGTATTGTAACTTGATGTGGTAGGAAGGTGCAAGTTTGTAGTTTATAATGAAAGGAAATTGAAAGATGAGAGGAGAATCAATAGTTCTGTAAAATAGAAATATATTGATTTAGTAGAAATTTAAAAAAGTAACAGTTTGACAATATTCCATTGAGAGAAAGCTATTTATAGTCTGACATGATTCTCACTGAAATATCCTGAAGATTAACTATCATGAGTGATTCTCTTCCACTGTTATAATATATATTTCATCAGGAATTCTCACAGTGTGAGACTAAAAAAACTGATAAAACACATAACAAGCTTAAGAGACTAATAAAAACACATAACCGTATGATGATTTGCAAACTAGAACTGGAAGAAAGGAGATATGGAAACACAAATAAAGTGGAAAATACACACAAAAAATTGGTAATAAGTCCTTAGTAGTATTATTCCATTTAATTCAAAAAAAAAATTACAATCCATATAAGTCAAAATTCAATAACCACCAACCAACCCTGAATTCATATGAGTTTGGCATATATATACAAAATATGATACTGTCATCTTCCACAGAAAAAGGAAAATATGTTTCAAAAGTCATTACAATCTTGTGCAAGAGGTGAGGCTTATCCTAAAACTTTAATACAAAGTGCTATGAAATAATGAAAATAAACAACATTAAGGCTAACAATTCAGAGTGGTTTATATGATGTGGCAGTCTATGGGAAGACTCCTCTTCTGTTCTGGTGCAACCAACTCCACAAAAAGTGTAAAAAATAGTGAAAATGGCATGTGGCTATTCCTTTAATGCTTCTTGGTGCCTTGTAGAAACGTGTTGGTGCTGAGAGTAGTGGTAGAAAATTGTTTCAGAGAAACTCCACTGCTATTTCGTTGTTCCTTTCCTTATTTTGTGGAAACCCTTTGTAATGGCAGAAAACCCAAAAAAAATTGGATAGAATGGCGGAGGTTCATTTTAAGAGATATTACAAAGAAACCCTTTGAAAAAGGTTTAATTGATAGGGGTGAGGTGGAGCAGAATGAATGATAAGAGGGAGGAGAAAACCATTTAGACATATATCGTAATTGCAGATCAGGTTCAGAGCATTTAAACTTAAGACACAAATGGGAGAAAATGTGATTTGCGATGGGGTGATGACGTGGAAAAGAAGTGGGACCGATCGCAGATCGCGCATTGCAAGTTTTGTTATGAGACACAAGAGTTAAATGTTAAAACTCGCGAAGTGTGATGTGTGATGAGAGCAGAGGTGAAGTGGCATAACAAATAGTGGGGTCACCCATAGATCGCACATCGAAAGTTTTATTATGAAACATAGGAGCTAAACATTGAAACTGGCGAAGTGCGATGTGCGATGTGATCAGAGGGACATATAATGACAGATTGTGGGACCGCCCGCAAATCACAAATCAAAAGTTTTGAGGGGGCAGAAGTGAATGTGGTAAGTGAAATTTGTGAAAATGCGATGCGAAAAGGTAGGTGGGGCCCTTTAAATGGATTTTCAAAGTAGAAAGTCAAAACTTTGTTAAGTCATGGTAATATGATAAAAATACGCCCGAAGCAAAAAAAGGCTTTATAACATATTCGAGGCATATTAAAGGGAAGTATGGGTCCCAGACCATACAAAAACTTGCATTTCAGGGGTTTTGTAGGAAATGGAAATTGTAACGTGAATGGGAGTTAAAACTGTGAAGAGTCGATTGTGATGAAAGGCTTTTATCAAGTGCGGTAAGTTATATCATAAAATATATTATGATATAACCAAGGTTTTGTTGTGGTGCAGGTAAAAACTGTGATAAAAGAAATATATGGTAAGTTAAAAAGGAAATAGGATATGGCCGTTGAGGGGTGTGCAAAGCTGCTTTTTCACTATAAAAATTGGATTTTATGAGTTAAAAAGGGGTTTTGAAAAGGGAAATGAGAGGCTAGACTTTGGGTTTTTTGGGAAAATGAAAGGTGAAAGAGGGAAAATGAAGAATGAAAGTAGAAAATGAAATTTTCTCACCATTGAACTTTGACAATGATACTTTCATTTTATAATCAAACTGAAAATGCATATTGATTCCTTGGAGAATGATGACTAGACTTTGAAAATATTTGGAAAAAATCCAGTGCTAACATATCATATGTAAAAAACAAGAAAATAAAATAAAAATTATTATTATTAGAGCATGGGTTTCATGCTCATTATTCATGGTATTTTATATAAACGTGTGTTCTCTGTGATTATGGGGTTTGTTAGGTCTTATAATTTATTACCTTGAGTCAAAGGAGTTAAAATTATGTTTATAAGACCCTTTCAGGAAAAAGTTAATTGTAAAAAGAATTAGTTTTTAGTCTGGAATGTCTTGGAAACTCCAAAAGTACAAGTTGGCCCTGGAAACATCAAGTCACCCTAAAGGAGGGAATTTGAACCGAGTGAGAAGGCTATATAAAGGAGCAATTTGACCTCATTTGGGAAACACTCACTCCACAAGTTTGATATCATAAGAAGAAGTTTGATCTATAGTTGGGAGAAGAGGAAAAGGAGATTGAACGTCTCAAAGAGGAAAAAAGGATGGAAATATCTTGTTTTGGGCTCTATCTCTCTCACACATGAAAAATTATAGGGTTTCTAGGTTACAAGAAGAGGCTGAAATTGCAGGACCGAGTTTCATTAGGATGAAGTGTAACATATTTTATTTGGAAGGAAGGATACTCTATCTAGACCTCGTTAACCTTAGGAGGAGTTGTCTTGATCTAGGGAGGTCTCAAGAGGAGGTTGATATAGGGTTTCCTTAGAAGCTACAAGACTGAAATTGAAGGGTAAAATTTGAGGATGAGTAGCAGTATCAAATTTAGCAAGTCGAAGTTGCAGTGTGTAGCAGTTTGATGAAAAAAAATGGAAGGAATTGAAGAAGGGATGAATTGGTACTAGGATAAGGACTTGGTTTAGGGTTTGGGTCTTTGTATCTCATTTGAAGCATATTATAAGAAGATAAGAGTTTATAGGGATTTCCCCTTGGAGGGGTTTATCCAAAGATGAGAGCCTAATATATGTGTCCTCTATTGTTCTTGATATGGTTTGATGAAAATATCTAACTAAAGAACATAAAGAGGATAAATAAAATTCACAACCAAATATCAAATTTAAAGCAAAATAAGATTAATAGCTTCCACCTCCATTTTCCAACATGTTATTAGAACTAAGGTAAACAAGAAATGAAACTTAAAGGACACTAGTTACTTTTAAAAGGGAAGGAAAAAGGAAGTTCCTCAAGAAGAAGTTGATTTTTAAGAATCGTTTGAGAAATGACTCAAGGAAGGAAGGTTTCTATGTTAAAGGAGATCAATTCTAAATAAATATTGAATCAAAGGAAGATTTGAGAGAAATAATTCACAAAGAATGTTGATCTCTCTCTGGAAAAAGATATATTTGGAAGGAATATTTGAAGGAAACGTCAAGGGACTTTGGAATTTGTTATCAAGGACACTTCAAAGATCTTGAAGGCATCAAGAATATTTAATAAATCATCAAGAATAATATTGGTCTCAAATAAGTATCATATTATCACATCATGTCTGAATCTACAATTCATATGGGTTCTTTCTGTAAGGAGAGAAATAAGCTCATTGGGGCATCAAACTATCTATCATAGAAGAAAATAATTGCCTTGATACTCACAGAACAAGAAGTAATGGAATATGTTACTAGGGAAATTACTAAACCTAGGAAAGATAAGACAAAATAACTAGAAAAATACAAGAAAGGGGATGTAAGGGCACAAAGGATCACAGAGGAAGCCATTAAAGGTTCTCTTGTTCCATTCGTTGCAAATTTGAATATTTCCAAGGCTATGTATGAAAAGCTAGTCAATTTGTGCTTGGTAAGTAAAACATGAAAAATATTTCATTGAGGAAAAAATTATATAGAATGAAGAAATCAAAGGATGAGCATGTGGCATACTTTCTCATGAGAGTCTCTCAACTAGGAGACCATCTAAAAGGAATTGGGGAACCAATTACTAATTCTAAAGTAACCATTTGTGTACTAAATGTATTGCCACCAAAATGGATAAGCTTTGCAACAAGCATCTACTCCAATAAGGATTTGAATCTCTTTGATGAGTTGTGGGTGCAATGCATATTAGAAGAATCAAGGATCAAGGTAAAATATGACATTGAATTAGATGAGAAGTCTCAAGACTTTCTAGCCCAAGTCAAGAAGATGAAGTAGGGAAAATTTGAAAAGTTGATCCAAATTGGATATTTATATTTTTTTTCATCCATATAAATGCATTTGGAGTGGAAAATTGAAGGAATAAGCTCACGGGATAGTTTTTACCGGCATGACCCAATTTGGCGAAACAGAATCTGAAACCTTCTGGGAGTGTTTTGAGGCATCAAAAAACTTTTTTGGGGGGTAAAATTTTTATAATTTAGCATAACACCTTTTCATGCTATTATAAACACATAGATCTTTTGAACAACACAAGAAGCATGACAATCAGAGTCCGTATGCAAATATTATGCCACTCAAAAGTTGACCTTCCTGTTTTCACACCTATAATTCAAGAGGATGGCGCATCAGCCCCCATTATTCATGGAAAAGGGGCTAGCCACATTTTTTTGATGTAAAAGAATCTGCAATATTCTATATTGTAACTCTAGTTAAGTGTTATATGTAGTTAAACTTAACCACTAGTAGGCTATCGTGTTGTGTTATAACCTAGCCACTGGGAGGAAGAGCCAATCCATTCTTTCGAGAGAATTTTGTTCCATAGTTGAGAAAATATAACCATGAGAGATATGAGGTAGAGAACACAGAGAGGATTTGTGCATTTTAGCAGCCCATAGGCCATAGACATTACTTCTTTGTACCTGTAGTCATATTTCCAAACAAAGAAAGAGAGCAAAGCAGCTTCACCTTCTAGTTGGGTTTTCTCTCGAAAGGGTTTCCCAAAGAACATATCTTGTGTCTTATTTTTGTGTGAGCTTATTTTTTAGTTCTCTAATTTTTTTCATAATTTCCATTCACATGCATACAATAATTACAGTTAAATCCATAGATATTAAAGTTTATTAAACTATAATAGTGTAGAACTTTCAAAGTTTAATATAATATTATTAGATATGTTGTGACAAAATGTCCAGTGGAATATCTACGACATTTTACCGTTCATTTGGTATCAGAGGCAGTTTCTTTGGGTGTTTGTGGATATTTTTGGGGGATCTATATTGGCAGGGCTAAAAATCGTAAAACCCTAATTGTTAGTATGAATCTTAATTCCAAGCGTACGAAAAAATACCACTTTAGCTCTGCATAAAAAACAAGCATAACAACATAAATGACTATTAATATCTTCATATCTGCAATTAGGTGATCAAGATAAATGCTGCAAAAATCTATATCTATGCATTAGAAGATATTAAACAGTAGAAAAAACAAGATTTACTCCATGCATCCAATAGACAAGACAAGAATATATCAAATGAATTTTGTATTAATGGCACCTGGGAGGAAAACACAAGAGGGTGTTCTCGATTCTCCTCAATGGGATGGGTTCTTGTAAGTCCTCAGCACTTCAAATTTATAATTCCTCTCTCTTGATGGTGTAGAAAACCCAGACAAAAAATGGAAAAATATGGCTATTATGGTAGATCAATAGCCAGAACAAAAGTTTAGATCCAGAGTGATCTTTAGGCAACAAAAGGCCATAAATGAATTGGAAAACCCTTCTATTTATAATAAAATATTGAGTTAGTCTAGATATTGGTGCATAATTAAAATATTATTAACCAAATCAAGATCCAACTTTTATGGATTATTTTATTATATTTGTTGGAGGGAAAATGAATTTGACTTGGGTCAAATCCCTTTATTTGTAAGTAATAAATAAATAAATGATTTATTTATCATTTTAAGGATGTGGTTAAGTAATAATAAATAAAGAAATGATTTATTTATCATTTTAAGGATATGGTTGAGTAATAATCAAATAAATAATGATTTATTTAATTATTTAAGGGAGATTTAGTCATATTTAACAAAATATTATTTAAGTAATGTTTAAATAATTATTCTTAGAAAATAATAAGATAAATAATGATTTATCTAATTAATTTCCTTGTTTTGGGTTAAATATAACCAAGAATATTAACTAAACTACTTTTTAACTAATTATTCCTTGAGGAAAATCAAACAAATATGGATTTATTTAATGTTTCCCCATGGGGTTTCTTGTTTAGACCATAAAAAACTTAATAAAGGTGGTTTTACTAAGTTATTTTCATAGTGAATGCAATTATACTTAGGGTAAAATTGGTCCTACATGGTGTACTTGGGTCCATCTAATACCAATTGGTTAGATGACCAAAAAATGGTGTAACAGATTTCCCCCCAGTGTGCGAGCGTTAGGAGCTAATCGTATGACTGAAGTACGTTGTAAGAGAGAGGAGTATAAGGTAGACCAAAGTGTTGAAAGAACTAGACCCTGAGGAGGCGAGACTTACAGGTGCCACAAGTCTCTTTGATGAGTGAGTACCTGCTATAGGCAGGGGGGAGGCATACCTATGCTCGCCAAGGCAATAGTACAAACAATAAGGCGTCTAGAAAACCACGGGACAAAGTAATAAAGCATATGATGGCATAAACATGAGCCAGATGAATAACATGATAATGAATCCCACATACATATTTTGCCTGGGATAACAGCCAGGATTTTGTAAAATAATATCTGAGTACATGAGATATGAATACAACCCATATGCCCTTGTAAACAGGAAAGGGCTCTAAAAATTTGACTGATATATGCAATCAATAAGGCAATGCAAGCGACTGAGGTCGGTATCATCAAATCTATGGAGCTTCATCGAAGGCTAACGTGAAGAATTCATCCAGGTATGTGGGGGGATACCTGTAGGGCCACCCCCTCATGAGGGTTGAGACATCTCACACACACCTGGGAATCACCGATATCAGTTACTGCATCACTGAACCATAAATTATATGAATCTCGATCATGCTGAAAGGAGCTGGAGCTGAGAAACAATCAATTCAAAGGGAAATAAGGAGTCCCTTTGCCTGATCCGGGGCACTGAACAAGAGTGGAAGCTGGAACCAAGGTACACCACCCTTTAGACCTATCTTCTAGAAGGAATGAGTTGATGTCGACAGAAGGAGGTCCGCCATAGGTGAGGAAATATTGGATCCTCAACTAAGGCACAAGATACAATAGTAAAGCGACTGACAGGATGATGCCAATGATGATGATGAAATGGAGGGTAATGAGTAGTGAATGGATGACTTCCCTTGTTAGAGTATAAAGGGCATGAATGACCTGGCAGCGACTGACAAAACATCATGAGGGATAGGGGACAGTGGGACTGAAGGCCATAATGTGCGACATGAGAGAGGGACCAAGAAATGAAGGATGGAGGACTATAGTGGGATGCAAAGAGACACGAGATAGACTACATGAATGCAATGGTGACCCAAATCAGATGCTCTAAACAAGGGTGACTCGATGGTGCTGCCACATAGAAAAGGTCCAATGGAGACCATAAAAAATGAGTATAAGATGGTAACTCATGACAAAATTTGACATGAGTGTAGACAAGTATGGAGGCAAAGTGATGCCCTTAGTAAGAGTGTTACAAGTGAATAAATTTGATTTTGAGGAGGAGTAAAGTGACGCTTCTTGGAAAAAAGGTGTCCTGGTGAAGTATCAAATCACTAAAAACTAATAGATACCCATTTGAGGGCTTTCCAATGGTACATATGGTTCATCAAACTAAGCTACAGTTTGGCCGCAGCAGGCGAAATAAAAATTAGGGGTTTTATTTTAATAAGGCGTTTTCCCTCCCAATTCACTCATTCGCAGGTGGAGCTATGGTGAATGTAGTGAGGAGAGAAGGCCCTAAATCTTATGGTGATTGTAGGAGACAAACCGACCGTTGGAATTGAGAGCAATCAATTTTAGGAAAGAGGCATAATCCTAATATTTCATTTCAGTGGATTGAAGGTTCAATTTAGGTACCCAGAGCTCATGAACAGGCTAGGTCACACTTTTTGGGGTCTGCTTTGCAACCTGGGTAGCATGTCCTGGGCAGAAAACTGCAACCTGTCCCAGGAAATGACCTGAACAGTGCGACTTGTCAAAGAAAGGGGTTTTTAGTGTTGTTTTTGGCTGAGATCTAGGATTTTTATGGTTGAGGGGAATAGGTGTCCCCAAGCATGTTGTGGAAATTCCAAAATTTATTTAGAAAAATGGAAATCTAAACACATTTTAATGATGTGGTGCACCATTTGTTTTCAATATGGTTATGCATTTTGAGAAAGGAAATAGACAATTACCAATCTCTTTTGGTACTGCATATATGAATCAAATGGACTTTAAGTTTCCAGGTTGGCATAAATGGTGTTACTATCCTAAAGAGAGGATTTTGAGATAATGAACTGATGTTCTCCCAGAAAACCCATAGGTTGGTCAACCACAATGTCTATGAGACTGGGTTGTTGATGTAATATGAATGAATGATGAGGGGTATCATCCCTAGAGTGATCTGAAGTGATATGGGACTCTAGAGGTTCATCATGGTTGACGAATCTATAAACAAACCTCGCGATCTTGCAGAGGTGGGGTTTTCATGGCTCAACATCAAGTTGTGAATATAAACCACAATGTAAACCTCCTCATGGCAACCTAAGCAAAAATCTAGGGATATTTGGAGAATATGGGGGTTCAAATGCAGAGGAAAAATCACAAGTGGGATCATGATATTAGGAATACATGGAGAACCATCCGAAGAAAGAACCCAAAAAATATCAACCCAATTCGAGTGTCATGAATCAATCTCTATTAAAAATGGTAGCAAAATTAAATATCAAGTCGTACCATGACGAGATCAATAATTTGAAGTTGAACCTCTAGTTGTAGCAACTAGAAGTTTATTTCAACGTCCATCAGATCGAGAAAGGGAAAAATATCTCATTTGTGCAGCTGAAATTAGAGGGCCATGCACTAACTTGGTAGGAGAGCCACACAAAAACCTTGAGGTTGGAGGGAGGACTTCTAGTGAGTAAGTGGGAGTATTTAAAAACCCTCATTAAGTCACAATTTTATCCCATTGGTTACGTGGAGGATTAGTAGACCTGGTGGCATTACTTTAGGAAAACTTCATGCCAATGCGTGCAAGAGTACACCACATAATTCATAAAGATGGCTATAATGTTGGGTATCTATCCAAAGAAACCAGATGCACTCCTCAATTATTTGGGGGATCTGCAACGCTATCTCTGTGAGCAAGTGATGTTGTTTAAGCCCAAATTATTGGACGAGGATTATGTACAGGAGCAGTACTTGGAGAACATAGGATTGAAAATAGCGCAATCAAGTGGATCGAGGTAGAAGGAGAAACAAGAAGATTCTAGGGAGGGGAAGAAGAAAAAAAGGGGGGATGATAAAAATATGGGAGCCACAACACACCAGTGAAAATATCATAGTAACCGTTGCAACCACTACAACATTGATGGCCATACAGAGGAGAAGTGATGTAAGTTGCATCTAGAGATAACCTGAAGAGCAAGAAGCAAGATAATAACAAGAATAATCTCATGGGCACTGATTCGAGTAACCAAGTTGAAAGTAGCTCAGACATGGATGAGAAGGTTGTCTATACATTAGTGTAGAAGAATGTGAACCTGAGTAGCCTTCAACAAAAGGAAGAGAAATAAATGACCAAAATCTTCCATATAAAGATGCAAGTTAAGAAGATAAATATTAATGTTCTATTTGACCTGGGATCACAAGTGAATCTCATTGCAGCAGATTCGGTCAAGAATTTGGGCTATAATTTCATGATCATCCAAACACATATCCACTGGGATGGGTAAATAAGGATGCATAACTAAAGGTAACAAAACATCACAAAATTAGATTTGTTATCACTGTTGATTTTATTGATGAAGTAGATATGGATGTGGTTCCCCTTGATGTATGTGGAGTTGTGTTTGGGAATCCATACATGTACATGCGTGATGAAATATTCATGAGGAGATATATCCAGTACTAGCTCATCAAGGATTGAAAATCATTCATCATCAATGCGCACAAAGGAAAGTCGAAAATTTCACTAGTAAGTACCAACCAAGCCAAGAAATTGATCAGTTCCAGCAAGCAGTATGTTTTATTGTTTTTAAGACAAATTTAGTTTGAAGAAGAGTCAATAAGAGGCAAGGCATCCCTAGAGGGATGTACTAAGAAACATAAAAAATAACTGGAGGAGTTGTTATAGGCATACATGGATGTGTTCCGAGAGCTTAAAGAGTTACCACCTGAGAGAGAAGTGGAGCACGAGATATAACTATTTCCAGACTCCCCATTGCCAAATATTGGGTTGTACATGCAGTCTATTATAGAATCAAGTGAGGTGAAGAAAAAATTACAAAATCTACTAGAAGAGGGTGTCATTTGACCCATCATCATTGTGCCAAAGAAGGATGGTACTTGGCAGATGTGTATAGATTACATGACGTTGAATAAAATCATGCTCAAGAACAGATACCCCCTGCCTAGGATAGATAATCTACTAGATTAGTTGCAGCAAGCGAAATATTTCACCAAGCTAGACTTGAAGTTTGGATATCACCAGGTTTGAGTCAAATAAGAAGATACATGGAAGACCACCTTCAAAACCAGGCAAGGTCATGGCTAGTTATGCCATTTGTCCTATGTAATGCACCAGCTACGTTTATGATATTAATGAATGATATATTGCGCCATTTTAAAGATTCATTTGTTATTGTATATTTGGATGATATACTTGTATATAGTGCTACCTGGGAAGAACATATTTCACATTTAACGCAGGTGCTAGAAACATTCAAGAAGCACCAACTGCTAGAAAATCTCAAGTGTGAGTTTGCGTAACAAACTTTGGTGTATCTAGGGTATGTGATCGGTGGAGGAGAGTTGAAGATAGATCCTTCCAAGATAGAGGAAATCATGAAATGATTGGTTCCTACTAACATTTATGAGGTTAGGAGTTTCATTGTGGAAATACAATACCTAAGGAAATTCATAGCCTCATTTTTAGTGGTAGCATCACAACTCCACACCATAACAATAAGTGGCAAGAGTTTCCAGTGGAGAAAATGTCAACAAAAGGCTTTCGAGGAGCTAAAGAAGAATACTAGTCAAGCAATAGTTCTGGCATTACCAAACTTGTAGCAGCCCTTTGATGTGGAGATAGATGTGAGTGGGTATACTATGGGAGCTATCTTGATGCAAGTAGGGTGGCCCATTTTCTACCATTTTGAAGTATTTCATGGGGCAATTCTTAACTACCCTACCTACGATAAGGAGCTTTATGCCATGGTGAAAGATGCGAAGAAGTGGAAGCACTATCTGATGGGAAAGGAGACTATAATCCACACAGATCACCAACCATTACAATACTTGTAGGCCTAGAGTAAGCTACACCAGACCAGGAATTACAAGTGGATGGGGTTTTCAAAATAGTTTCATTTGGTGATCAAGTATAAGAAGGGAAACACTAACAAGTCGGATGATATTATTTCAAAGCCACCCACATCAAATATTACATCTTTGGGGACTCTTATGCAAATGGATCCATTCACCCATAATGCATACAGAGACGCATATTCAAAAGATGAGGACTTCAAGGAGGTGTATCAATATTTGCAGAGTCAGAGTCATGTGCACGATGGCGGTAACATTGTTGACTACCATCTCTAGGATGGGTTACTCTATAAGCTAGATATTTTATGTATTCCTAAATGTGAGAGTTTACAGTTGATTAGAGAGACTCACACCTCCAAGGTTGTAGGGAAATTTAGTGTAGGGAAAACCATGGCTAACTTTCAAAGGTATGTGTATTGGCCCAAGATGCAAGAGCAGGTAGCTAGGTTCATAAGAGGATGCATGATTTTTTGTACCAAAAAGCTTAGAAATAGGAAACAGGGTTTATATCATCCCTTACCTATACTTACTCATCCTTGGGAAATAAATTTCATGGACTTTGTGGGAGGTTTACTGACAAACAGGAAGGGACATGACTACTTTTTCATGGTAGTTGACAGGTTCAACAGGATGCTTGTTCTGATGCCTTGTAAAAAGACCATCAAAGAACAATAAGCAACAAACTTGTTCTTTGGATAGGTCTCAGTGCACTTTTGGATACCAAGGAGCATCATTTCAGATAGGGACATAATATTTCTTAGTGCATTCTGGACTACATTTTGGGAGAATGTGTTCACAATTTGAAGATATCTACAACACTCCATCCACATATAGATGGGCAGTCAGTAGTCAATAGAACCTTGGTGCAACTTATGAGGGGATACAACCAGAAGCATCCGAAGACCTAGGATGAAAATATGGTATATATACAACATTCTTATAACATAGAAGTCCAGATTTCTAAAGGAAAGTCCCCATTTGAAACTTGTTTGGATATTTTCCACCTTCACCTTTAGATATTTCACATGGGAAACAAGGAGGAGTGAGGGAATATCTTACAATATATGATTTGAGGGCTGAAAATTTTATAGAGAAGATCAAGAAGATCCATGTATAGGTACAAGAAACATTGTAGAAGTCACTAGAGAAGTATAAGGCCAAGCATGATCAACACAAAACAGATAAGTCATTCAAGGTGGGTGACAGAGTTTGTTTAAAATTGAACAAGGAGAGGCTATAGGGGCCTGGTAAGAAAATCAAGGCTCTGAGGTATGTTCCTTTCGAGATACTAGAAAATGTGGGTAATAATTATTATTGACTAATTTTACCACAATATATGTGCATTTACTCAATTGTGAATGTAGAGAAACTGAAACTCTATGAGCCTTCCATGCTAGATCAAGAAGAGGAACATGTCCTACCTTCTGTGGAGGATTTGGCACCAATTGCTCAGCTAGAGTTGAAAGAAGATATAGTTTTGCAGAAGAGGTCAAGAACTATAATACAAGGGCAGCATGAGCTTTGGTAGATTGGGTTGAAGGGACAACTTCCAGGCAAAGTTAAATGGTACGTAAAAGAGAAGGTGGTGGAAAAATTTCCTCACCTCATTTAGTATAATATTTTGGGGACAAAAATCCTCCCAAAATGGGGAGGTGTGATCCAAATTGGATAATTATATTATTTTTAATCTATCTCCATGCATTTGGAATGGAAAAAGTGGAGGAATAATCTCATGGTATTGTTTTTACCAGCGGGACCCAGTTTGATGAAACAGAGTCTGAAACCTTCTGAGAGTGTTTTGAGGAATCAAATGACATTTTTTTGGGTTAAAATTTGGTGCTTTGGAATAGTACCTTTTCATGCTATTCTACACATAGAGATATTTCCAACAACAAAAGAAGAGTGTCAATCAGAGTCCATATGCAAAAGTTATGCCACTCAGAAGTCGACCTTCCTGTTTTCACACCTATAATTAGAGAGGATGTTGCTTCAACCCCCATTATTCATGGAAAAGGGGCTAGCCACGTGTTTTTGATGTAAAATACTCTAGAAGAGTCTATATTGTAACTCTAATTAAGAGTTTATGTAGGCAAACTTAACCCCTAGTAGGCTATCGGGTTGTGTTATAACATGGCCACTAGGAGGAAGAGGAAATCCATTCGTTCTAGATCATTTTGTTCCATAGTTGAGCAAAGGTATCTAGGAGAGATATGAGGTAGAGCACACACAGAGGATTTGTGCACTGTAGTAGCCCACGAGCCACATACATTAATTCTTTGTAACTGCAGCCATAATTCTAGATACAGAAAGAGAGCGAAGAGGCATCAACTTCTAGCTTGGTTGTCTCCCGAAAGGGTTTCCCAAAGAGCATATATTGTGTCTTATGTTTCTCTGAGATTAGTTTTTTGTTCTCTATTTTTTTTCATAATTCCCATTCACATACATGCACTAATTACAGTTAAATCCACATATCTTAAAGTTTATTAAACTGGAATAGTGTAGAAGTTTCAGAGTTTTAATATAATATTATTAGATCTGTTGTGATGAACTATTCAGTGGAATATCCACGACATTTTATGGATTAAAATTCCCAGAAGAAAGGTATGTCCAAGGTTCAATGCTTTAATGGTAATGAGTTTGGACACTTTAAGAGGTACTTTTCAAACATACAAAACAACAAGAGAAAGGAAAGGAATGAAGTTTATGTAGCTGAGGCAGTGGGAGAACCTGAGAAGAATCTCAAGAAGGAATAATTGAAGGATCTTTACTAATAAAGAAGGTTCATTGACTATTAGGTTATTTATATGGATCAACCTTTATTTTAGGATAGTATGTTTTGCATAGAATCATAGAAAGAAGCATATGATAGTAGCATGTCAAGAATTTACATGACTAAGTTGCTTTGTAGAGATCATCCAGATAGATGGATAGATGGCCCATTTTTCACATTGATCATCAAGGCATTGTCTAACAATATGTTAGAGGAATCCATATTGCATAAGTGGATAATCATGATCCTTGAAGGACCATCATTTTAGAAAGTCCCTCGAGAAGATAATCATGACAAGGTTAATAGACATTCCATGTAATGTGGAATTAATATTGGTAAAGGGATGAAATAATGCAATGGGCCAAGGTGCAAGTTCCTTAGAAGATACATGGACAACTACATGACTAGATGAAAGCACAGGAATGCATGGTGAATATAAAAACTTTGGATAAGATTCATATGTGTAATAATCTTATGGAAAGAAATTTTCTCACGATCATATGCTTATGGATATATGATGCTTAAAAAATAGGATTTAACTTACCAAAGGATGTATAAAGAATTTAATACTTTCTCTAGAATATATATAATAATGATTAACATCTAGTATAGTCTCCGGAATAACAGTTGTAACTTGGTAATCAAGTTTGATTCTTGGGCACTATGATGCATGAAGCAAGATTCATATGGAGACAGACCATGAGGATGTTGATGGAACGAGAAGGTCATCATGATGAGTTAAGCCTGATTTTCATTATTGTTGGTTATTTAGTTAACATGTTATTTTTTATTCTTGGAATACTGTTGCAGGAATATATGATGGCAGTTGAGGCAAGTTAAAATGTATGGATAAAGGATATTGAGGAAAGCTCAATATTTGGTACTTGGAAACTGTGAAGCCAAGATATGGACATCTTGGGATTAAAAGGTAGCAGTGCAAGAAGATAATCTGAAGGTTAAAGGAATATCACTTTAAAGAAGAAGATATGATCAACTTTAATTTTGGAAAGGCTCAATGTAATGCCTTCGTATATAAGAAGAAAGTGATGAGAAAGAAGACTGGCCTAGAACCTATCACAAGATTGAAGAGAGAACATGGCTCCATGATACCTTGAAATAAAGAAAGCTCAATGATGTAGAGGAAAGAGGGATTTGGGAAACTATGAAGAAATGGTAGTTTATACTCTCACACCAACAAGTTGTAAGGCTTGTGATAATGACTTCCCAAATATAAAGGAGTCTAGATCTCCTCTGATTTTTAAAAAGGAGTAAAGGAGTCTCATTGTATAGGGGAAGGGTTCTATTCTCAATATTAAAAGACAATAGGGATGTCCTCTCTAGTTGATAGGGAGTGGTGTTGGACATCACATGTTAATTTTCCTCTTTAGGTGATGACGAGAAGATGATAGAGTATTGGATAAGTAGTAGTTTCCTTGAGGATAAAACATCCAAAAACGGAAAGATACTGACGCTCTTTGAGGATGTGACATGTATCCAAGAGAAGAGTGGTCTAAGAGGACTGATATTCTTTGAGGACTCAGGATTGGATGTCCAAGATAAGAATAGTCCTACAAGGACATACCTTGTGAACATCTAGACGGGGTATGTACCTATTGATATTGCAACAAGATGATGAGCTTAGTGGAAAGAAGTTGCCTTCACTAAGTGGGCCCGCAGGCTATTTTTGGCGCAAAGTCTATTTTTAGACATGTCGATCATATTCTATGAGTTGTAGGATGCTATTTTTGGATGGTTGGTCAAGTTGGAAAAATATATGGACTTCTATTTTTAGACATATTGGGCGGAATCTATTTTTATATTTCCAGTCTAAAAATAGATATGTCGAATATTATTAGCTCTTAATAATATTTGGACTATAAACATTATCTTGTTCTCTTGGAGCACTTCAGTTAAGTGCACAGATGTGGCACAGGAGCTGACAGAAGGAATTACGCTATTCCTGAGGGTTAAGTGGAGCTATTGCATGGATACTTCAGTTAGAACTCATGTGAGAGAGTTTGGTGGAGTTGATTGAGGAAGTTAATGGAGTTGTTTTTAGTTTAACTAATCTAAACCTAGTTGAGCTAGTTGTATCTAGTCTAACTGATTGATACACTAGTGAGAGTGGTGTGAATTAATTATTAATTAATTCACTAATTATAAACTCATTAATCAACTAAAGAATACATCAGTTAACTTCAGTGCATGGACAGTTTCAGTGGAGACCAGTGAAGAGGTAGGTGAAAGAGCAGTGTGACTATCAGTTGTGACTATACTGTTGCATGATTTGCAACAACCATTGATGGATATGCCAATGAGGATTTCACAGTACAAGCCAGGTGGTTCGAAGTTAATTAAGAGCCATTCTTCAGCAGTGATTGTGCAGTAGAGGCAGGCTATCAGGTGGTAGGCATTGGAGCATGTGATTTGCTAGATCTAGCTTGATTAGTGTGTAGCAATTGGAGATTGTACTGAGAGCATGTGAGGAGCTTTGTATGATGATTGTTACATGATATCTATGACATATAATATACAGATATCTGGGGGTTTTTAGCTTTAAGCTTTCCCATAAAATACTGTGTTCATATGTGTGATTGTTTATGGTTTTAATGTGCATATGCGATTGTTTTTATTTCTGCAATTAATGATCAATGGTAGAAGAGATTCTATGTTGGGCATGAAGTTAAAATAGTGTGTGATTAGGAGAATCTTGGTGGATAACATAACATTTATTCAAATTTATATAATACCTTGTATAGGTAGTGCAGTATCACACTTAAAGCCTCCCAACATAATGCTCTTGGTTAAAGAAGAGCTTATATGGTTAGGCCTCAGAGAAAATTTTAGTCATGATGATGATGCTTATAGTATGGCTTATCAATCCGACTATTGGGATGGGATCCCCTATGGGTAAATTTTTTGTATAATTTTGGGTTAATTTTGGTAAAGTTTTAATTGATACGCATTTCGCACAGATGTCAAGGGGTTTTGGGGTCAGTAAAAGTCCCTTAATCAATGTAATGGGTAAAAAGGGGAAATAAGGAGTCTCAAACCATGGTTTGAGACCATGGTATGTGTGTGTCGAAGACCTATATATATGTAAGAGTGGAGTCGAGTAAGATATATATATGTATGGATGTCATGTTATGTTTATGTTTTGTGTTTTGATCTAAGTTTTGGGTCAATATGTCTGGGTGGAAAGGTTCCTACAGGTTATGTGCATGGAGACCTAGTCCTAAGTTATGTGCACGGACTCTACTGCTGTGTGCAAAAATGGGAAGAGATTGTATTGAATTGAAGATCCATTAATAAAGAATATTTTTTGGCAAATTTAGATGTTATTTATGCATGTTATGCATAACTATGTGGCTTATATGTTGATGTGTTTCTATTGAATGCATATTTATCTAAGTTACTTATCTGTTGAAAATCTTTGTATTTGTGCGAGAATTACTTCTGTGTTAAGGATTTTTATTGGAAAAAAAATATGTGTAATTGCACAAGGGTTAGATATGATTGAAATATAATATTTTATGCTTATCTGTTAATTCATATTTGTTAAGGGTTTTACCCGCGCTTAGATCCGGTTTCTTGGGGAGTTTCATGCAAACATATAAGCATTAAGTAAGGGTAAAACACACATCAAGTGCTCCCTCAGGGTGCGGAAACTTGGTTCCAGCATCCCCCCATACTGCTTCGGGTGAGACGTTGGTCTGCACGAGAAGATCATTACCAAAAGGGCCAGTAGTTGGAGGTTTTTGTTGGTTGTGTAGAACACTCTGAACTTGGGACAAGACCCCTCAAGCCAACAAATGGTTCCCTTTCTGGGTTTTTAGTATATTATTGGATTGATAGTGTTCTAAGTGGGTTTGTGACTAAATTTTCTATTGATACTTTTGTATCATATTCTGAAGTTGAAAGAAGTTTTTTCAAGGGTGCTAGAGGTAAGTTTGTGCACTCATTGGAATTGTGGATTAAAATGACTTTATGTGAAAAAGGTACTTTGTGCAGCCACATTGAGTGAATGTCTCGAAGAGGCCTGAATACGTGTAGCGGAAAACTTACAGATTAGATCTAGAAGAGGGTGTTTTTTATCACCCTCTCAAAGGTAAATCTGACAACGACGAGGAGTTTGAAACAAGTAGCTCTAGAGAATCTGCACACTCAGAAGAAGAGGGATTGCAAGATCGATATATTCTTGGATCATTGGCCTTAGTTCAGATCCCATCCACTCCACTCCCAAATTTGCCTCACTCCAACAAGCCATCCACTCCACCTCCAGAAGATGACATGGCTACTTCCATCAAGCTGGAGAATTTCAAGGGCGTTGAAAATGAAGATGTTGACCAATTTTGGCTCGTCGCAGATGTTGTATGGAAAACACAGCAGATCAATAGTGATAATGTTAAGAAAGCGTAGCTGGCTACTGCATTTCAAGAATGTGCGATGGATTGGTACATGAGGTATATGTTAATAAATCTTAATGCCACGATTAATGATATTAAGACGAATTTGAAGGAGCAGTTCAAAAATCCAAAATATTACTCTCAATGCATGACTGAATTAAAGGAGATCCACCAAGAAGTGAATAAATTTTTATGGGAGGTAGTTCAATGATTTAAGTGCACCATCAGAGATGGAAGATTTACTATCGATGACATGCAACACAAAGAATGGTCTATTTCTATGCTATTGCGTATCTACGCCAGTCTTTAAACCAAAAAAATATTGCGACACAGGTTGAAGCTATGGAGATTTCCATGAAGCTAGAAGCCTCACTTGTACCTGCCACACAGGTTGGGGCTCAGCAAATCCAAATCCAGTTAACTACACTACACTTATAATACAAACATTTTGAAAGGAGAAGGAAAATGATGTGTGCACAAGAGTATGGTGCACATGTTGTAAAGCTGAGGGACATCACAAGGATCAATGTCCTATATATGCTAACTATCTGGTGGTTGGAGGACTGAGTTCGATTAAGAATGGGGCAGGGCCTAGTGACGTTCGCAAACTATGGTGCATGATTTTCCAAACAAACGGACTGCATATGACAGACTTCTGCCCTAGGCTTGGTAAATATATTACGGAGCTACAAAAACCTTTTTGCACATTACGTTGATCTGTGGGACACGATGACAAGAACTGTCCATATTTAATCTGATGATTGAGCAAGCTACTTCGTACATATTATAGGCTGAGGGTAGAGGACCATAATTTATTGCATCACCATCTGGGTGCGGTGGATTTCTAGGTAGAGGATGGGGAAAGGGTATAGGAGCTGGTCGTGGAAGGGGACAACTCATTTGTTATAATTTTGGAGAGGCTAGCCATTATGTGTGTGACTGCCCGAACCCAACACAACAATCTTATAGATATTGTAGGTAGTTTGATCATGTTCTCAAAGATTTCCCTGTACTATTTGAAAAAATGAAGGAGAAGAAACCGGAGACACCTACACATAATTTTCAAATGATGAGATTAGAGCCACACACTAAAGACCCTAGCATAAATATTGTAACTAGAAGTGGCATAGCAACTAGAGAAGATAAAGTAGAAGACAAGATACTTATCACTGATGTTTGGGTCTGGAGAGCTCCTGAGAAAAACAAAGGATTCAATCTACACATGGAAAATGAAACCTTTGTCGCAGCAAACAAGGACTTCGTGGGTCCCGGCACATCCAAAGTCGTCATCAAACCTACCATGGATATCGACGAAGGGGCTGAGACTATAGAGATGAAACAATTTTTACAGGCCTGTATCAAGCTTTTTCACAATAAGAAGGTCGTTGAGAACCTTCAAGCTTTAATTAGCAGTTGCGCCGAAAAAGAACAACCTCATATGGAGAAAAAATCTCTCAATAAGATCTACAAGAATAAGAGAATAATTGGTCGAGAGATGCGCTTAACTGCTCATATAAGAGAATTTGAAATGGACCAAGTCATTTTGGATCTGGGCTATGATGCAAATGTCACACCAAAGAAAACTTGGCAGAAAATGGGAGAACCTAAGCCATAATGGTCTGCAATATAGCTACACATGGCGAATCAGTAGAATATTATCCCAATGGGTATGCTTTCTAGGGTCATAGTTGATATCGAAGGAGTAAGGCACTCACTGATTTTGAAGTTATTCAGATTTTTTATGATGAAAATAATTACCCCACGTTTTTGGGTCTAGATTGGGCTATTGACATGGATTCTATCATCAATCTCAAGTGAAAAATTATGGTATTTGAAAACAATGGAACCAAGGTTGTGGTCCCACTGGATCCAGTAGAAGGAGAAAGATATACATAACCAGTGCACGCAGAAAAGGACGTTGATCATATCTAAAAACTAACTGTGTGAGATGAAGATTGGATCAATCCCATAGCAGATGGTTGGATTAGTTGTGACAGAGATAATTCATGCCACTCAAACTCATGTGAGGAAATGGAGAATTGGCATAACCATTTGCATGAAGTATCAACACTGCGTTGCAATCAAGTCACAAGATCTCTTCGGTGCATTTCCTCTAAAATGTGGGAGCTACCTTCTTATTATGGTATAGGTAGTGTCACTTGTTTCTTAGATGAATTAAAAAATTCTATTCCAGAGACATAACAGTTCCATGCGCTTGACTTAGCTCTGCGCTCAACTCCAACAAATTGGTGGGAGACACACAAGGACAAATTCGCATATTGGGAAGAATGTACCCATATGATGCAACTGCGGTTTGGACAACCCAATATCCAGTTGGAAGGAACCTATGTTGGAAAAGAAGATCCACACATACATTTAGCTAGGTGGACTGCAGTTTGGGGAGAAGAGTCGTAGCCAGGATGGGTTCCTACGGTCATCCATACTTTAAGTTAGATTCCTATGAACTGGTACCTAGAGGTTGAGCTGCGATGAGGCACGATGGAATGGGTTGCACTACAAGAAATATTTGTGTTAATGCTAAATTTTGAGAATGGATTCCCATGCATCAATACTTACTTACATACGATTCAAGATGTGGTCTTTGACACAACACAACCACCAGAAGCACAGGCCATACTAGCATGGGATGCACAGATGAAGGATATAGTTGATTTTTAGAATGTGAATATTGAAGATAATGAGGAAGACACCAGAAACATTAATATACCTGAGTCCAAAGGTCAGCATGTATTTTTTGGGCTGCTGCTTGAAGTTCCAGATGTGACATAACCCATGAAGATTAGGCAAGTCAACATTGGAACCAAAGAGAAACCTAAGATTTCCAAAATCGTGGATTATTGGGACGAAGATACAATAGCTAAGGTTGCAGAGCTTTTTCCTGAATATCATGACTTATTTCCCACAAATTTTTCTGAGTTGAAAGGTATTGTTGGGGATCTTGGTGTGATGAAAAGCACTCTGAAACCATATTATAGGCCTATCAAGCAACGCCCTTACAGGTTGAATCCTAAATACAAACAGAAGGTCAAAGAGGAGTTGGAGAAAATGATTGTTGTAGGGATCATTGAACCAATAGAAGAATCAGATTGGGTCAACCCAATGGTGGTCCAAGAAAAGAAGACCAAAGGAGAAATAAGGATTTGTGTGGATCTGTGCAAGTTAAATGATGTTTCTATGCATGACCCCTTTCCAACTCCATTTTAAGATGAAATATTGGACAATGTGGGAGGGAAGGAGGCCTAATCATTCACTGATGGATTTTCTGGATACCACCAAATAAGAATTTCACCTGAAGGTAGAAGTAAGACAACCTTTGCGAGAGAATGGGGATCATTACAATACACAGTAATTCCATTCAGTCTAAAGAATGCACCAGCAATATTCTTGCGCGTGGTCGTAGCTGTGTTTAAGGAGTATATACATATATTATTAGAAGAATATTTGGATGACTGAACTGTATTTGTCTTAGTAAAGAAGCATGTTTCAAATCTACACTTAATGTTGGATACTTGTTGAAAGAATCAGATCTCGCTGAATCTGAAGAAGTGCATATTCTGTGTCCCTTTCAAGATTTTGTTGGGTCATATTGTCTATCAACAGGGGTTGATATTTGATCCCACTAAGATTTATATTATTGTCAACCTGGAGGCGCCCGCAAATGTAAATAATTTGTGCTCCATTTTTATACATACTGGATATTATAGAAAATTTATTCAAGGTTATGCATTGATTATTGCGCCGATGGAAAAATTGTTGAAGAAGGATGCCTCTTTTTGTTGGGATGAGGATTTTCAGAAGATTTTTGAGCTACTTAAGGAGAAAATGGTAACTTCGCCTATATTGGTATTCCTAGACCAGACAAAGGAATTCCATGTACATGTGGACGCTTCATGTATCGCGTTAGGTGTTGTACTCGCGCAGCCAGGAGCCATAGATATTGATCACCCAATTGCATTTGCGAGCATGAAATTGTTAAGCACTGAATGCAAGTACTCAACAACAAAGAGAGAAGGCTTAGATATGGTCTATGTGCTATAGAAGTTTTGCCACTATTTTTTGGGAGGAAATTTTAAGATGTTTATGGATCACTTTTCTTTGAAGTACCTGGTCAACAAGCCTGTGTTGGGGGGGATATTTTTCAATGGCTCTTATTATTTCAAGAGTATTATTTTTAGGTGATCGTCAAGATAGGGAGGTTGAATGCAGGTCTAGATCACCTACCGTGCATCGAAAGTGGAGAGGAGCCAACTAGTTTGGAGGATGGATTACCATACGTGTAGATATTTTCCATTAACATAGTCGATGACCACTTCGCAGATATTATCCACTTTCTGACCACTGGTAGTGTGCCTATGGAGTGTATGGTTAAGCATAAGAAAAAATTGTTCTTGTGCACATTTGAATTTACTTTTATTGTTGGTCATTTGTATAAGATGGGCGGCGATGAGATATTGAAACGCTATGTCCCAAAGTTTGAAAGATAGAGCATCCTAGTTGAAGCATATGCAGGGGTTGCAGGAGGTAACTATGCAGGAAAACCATTTGCACATAAAATTTTGAGGGTTGGGATGTGGTGGCCTATGGTACACAGTGATGCAAAATATTATTGTCATGTTTGTGATGTGTGCCAAAGAATAGGGAAAACGTCACACATATATGAAATGTCACTGCAACCACAAGTGACTTTGCAGGCTTTTGATAAGTCAGCCATTGAATTTGCAGGACCGATCAGCCCTCCCAGAAAGATGACTGGTGTGCGTTATATCATTACTGCAACATATTATTTGACCAGGTGGGAAGAAGCTAAGACTGTGAAGGATTTCAGCGTAGATACAGCTGCACACTTCATTTTTTATAATATCTTGACAAGGTTTGGGTGTCTTAAAATATTGATGAGTGAACAGGGCACGCACTTTGTGAATGACACTATCCAAGTGTTGAAAATGAAGTTTAAGATGCACCATCGTAAGAGTACACCATATCATCCACAAGAAAATGGCATGGTAGAGGCCTTTAATAAAATTTTGGAGAATGTGCTCACAAAGGTCTATAATGCTAATCAGAATGATTTGGATGTGCGCGTACCTGCGGTTCTATGGGAATATCATACTACATGCAAGACATTGACCAGGTAGACCCCATTTAGGTTGGTATTTTGACAGGAAGCTATTGTGCCAATGGATTACATCGTCCCTAGTCTGTGAATTGTAGTGGCCACTAACATGGTTGATCAAGATAGTATGGAAGAGTGACTGTCACAAATAGTTACACTCGAGGAAGAAAGATTCATTGTTGTTTTCCATCAGTAGGTGTAAAAGGTACGTGAAAAATCTTGGCGTGATAGGATCATTAGACAAAATATTTTCAAGGAGGATGATTTAGTTTTTCTATATGAAAACAAGTTTGTGTGCCACCTAGGAAAGTTCAAAATGCATTGGATCAGACCTTATGTTTTCAAGGAGATTATGGAAGGAGGTGTGGTACGTCTAGTTACCTTAATGGGTGAAATCCTTCTTGGATTTGTGAATGGAAGTTGGTTGAAGCCATACAGGGATGACCTTATCCCTGTATTCCCTAGACAGTTGTGAGAGGGTGTAGGACCAAAAATAAGTATGTTGAACATTGGAAAAGTGGGTCTGCTCGACGAAGATGGTGAAAGTGTAGATATATGCGATAATCGCATTGAGGTTGCGCTCGGAGGATGAAGTAGTCATAGAAGTGCCAAAAACTAGTTGCTAGAATAGTAAATCTGGATGAGACTGCTTTATTACCATTTGGAGGTGTGACTAAACTTCATTTAATGAAGATATTATACCAGATTTGGAGTCATTTTATCATTTATGGAGCTCCATCAATGAACATCAGACTGTTTAGGCCACTCCATCACTATAAATATGACAGGGAGGGTTGCATTAATTCCCTTTGATTTCTAAGTGATTTGTGCCCATTGCTATTACTCTGTTTGCCTCAGTATACGTCTGAGCACATAGAATCCTTCCTCGAGACGTTGTGACAACGAGGGTTAGGACATTTAATCCATCCAAGTATGATTGCTACTAAGCCTACCCCCTCTATGAAGCCCATTGAAGAAACCCCTATGCTGGAATCTCAACCAAAGAAAACTATGAAAGGATAGGCTTTAGGGACTCAAAAGTCTCCGCGCAAGAAGACTGTGAAACCTAAGTCAACCCCTACTGAGAGATAGAAGAGACCTATGGCTAACGAGCCTGAAGTAATCCATGAAGAGGATGTTGTAGAAGAGATGGATCCATTTTCGCAACTACCAAGTATGTGGTGATATGCAAAGCATCTATGGAGGTCACGAGGGATCTGAATAAGGTCTAGTCATACATTAATATCCCGCTAACCCCAGAAGTTGTGCCATTGGAAGGGGATCTATTTGCTAAAATTCCTTTGCTGAAGATGGAAGACTAGGACTTGGTTGACCATGAGAAGTTCCTTGAACTTGCACCATCGATGTATTTGGAGTAGGTGACATATGATGGAGGGGTAATTCAGGTTGAACCCAAGCCTTGGGAATTAGGATTTTAGAAGTCGGGGTTGTTGCACCTGTTGAAAATCCCACACTTTGGGCGCAACCCGATAAATAATATCTGTGTGAGCCAACTTCTTTCCCTGGTGCATGATAACTGCCTGCGGCTAGGAGGGCCAATCCCCATCGATGAAGCATTGATTCACTGGATAACCAACCTGCCCTGTCAAGGGGTGGACCTTGTGATGACCTTTGGAGGAAAGGGCCAAGAGAATTAGGTTGTTGATAATGTCAAACAAACATATTAGGTATCTCGCAAAACCTGGGGTTTTGTTGTTAGTGAGATCAATGACCTCGTAGTCAAATTTGACACACTAATCCTTGCTTGCAAGATGATGAGGAAGTGTTGTGCCAAGGAAGTTCTGGAATCAATGATTGCATTGGCTAGGAAATGTGAGAAAGGTGTGCAGTATAATTTGTTGAAGTACTTCTACACAGAATTTTTGGAGAATTTTCGCGAGGTACAAGAGGAAAGAAAACATTTTTATTATGCTTAGTTGCTTTTGCTAATTTCCCTGATTCATTGAAGGCCACTAGCACAAGCCCAGTTCCCAGTTATCGAGCCTAACCTTTTTGAAGCTGCATGATATGTTACCTTATGGAACTCCAAGCTACCTTCCAAGATCACTGAAAACAAAATGTTTTGGGTAATTTTTGATGCAGAATTGTTCCAAGTAGTGTAGTCCAAGTTATGGATGTCACCAACATTGTATGAGTAGTACAAGCACATTGTAGATTTCAAAGCCACATTTTACAACATAAACATCCACACAAAGAGGTATGTCAAAGGTTTTTGGTATGAGATTCCTTACATGGTCATGGAGGATGACCTTGCACACATCACAACAGAATGGCCCCCCTTATGGCTCGAAGCAAGAACAACTAGAGGGACACCATCCTTAGTCCCTCTGAAGACTCCTACATAGTCGTGCATGCCCAAGGTTCAACAAAAGAATACACAATCGAAGGATAAGGATGCACTGTAGGAGACAGAGCCAACCACTACGGGTGAAACACTCAACCTGCACAGTGATTAGGAGATGAAAAATAAGGATGGAGATAATGTCAATGCCCCAGCAGACACACGATAAGGAATCAAACGCAGACCTCAGACCACCCTAGGGTCATGCACAAAGAGGAAGGCTTCTAAGAAGACTGGGACATATCCATTTATCCTTACTGAGGATGAATTTGATAATATCAGTGATACAATCTAGATAGTGATCGAAGATGTCTGGACCAAGGTGGAAGCTCAGTATAAATCTATCCTTGATGACGTGCAGCAAGGGCTCCTACATCTCAAAATGCAAGAAAGTTCCATACATGAAAGCATGGGACAAGCGAGAAAGCTCACTATTAGGCACCCATACTGTTCCAAAAGTAGAATCTTCCACATTTTAGGTGTTGTACTTCACAGTACCAACTCAGAGTTGCACACAATCATTCTTGAAGGCTTTGAGGTTGGGATTGACTTGACAGTGTTCCCCAATGAAAATTTTCATTCCATGACACAATGATCACATATGAGTTGTTGTACCGTAAATATAAGGCCTTCCAGGACACCACAAAAGTGCAGCACCAAGCTACCATCACGCTTAAAGGGAAGCAACTTGTAGAATACACACAACATGCCGCTAAAGGCTAGTGTTCGAGCCTCCCCGAAATCAGACTTCCCTCCACTGCATCGACCACTGTCAAGCTGGAAAAGTTGGTCGTTGCACTCAAGGCTTCATGATCAGAAATTTCCACTGTCTGAGCCGAACTTGAGTAGAAGATATCCGATCTGCAAATGAATTTGTAGCCTGAGACACCTCCAGAGGTTCGTGCACAACGCGCAAAGTTTGTTCAGGAGTCTACTGCTAGCACCAATGCTGTTATGGATTCTTGCAGCCAATTATTAGAGGATGTCGTGGGCATTTGGACCTTTTTCGAAGATGACCCTATCGCACAATAGTTGATGATGGACATGAGGGAAAAAGAGCAGCAACTTAACGAGATCTAGGTCATTGCGCCAACCTTGGTGCCCACCCAATGGTTGGCCCACTTATAGGAGAGTCGCACTATTCAAGAAGAGATCAACACATTGCGCCGAAAATCGGATGCAGCCTGGGGCTGAGGAAGATTTGTAGCTATCATAAAGCATAGATGGTGCCCTCAGAAGCCTACAACAGACCTAGAGGAGCATAAGCTTAGCAGTCCAGGGGCCAACTACTGAAAAGTTAGTTGACGAAGCGCATCACGTTGCAGTAAAGAGCATTGAATTCATTCAGCCACTACAAGCGTCCATCCAGGTGCATAATACCAAGATTGCAGGAGCTAGCACCAAAGTGACTCGAGATGAGTCAGTAGATTTTGTTGGGGGCCTGTTGGGATGCGGTCCCCTATGGTTAAATTTTTGTATAGTTTTGGGTTAATTTTGATAAAGTTTTGATTAATATGCATTGTGCGCAAATGTCAAGAAGCTTTGGGATGGGTAAAATTCCCTTAATCAATGTAATGGGTAAAAAGGGGAAACCATGAGTCTCAAACCATGGTATGTGCATGTCAAAGACCTATAAATACGTAAGATTCAAGTCGAGTAAGAGATGTATATATATATATATATATATATATATATATATATATATATATATATATATATATATATATATATATATATATATATATATATATATATATATATATATATGGAAGTCATGTTATGTCTAAGTTTTGTGTTTTGATCTAAGTTGTGGGTGGGTTTGTCTGGGTAGAAAGGCTCCTATTGGCTATGTGAGCAAAGGCCTAGTCCTGAGCTATGTGCATGGACTCTGCGGCTTTGTGCGCATACGGGAGAATATTGTACTGAATTGTAGATCCATTAATAAAAAATAAGTTTTGGAAAATTTGGATGTTATTTCTGTGTGTTATGCATAATTATGTGGCTTATATGTTAATCTTTTTCTATTGAATGCATATTTATCTGAGTTACTTATCTGTGGAAAATCTCTGTATTTGTGTGAGGATTACTTATTTGTTAAGGATTCTTACTAGAAAAACTATCTATGTGATTTCACAAGGGTTAGATATGATTGAAATATAACTTGTTGCACCTATATTTTAATGCATATTTGTTTAGGGTTTTACCCACGCTTAGATCTGGTTTCTTGGGGAGTTTCGCAGAGACAGATTGGCATTAAGTAAGGGTAAAACACACATCAAACGCTCCCTCAGGGTGTGGAAAATTGGTTCCAGCATCCCCCCCATACTGCTTCGAGTGAGACTTTAGTCTGTGCAAGCATATCATTGCCAAAAGGGCCAGTAGTTGGAGGTTTTTTTTGGTTGCACAGAACACTCTGAACCTGGGTCAAGACCCATCAAGACAAGACCGACTCTTCTTATGATAACTCTTCAGTTTGAGATATGATGTTGTACTAGTTGTACAATTATGAATACCTCCCTAGTTAACAAGTAGTATTGGGAAATGTAACTGGATTTGGTCTTCATAATTGTTGTACTCATTTCAACATGTATCTTATGTAACAAACAATAAAAGAAAATAAAAATTTACTATTATTAAAGCATGGGATTCATGCTCATTATTGATGGTATTTTAGGTAAAATCATGTTCTTTGTGCTTCTAAGGTTTTTTAGGTCTTAGGATTTATTGTCTTGAGTCTAAGGAGTTAACATCATGTTTATAAGACCCTTCTGGGAAAAATGTAATCATAAAAAGAAACATTTTTTAGTCTAGAAAGTCCTAGAGACTCCAAAAGTACAATTTGGCCCTGACAATATCAAATAGGCCTAAAGGAGGGAATTCAACCCCTTGAGAAGGCTATATAAAGGAGAAATTCACCTCATTTGGGACACACTCACTCCACAATTTTGATATCACATGAAGAAGTTTGATCTGTAGCTAGGAGAAGAAAAAAAGGAGAGTGAAGCTTTGGGAAAAGAAATAAGGACACAAATATTTGTTTTGTACTCTATCTTTCTTACACGTGTCAAATTCTATGGTTTTTGGGCTGCACGAAGAGGTTGAAAGTGCATGATCGGGTTGTAGTAGGATGAAGTGCAACATATTTTAGTTTGAATGAAGGATACTCTATCTAGACCTCGTTGACCTTAGAAAGAGTTATCTTGCTCTGGGAAGGTCTCAAGAGGAGTTTGATCTAGGGTTTTCTTGGAAGCCGCAGGACCGAAATTATAGGGTTGAAGTTGCAAGCTGAGCAATAGTATTGAAGTTGGCAAGTCAAAGTTGTAGTGTGTAGAATTTTGGTGCAACATCAAGGAAGGAATTGAAGAAGGGTTGACTTGGTACTAGGAGAAGGACTTGGTCTGGGGTTTGGGTCTTTGTATCTCATTTAAAGTATATTCTAAGAAGAGAAGAGTTTCCAGGTTTTTCTCCTTGGAGGGGTTTTTCCTTGGCTGAGAGCCTAATATATGTGCCCTTTATTATTGTTATTATTATTCTTGATATTTTTTAATGAAAAGATCTAACTAAAGAACATAAAGAAGATAAACAAGATTCACAAGAAAATATCAAGGTCAAAGGAAAATAAGATTCATAGTTGCCACTTTCATTTTCCAACAAAAGAAGGTTCCCACCTCAGATGTACTTCTCCAAAGAAGGCATGTGATCGTTCGTGCCTTGTGCTTGCAATGTCAAAATAATGGGGAAAATTATGTGCATTTGTTGATGTCATGTCGCTTCTTATACAAGTGTGAAATGTATGTACAATTTCTCTAAATCACTCTATTCTTTGGGAAGGTGTACATCTGGAGTCTTCCTACCAAAACATGGTGTACCAATCCTAGTTGTCACTCTTTCAAAGCCCTTCCTCTAATTGTATGTTGAGGGTATGGTTAGACATAAAAAAAAAGTGGTTTTATAGGATAAGATTTCGGTCCCTGTTCACATTTCATATGAGGTTATGGATATCTTAAGTAACTACTCTAAATAAAAATGTGTTGCATCCCCCAGAGTCATCAATCTTGAAATCATTGATAATTCAAAGTCGTGGGCTTACTTTGATGGTGCCTCTATCAACAATGGACACAAAATTGGAGGGTGTATATTATTATTTTCTCCACATCACAGTTTCAAAGTCAAAATGGGAGTGGGTCCTAGGACACATAATTAAGTGGAACTCATGGCTTGCAAACACCTGCTTTTTTTACAAAAGAGATGAAATGCACTCAATTACGTATATTTTGGGACTTAATGTTAACTATAAACTATATCAATAAAACTATTTCTTGCGAGAATATTTTTCTATTGCTTATTCTTGAGGAGAACAAGTGAATCATTGACACATTCATGCCATTTTCATGTTATCATATTTACAAGGAAAGGAACCATATTGCATATTGCTTGTCCAAAGAAGGTATCCTTTTGGAAAATATTTTTTGGGTTTTAATTGAACTGGTTAATGGGAAATCACATGAAACTTCCATCGACTGTACTAGCATACAACTTGGGATGCTACAAAAAAATAAGTTTGTTAACAAAGGGTTCTACAACTCTATAATTTCTGCTTATTATGAATACACACTCGACACCTATGTCTGTTGAAATTTTTTTTTGTTTATTTCAATGAACATTCTTCTTCTTTTTTGCATCCTCTGTTGCAACAAAGTATAAATATTTTTTTGGGTTGGATACTTCCAGATTGTATTTCTGCCATCTTTTTTTCTACATATACATGCAAAAAATGGATATTTTTTCTTGATACCATCCTCTACGATTAGATCAATACATCTATAAGTTTGGGTTTAATGTTGTCAAAATGTATAGTTTTTTTTCTTTTCTTTTCTTTTTTTTCAGTTTTTCCCCATAGCGAGCTCTTTTAATAATGTTGTTATTGTTGGGGTTTTAATTGAATAAAATCTTGAAGTATGCATAATTTATTTTCAATCATTTTAATTTGAATGAAATTATGGGTCTTTTTTTATAGAAAACCATTCTTTATATCAAAATTAATGCTTAAATATTCATTACTAATTCATATTCATTTAAATACTTTCGAAATTCCTTGTAATTGCATAAAGAAAACATTTAAAAACTATAAAAAAATCACTAGAAAACAATGGTAGATGATGCTGAACTAATTGATAATGGATTTCACCCACATGGGCTACATCACTAGGTCCACTTCAATCCATGGACCTAATTTATGGATTCTCCTTCAAAAGCGGGGTTATAATTTTATAAAAATGGCTGAAGATTCTCAAGAAAGCCTAAAACTTCAATTGAGTTTACAAAAAGTTTATGAATCCCCAATCAAGCCTACAACTTTCTTACTTTTCTCTACAAAATGCTAATGAATCCAAGCCAGTTATTCCCTATCCAAAAAGGGTTTAGATAATTATTCATTTGAGAACTACCACATTATATCAAGGAGAGAATAACTCTCAAGAGCCCACAAATTTTGATTTTTCACCATTCAAGGGGATTATGGTTTGAGGGAATATCTAAACTCTCCATGAATATCTCAACTTTCAATGAATAACTTAACTCTCCAGGAAACTATGAAATTACAATGCTACATATGTTTTGTGATTCGTAAATAGCCATGGATATTCCACTACATAGTTTTTTGCAAGAAATATATTAACATATATGAGAACATCCAAAATCTACACTATGAGGCTTTATTTCTCCTTAGATTTTTGGATTTGTTAATTACAATTTATTGCTTATGCATGCAAATTATAATTATGTAAAAAATAAAGAAAAAATAGAGGAATCACTCAAAAACCATAATAACACAAGATATGACTTGTGAAACTCTTTCAATAAAAAACCTAGTTGGTAGTTGAGACGACTCTGCTCTCTCTTTCTTTGGATGGAAATGGATGTAAGTACAAAGAAGTAAGACCTATGGCCCATGGGTTGCTACAGTGCATAAACCCTCTTTGTTTATCTCTCCCTATCCACTGTTGGATACTGTACTTTTATATGCAACAAAGTGCACTCCAATAGAATAGTGGAACCCATTTTCCTCCTAGTGTGTTAGTTATAACACAACCCGATAGCCTACTAGTGGTTAAGTTTTAATCCTTAAAATATTAACTAGAGTTATAATATTGACTCTTTTAAAGTATTATTCATCATGATAAAATTCTTACCCCATTTTCCATGGGTAATTGGGGTCGATGTGGAATCCTCTCAAATCATGGTGGTCAAAACATGAATTTTAACTTCTCAATGGCATAATTTTTTCATACAAAATCTTATTGAGGCAATTTTTGTACCATTTTAAATGTACTTGTGTGTAGAGTAGTGATAGGGTTTGCAAGCTTTAAAAACATTTTTAAAAAAAAGAAAAATTCCATTTAATGTCTCAAACTACTTTCAAAAGGATTCAACCCCCGATTTTGAAAAGTACTACCAATTGGTAAAAATGGTTTTGTGAGATAATTCCTTCACTTTTTCCACTTCGAAACCATTAATATGGATGGAAAATAATATAATGATCTAATATAGATCATACCTCCCCATTTTTTGGAGGCTTTTGGTCCCTAAAATATTCTACTAAATGAGGTGAGGGATTTTTTCCTTCACCTTCTCTTGGGTGTACCGTTTAGCTTTGCTTGGAAGTTTCCCTTTCAACCCAATCTGCCAAAGGATGTTGAACCTTTCTTGTAGTTATGGAACTCTTATACAAAATTGTATCCTTTTCAACACTTCTTGAGCATACGATGCTAAATACTCTATAGAAGGTAGAACATGTTCCTCTTATCTAGAATGGAAGGCTGATAGAGTTTTATATCCTATACATTCACATATGAGTAAATGAAAATGTATGGGGGTAGACTGAATAAACATTATCTTCCACCTTCTCTATTATCTCAAAGGGACCATATCATAAAGCCTTTATTTTCTTACGAGGACCATGCAGTCTCTCATTTTTCAACCGGAACCATACCATATCTCCCACCCTAAATGACTTCTCTATCTTGTGTTGATCATGCTTGGCCTTGTATTTTCCATGTGCTCCATATTTTTTATGTCCTTAGGGAATCCCCCATGAGATCCTCCTTCATTCCTCCTTGCTACCCATATGAAATATATAAAGGTGAAGTTGGAAGATATCCAAAACAAAATTCAATTGGGGAATTACCAATAGAAGTGTGGATTGCTCTATTATAAAAGTGTTGTATGTATACTAGACTTTCATCCCAGGTCTTTAGATGCTTATAATTGTATCCCCTCAAAATTTTCACCAAAGTCCCATTGATTACTATATTTTTTCTCATCTGTATATGGATGGAAAGTTGCAAACATCTCCAACTTCGTGTCCAACTTCTCCCACAATGTAGTCCAAAATTCAATGAGAAATATTATGTCCTTGTTTTAAATGATGCTCCTTAGTAACCCAAAGTGTACCTAGGCCTATCCAAAGAAAAATTTCATTTCTTATTTCCCCTTGATGGATTTTTACAGGGCATTAAAACACACGTCTTGTTGAACTTGTCAAATACCATGAACTAGTAGTCACATCCCTTCCTGATTGTTGGTAAATCTTCCATGAAGTCCATGGAAATGCTTTCCCAAGGACGAGTGGGTATATGAAATGGGTGATATAGACCATGTTTCTTGTTACTAGGCTTACTCGCACAACAAAGCATGCATACTCTTATGGATTTAGCTGTGTCTTATTGCATCCTAGGCCAATACACATACCTCTGCAAGTTGACCACTATTTTCCCTACACTAAAATGCCCCACAACCTCAGAGGTGTGAGCCTCTCTAATCATATATAGTCGTTCACCTTTAGAAACACATAACTTATCTAACCTATAGAGTAACCCATTATAGATATGGTAGTAAACTATGTTATCACCATCATGCACATGACTCGGGATTTGCAATTGTTGAAACACCTCCTTTAAGTCCTCATCCACTATGTATGTTTATATGTATGTATCATGGGTGAAAGGATCCATGCGCATAAGATTTCTCAAAGCCGATATCTTTGATGTGGGTGGCCTTGAAAGCATTTCATCCAATTTTCTTATGTTGTCTTTCTTGTAATTGATCACTATATGAAACTACTATATAAACCCCATCCACTTGTAATACTTAGTCTACTGTAGTTTAGTTTGGACCTATAGGTTTTGTAGTGGCTAGTGACATGTGTGGATTATTTCCTTTCCCATCAGATAATGTTTTCACTTCTTCATTGCTTGCACTAAGGCATAGAGATCCTTGTCATAGGTAGGTGTTGAAGCCTAGAAAATCTCTTCTTCAAACATTGGGGAAAACCACCCGGTCGGGACCTTAGGACAGCTCCTTTTCCGTTTGGTATGGTGGCTTCGACTGGATTTAAAGGACCAGTTTCCTTATAACTAAATGGGTTGGTAATGGGTTGATTTGGATGAGTGGAAGTGGGACTAAATTGACTGAAAATAAAACTATCTAATTAAACTAAATGATGATAAAGAAATTCTAAAACTAACCCGGGCAATCATATGTGAATACAACTTAGAATTATTCCAATTTGACAATAACCATAAAAATGAATTAAAGTTTAATTGAAATTGTGCAGTAACAAATAAAGATAACTCTGTTTAAGAAATTAAACAGAGTTATATTAGCATATTGTATTCATCAGAGTATACCATCTATATATGCTTATGAAAGATAACATTTCAATTATACTCAGAAATGATATATAAAAAGAAACGTTATGAAAACCAAATATATATAAATGATATAAAATTTTAAAGCGAATATCATATGACAAAGGAAATTAATAGTGAACAGATAAAAATACCTTATCCATCTTGAAATCTTTCAAATGAAATCTGATACTCTAATCCAGTAATTCTGATGTAAAATCAAATCCAAAGGTACAGAAATGCAACACTTCAAAGATAATTTCAGCACAAAATCACCAGATGTGATCCTTTATAAAATATAAGAGGCAATGGAGTACAGAAATGTAATCTCCAAGTCAAAAATATTACAACTCTGAATCCCTTCTCTAAATGCATGAGAGGGATTTAAATAAGAAATTACATAAAAACAGAATCCTACTACTACTGCTACAATCTATCAAATTAAAAACAAAAATACTATCTTAAAATGAAACTGTTTCATTTCTTTTCTTTCTCGCTTGATGTAGCCAAGTTGCAAATTTTCAGCATATCTTGGAGCCTCGGTGGATGACTCATCTCGGAATGTAACTATCCAGTGTATGTGGCATCGGAAAATTCTGGAATTAAACAATCAACAAAATTTGAAAGGAATTTAATAGCCATTTGTTGATTGTATGGCTTAATTAAATAAGTCCACATATTGTCCCAAGATATTGCTTGAAGTTTGTTGATCTGTTGACTTTTATTCATCATTTCTTCTTTCCATCTGCAATCGGTTTCTTTGACCTTAGGAAAACTGCCTGGAACACAATCTGAAATGAGATTAATTTAATAGAAGATGTCATTGATAAATTGCGTTATATTACTCATCATGCTTCTAGCTCTTGATATTGCTCTCTCGGCTTTCATTAACTGATGTTCCCATTCTGTAAACAAGATTTCTATATGTCTTTCTTCTATCCTAGGAAGATTAGCTTCTCTTCCTTTTTCTGTATCTTGCCAAGTAAGAAATTCAGAAATCTTTTCATCAGCATCATCGATTTCTTGCCTAAGATTAATAATGTTCTGGATCAAGGATGATGTGATATCACAAAATGGTTCTGCTTGTGATAATTTTGCACAAAATTCATTTAATTGTTGAGACAACAGTTTATTAATTTCAAGAGCTTCCGATTTGAATTCACTTAATTTAGGAAAATCTTTGAACCTATCTAAAGCTTCTTGAAATTATTTTTCTTGTACGATCTTTGCATTCCTCTCATTTTGCAACAAATCTTGTAACTTGGAAATTTCTTGATTCAATTTTTGTTGTTTGCCTAAGACCTTCTCATCAACTTTCTTCTTTTCTGTGGCAAACTGTTCTTCTAACTCTTTAGACCTGAGCTCTTGATCTTGTAATTGTTGTTCCAATTGAGCAATCTTTTGTTGATTTTCATTAGCTTGTTCTTCAAGTAAAGCTATATGGATATCTTTTTGTGTCATCAACTGAGAAACTTCCGCAGCTTTATCTATTTTCGCAGCACTATATGCTCCTGCATATTGGGACAACTTAGTGAGATCCTCAGATGGATTCACTTCAGTATTCTTGTAGACAATATTCATGAACTCCTCCTGTGGAGTGGAAAACATGTCTCGATCCATCTTCCTTATTTTTCTCTGTTTTCTAACAACAGCCTTATGTTTAGGGCTATAAAATACATCCAAAGGAGGGATATCCTCAATCTTCAATACAATCTTCCCTGTAGGATGTTCAAGAATGATTTCGACGTCTTGATCTTCTTGCTCTTTATCTTTATCATGCAGTCCTAATTGCTGAGCGAATTGATCATATTGTTTCAACAATTGAGCGGAAACATTAAGATCAGCAGAGTCTATAATTTTCTCAGTATTTTCTTTTCCTTCCAATTGTGTATCTGTTTTCTCTGTATTTGTTCCCTGCTCAATGGTTTTGCTATCTGATCCTTCTTTCTGATTATGCACATTAGTATCAGTACTTGTGCATTTTTTCTTTGTTTGAGTTGTGGACTGCTGATCAGTATTTACATCGTATTTGCCATCAATATTCCCCTTTTTAGTATGTACAGTGGGCTGGTTAATAGCCGATTGTGTAGTGACTTTACCGACAGATGTTTCTCCTGGTTTTTTTCCAGATGTACCTTCTGTTTCTGACCCTTGTATAGGAATTCTTAGTTGGTCTAGAGGAACTTTCAACAATCTTTGGCTTCTAAATAACATAAATTTATTCATGTCTTCCTTCTGGAATTTGGACTTGGCCAAATCAAAAACTTGAGGAAAATCATTCAATGAAACAAACAAATCATCAAACTCATCTGGTTCATGCTCAAATCGAGCAATCGAAACTGAAGCAGTAACATTAAAAGCTATCTGTCGTGGATCATATTGTCTCCCCGGAATGGTCGCAAATTTAAAACCCTTTATTTTGGCGACTTCCTTTTCTGCATGTTTGAAGTCATTCAAAGTAAAATGACCACAATTGAATGGGAATGGAGGCCACATTATTTTCTTACTATTGTTTAGAGCTCTGGATATTCGTTCAATTGTTAATTGATAGGAGATTTCCTGGGAGAGAAGTTTGTCTGGAACAAAAAGAGGGAGAACATGGGGTTCCAAAATACTCCCAAAAATCCTGATGTATGTGAATTTTTCTTCTCCAAACCAATCTCCTATTGAGGATAAGTCAACTTTAGCTTTGTCGGAGAATCTAGGAGGGAAGTGATTGAAAATGGTTTGAAAGACAGGGATAAGGAAACCATGACATATTCTATACACATGATCTTCGAAATGAACTTTCCAAAGAAGTTTATGATATATATGAATCGGGGTGGGATATTTGGGAGTCCATTTCCGTCCTAACAAGGGAAACTCAGAATTAAAACAAAGAGCGTCTAGAATATAAGCACAAAAGAAAAAAGGAGTGGAATTTCCAACGGTTTTATCTTGTCTGTACTCGAGTATTCTATTAGCCATTCTATCAGAGAGAATAACAACCCAGTCCATAATGTTGGAATTGACAGCAGCTAAGATTAATGGGACCTTTTGTATAGAAAACCTAGCAGAATTGTCATTACCAAATAATCTACACATCATGGCAGCGGCATAGCAATACGGGGGTAAGAGGGAATCTACTGAATACATACCGGATGATTCATTTCTGTGCTTCTCAAGATTTTTCCTCCAATCTTTGATAGGATCAGATTGAAATTTATTATTATCAGAAAACTCTTTGATAAATTCTTTGTTATAAACCTTCTGCGGATCAGGAAGATGATACATTGCCTTAATGTCTTCTGCTTTAAATAACCCAAAAGACACTCCAGAAGCTTAAACAAACATTCTATCCTTTATTTTCACATTATCGATGACCCATCGAATCACATCATAATAAGACATGATGCTTGCTCTGGCCGCAATTCGATGTAGAAATGAATTTGCAAGTGATTTTTCAGTAATCTCAAAGTCGAAATCTGAGCTATCTTCATCTGGAACTGATGCCTTTTCTACTGTGACTTTAGGGTTTTATTTCTCCAATAGATTATAAACTCCTTCCCACGTCATTCTTCCGAGCCCTTGGCATGATGTATCTGTAACTAGTCTCAGTTTTGCTGGCTTTTCTTTTGAGACTGTAGGAGTCTCAACAAACTTAACGGGAACAGCAGTATTGGTTCTCCTCGCTCTCTTCGACATTTCTGTGTTTGATATTACTTCCCTTTGTCTGTGAATGAAAGGGTTTGGTGTTCCTTGATTCTGCAAGACAATAAACTTTCAGTCGTGACAAACAAGCAACTTGAAAGGAACGATTATGAACTCATGATTCATTATTTATTGGTCTCGTATAGCATGTAAATGTTCTCTTTGGGTCTCACTCATGTATTTAAAACCGAATCATCAATCAATATTCATTTGATTTTCTATTGAATACCAACGTACAATTGGAGATTTGATGCTTGTGAAATATTATAATATTTACCTATCTTGAATTCTTCGAATGTAATAAATGTTATGTATTAATCGCATTGAAAGTTTTCAAATGGTACATAAATATCATGATACAGATTTCTCCGATTGCCGATTGCGATTGCAAACTTTTCTGATTTCTGATTAGATGGTTTTAGATCGCAATCGGGGAGTTTCAATCAAAAAGATTTGTTAATGACTTTTTCCGATTTCCGATGGTGGGGTCTACCATATAAAGTTTTTTTTTTCATTTAAATGAACGAATGTTTGTTTTCCTTTTGAAAAGTGTTTTTTATAATAACGCGCGTTGCATCGGAGAATTTTAAATTGACCGCAAAGAATTCATTGAAAAGTGTTCTGATCATGCGATTGCGATTAGGCACATCGCATCAGAGGTATGTAAATGAATAACTTAAACCCTTTGCGATTGAAGTTTTGCAATTGAACTAATCGCATCGGAGAATTTGAGTTTCTATGTTAAATTTTCCTCTAAGGATTTCTCCGATCTCCGATTGCGATTATTATTCATGGGACTTTTACAATTGACTTTTTTTTATATGATAAGGTCTTTTATATTTGATCGGGTCGGAAGTTTTGAATGTTGTATTTGGTTTGTATACAAACAAAGATGAGCTTTTTCAAAACAATGAATCTTTATTTCTAAGTATTTTATTTCTATAAAAAGAAAAGGGACCCTATTTCTAAATGAAATTTATTCTAAAATTAAGAAAAAGGGAGGGTTGTTGTATAGTACAACAATTGGCGATTCACTGAAAGAACCAGTTATCTCTGAAAAAATAAAATGAATACTATATTTTTAGTAAGTAAAGATTTTTAAAGATAATGAAAACTATCCTAGGATAATCAAAAATAAGATCTAACTTATGAAAAAGAATAAAAATTATTTACAATTTCTTTCTAGTTTCTTGAGAATAAAAACATTTTTGGGTTATCTCGAGCTTTGATTGGTATTAATAATGAAGTAAGTGGATTTCTCCAAGTTTGGTTTTATAATATACTCTATTGTCATAGGTATTGCCTCTGCTGCCCACAAACGTTCATAGTTTCGACAGGGTTACCTTTTAACCATTAACTATTCATTGTCCCATCCAACTGAGATTATGACTTTTTAAAAGATAAATTCATAAGACATATTATCTCATGTTTTTTGTCTTTTATTTATTTTTTATTTTTAAGAGCCATTGTTCTGGTTTGGTAGCCAGTTAATAACAATGCCATTCATTAGTTGTAATTAAACTGAACAAGCTGGCTCGTGATGAGACCCCTTGTCTTATATTTATAAGCCATTACCCTGCTTTGATGTGCAGTATTGGTAATGTCAGTTTCATTACTTCTTGTGAATATGGTAAGTCGGCTCATGATGAAACCTCTTATCTCTTAAATTTTTTTTTGCATAATTTCTTAGAATTACATTCTAAAAAATCACAACTTAAATGGATGGGGTGAAATAGTTTTATCCTTAAGAGTCAATGGATGACAATTTTCAGAGTTTTTTGAGTACCAATACTTGAATAATCTTTACTTTTATAGATAACCTTTCTCTGCTTATAAAATTATAATGATTTACATTTCCCTCAAGTTTTCAAAAGATCATGCAAATAATTGGAATAATCTTTCAAAGTTTAACATCTTATTTAAAACTATTAAAAGACTATGATCATTTCTTTAAAAATTTTTATTTACATAAAATAAATATTTATAATATTCTTCCTGAGAATTTTTCTAACAAGTAAACAGTCAATTAGAGACTCATTAACAACCTTTATTTGCAAAAACAATTAAAAACTTTGCAGAAAGGAATATGTACAGTTTAAGGGGTTACCTCCTTATGAAAAGAATTTCTTCAAGATAAGCCCATTTACAGGAAGAGATTCTCTCTTACCTGTTAGATCTTGGAGTATGAATGTATTTGAGCCTATCTTTTCAATGATCTGAAATGGTCCAAGCCACATTTTCTGAAACTTGGTATGCTTACCTTTTTCTTCATGTGCTTTATCCCATTTCAAAACAAGATCACCAATTGACAAAATTTTTGAGTCGGTAGAACTTGCATCAAAAGAAGATTTTACAAGCTGTTGATGTTTTTCATGAACAATTTTAGCTTTATCTCTATCTTCTTCTAGTTTAAGGATTTGATCATATCTCAATTGAATGGATGAAGAAGTATTTTCTTCAATAAATTGCACTAGGGCTAATGATGGAAAAGTTAAATTTGATGGTATCATAGCTTCTTTTCCATAAACTAAATTGAAAGGTGAAGTTCCTATTGAAGCTTTTTCAGTGATACGATCAGCCCATAATGCAAAGATTAAAGACTTGTGCCAATTCTTTTTATTTTGATCAATAGTCCTTTTAATGATTTTGATGAGATTTTTGTTAGTGGATTCAGCCAAACCATTACCTTGTGGATAATAATTTGCTGAATATTTCAGTTTAAAACCTCTTTTGACTGCAAATTCTATTAAAATATTTCCGGAAAAATAAGATGCATTATCAAAGAAAAGAGCTTGAGGTACACCAAACCTGGTTATGATGAATTGATCTATGAAATCAATAATTGCATCAAAATTGGCTACCTTCAAAGGGATTGCTTCTACCCATTTCATAAAGTAATCAGTTGCAGTAAGGATGTATTTTTGTTGTTTGGAAGAATGAGGTACTATCTCACCAATAATGTCAAGCTCCCATTGTTCAAATGGTTGCTCAATACTCACTGGTTGCAAAGGAAAAGCTGGTTTCCTTTGTCTTCCACTTGTAGTTTGGCAAATTCTGCACTTCCTTACGTAGTCATGTGTATCTTTAAAAAGGGTAGGCAAGTAATAACCAGCACGAATTATTTTGTGAGCTATGGTATCACCTCCAAAATGACCTCCTGCTGGTCCATCATGCAATTCTTGCAAAACCTTTTCGGCTTCAGTCTTTTCAAGACATCTTAATAAGATTGAATCATAATTTTTTCTGAATAACACATTATCAATGATCTCATATTTAATAGCCTTTAACCTTAAAGCACGTTTTATCTTATAGCTGAGATTAGAAGGAGCATACCCATTTTTCAAGTAATAGATGAGATCAACATACTGAGATTTAAAATCTGTAACACTTATCTGACTTACTTGAATATCTTGTTTTGAATCTTGATTTTCTGGTATGTTATGAGCTCCTGCCAATAGTCTGCAAAAACCTTGTCCTCTAACAATCTTAGCTGGTTTAATATCAACATCATATTCTTGCAAAGCTGTTACCCAGTTAGCTCGTTTTTCTCCTACTTCTCTTTGAATTAATAATTTCCTCACTGCAGAGAATGGGACAATGATTTTTGTATGAGTTTTCAAGAGAAAAGGTATGAAATGCTTGATTGATTTAAACACGGCAAAGGCTTGTTTTTCAACATCGGAATAATTCAGCTCATCTCCTTGTAGATTTGAGCTAAAGAAAGAAATTGGTGCTTCAATTTTCTGAACATTGAGCTGTGTTAAAACAGCTGCATAGGATGTCTCGGTGGCTAACGTATACAAAATAAAATCTTTAGAAAAATCCGGGGTATTCAATGCTGGTGCATTAATGATCTCTTGTTTGATCGCCTTAAAGGCTTCTTTCTCTTTATGCCCCCATTTGAATATTGAATTCTTCTTGATCATATTTTGCATAGGTAAAACAATTAAAGAAAAATCAGGAATGAATCTTTTTACAAAATTGATCTGTCTAAGAAATGATTGCATGGATTTTTTGTTATGAGGTAAAGAAATATCAGAAATTTCTTTTACTCTATCTGGATCAATGTATATACCATCTTTTGACACAACAAATCCTAAGAGTTTTCCTTCATCCAAAGCAAAGAAAGATTTCTTTGGATTTAAGGAAATACCAAACCTTCTACATCTTTCAAATATTTGCTTTAAATAATGTAGATGATTGGCTCTCTTTTTTGAAAATACTGTTATGTTATCAAGATAAACAACAACTGACTTATGATAAGACCTTTAAATGCTATGTCCATGGCTCTTTGGAAAGTTTCTCTTGCATTTATTAGACCAAAAGGCATTTTTTGATAATCATAAGTTCCCCATTTTGTTCTGAAAGTTGTTTTCAATCTGTCATCTGGATGAACTAAGACTTGATTATAGCCTGAAAATCCATCAAGAAAGGACATAAGTTCAGAACCAGCTACCTTTTGAAGTATCTGTTCCATGGTTGGCAATGAGAAATTGTCTTTTAAACATGCCTTGTTTAAATTTCTGAAATCAATACAGATTCTTATATCACCATACTTCTTCCTTACAGGTACCATATTGGAAACCCAACTGGAGTGCCTTACAGGAAAAATGATTTTGGCTTTTAAAAGTTTATTAAGTTCTGGTTTGATTTGTCCTTCGAGATTTGGATGAACCTTCGTTAGCTTTTGTTGAACAGGTTTAATATCAGGAAGCATTGGAATTGTGTGTTGAATAACCGAAGTATCATACGTTTTTAAATCATCATAATTCCAAGAGAAAACATTTTTATATTTGTTCAAGAGTTTAATGAAAGAATTCCTTTCCTCTGGTGTTAAATTGAGTCCTAAATTAACGTTTTGAGGTTTGGAATCAGAACCAAGATTTACTAATTCAAACTTCAAAGTGGAACTTTGAAGTTTGGCATTAGTGACTTTCTTGAATCTGTCTTTAATATCATATAAGTCCTCTAATTTAACAACAGATTTCGGAATGGGATTTTCATTACCTTTTGAAGCAATTTGTAAATCATGATCATTTTCATCAATAATTTTCTCATCATATGATTTCTCTGAAGTCATGAAATTTAAAATATCTTGATCATGATAGAAAACTCTCCAATTTGTGACATTATTGGGGACAGATGGGTGAAAAATCAATTCTGCGGAAAACCTATCAGGATTGCAATCTTCAGCAGGAAGGAGTTTAGATGCAACATTAGCTAACAAGTCAGTTGATGTATTTTGATTCCTAGGAATAGGAGAAATATTGAATGCTAAAAAATGAGTGGTAAGATCTTGTACTAGGTTTTGATAGTGTTTAAGATGTCCTGAAAGGCAATGAATAGTATTCCTAACTTGTTTAATGACAATTTCGGAATCACCAAAGACTTTCAAGTATTTAACATCTAACCCTATAGCTTTATAAAGTCCTTGAACCAAGGCTTCATATTCTGCGGTATTGTTCGTACACTCAAATTCTAGCCTACATGACAGCATGGTTTTCTCTCCATCTGGATCAATTAAAATGCATCCTGCTCCAGCTCCATCACTAGACTTTGATCCATCAAAATATAATGACCAAAATAAAGATTTATCTATTGGCTTATCAGAAATATTTACAATTCTAGAAGAATCAGATTGTGAAAAATTTTCTATTTGAGAAACAAAAGTATTTACAAAAAAATGTGATTGAGGTGCTTTGAAGTTTCCAAGAAATGACTCAGCAGAATAACCTCCAAGAATATTGTTGTTGAATGCCACAGGCTCATTAAGTTGTTCAAATTCAGTGACAGTGTATGTCATATGTTTTTCTCGTTCAACTTTGATTTGATTTGGTTTCCCTTTGTAGGGAAGCCACATATGTGAATAATCAGTTGCGATATAATAGTAAAGTTTCGAGACAGGTCTGCCCAAAATTAATCACTTGGTCGGGGAATATCGACAATCAATATGTTCTTTGGACAATTCTAGGATCGGAAGCTAATCTGATAGTAACTAAATTGATTTCTCCTACAACTTGAAATTTAGAGCGATCCAATTGAACAATATAAACTGCCGATTTTTGTGGTTCGATATTCAATTTGGCATAAACAGAAGTAGGCATTATATTAGAGGAAGCTCCAGAATTAATCAAACAATTATGCAGATTCTTATTGTACATTTCATAAGTCATAAGAAAAGGAGGAGTTTGAGAATTTGACTTTTCTACGTGAGCATCTCTCCCAGTGCTCACCTTGTCCAGTGGCTTACCCTGACTCCCCTATTTGTTTTGCCATCTTACTTGGTAAGGCTTGATTAATGTAGCGTTTAATTCTTTTAATAGCAACTTCTACTGGTGTTTTAGTTTGCTGAGTTCATGTAAGGAAATGTTGGCTTTAATCTTTTTCATGTCTTCAACAATGTTATACTCCATAGGATACGACACCACTAAAGTCTTTGTTGTTGATGAAATAGGATTGGAAGAAGATGGTTGATTCTGAGTAGGTAACGGAGAAGCTTTCTTTACAGGGGATTTATCTTTAGTACTTGGAGTTGTAATTTTCTTTTTAGGAATTGTTTGTACAGGCTCCGATGTAGATTTACTCCTAGTAGCTACAGGCATAGCTTCTTGTTCTACCTCACTATCAGAATTAGAGAGAATAAAATCCCACATTCCATGTAATTCAGTTATTTCTTCATTCTCATCTTCCTCTTCTGATACTAAGGATGTATCTTCTTCTTCTTCCTCTTCTTCTGATTCTGCATTAGAGATTGCATTAGGAGGTTTAGATTCAACTTGGTTTCTTTTGAAATTTCGGAATGGTTTTTTGGTAGAAGTTTCAGCTACTTGTTTTTTAATTTCAACCATTTCATTTGACATGGTTTTAAGGACTTTCTGTAAACCTTCCATGTCGTATGGGTCTTTAGCCTTTTTCTTTGAATCATCTTTGAAGCTGACTTTCTTTGATTTCCTTTCCTCAATAGCATTTTTCTTTTCTAGAGAAATAATTCGTTTTTCTACTGCAATAGCCTCTTTCATATTCTCAGCTAATGTAGGTTTTGCAGCTCTATCTACAAAAATTGCTATGTTTGAGGGTAAAGCAGTTATGTACCATTCACTTCTGACCTGTTCACTAGGCCTTGAATCTGTGTGGATTTTGTTCAAGAGTTTGTTGAATCTAGCGTTGAAATCTTTAATGGGCTCCTTGGGTTCTGCTTTCAAATTTGAGAGATCGTTGATTAAAGTAGCTATTGATCTGTCATCTCCAAATTTGGTTAAAAAATGATCTGCAAAAATAGCCCAACTTGTTATGGATCCTGAAGGTAATGAAAAGTACCATGATCCTGCTGCTCCTTGAAGAGTATAAGGGAATAGTCTGACTACAACATCTTCATGTGTGACTCCATTCAAATTTATAGCCAACATAAAGTTATTGATATGTTCTTCAGCTTGAATGTTAAGATCTGGACTAAATTTTGGAAGCCATTTTCCAGGATTGTCTGGTAAATCATGTAAAGGTGCAGCCATGTTGACTGCCCCTGGAGTAGCCCATGGTCTAGCCATTATTGGAACAACTATTGGAGGAGTAGTAGAAACTGGTGGTGTTTGAATAGAAGATGTTGGAATAGATGATGTTGAGATTGATGATGATTGAGGAGATGATGTGGAAACAACTGTACTTTGTTGAGTTGAGATTTCGGAAACAGGTAATTGAATATTAGATGTTGAACTTATATCACTTACTGATTCCGATTGAGTTTTTCTTGTCTTGACTCTACTAGGTAAAGGGAATTCTTTTAGAGAAATACCAAGTTTTTCACTTTGAAGCCTAGTAAGAGGTTTCGAAGAAACAAATTTTGAAGTTACACTACCTTCAGATATTTCAGACTCTTCTAGAGATAATGAGAATCCTTTAAATTTATGAATTAAATCTTGAACTTCGGGAGACTCAGGATTTTGATTGTCTGAATGTTTTGAGATTTTGGTAGTGGGTGTTTGAATATTTTCTGCAATTTCTTCTCTAGGATTTTGAATTTCAGAAGAAATTGAAGAAGTTAATGAGGGTGTTTTGCTCTCAGAATGGCTTGTGAATAAAGATTTACTTGCCATTCATAGCTCATGCCCTCCTTCTAGCGCCAAAAATGTTGAAGCCTAGAAAATCTCTGCTTCAAACATTGGGGAAAACCACCCGGTCGGGACCTTAGGACAGCTCCTTTTCCGTTTGGTATGGTGGCTTCGACTGGATTTAAAGGACCAGTTTCCTTATAACTAAATGGGTTGGTGACAGGTTGATTTGGATGAGTGGAAGTGGGACTAAATTGACTGAAAATAAAACTATCTAATTAAACTAAATGATGATAAAGAAATTCTAAAACTAACCCGGGCAATCATATGTGAATACAACTTAGAATTATTCCAATTTGACAATAACCATAAAAATGTATTAAAGTTTAATTGAAATTGTGTAGTAACAAATAAAGATAACTCTGTTTAAGAAATTAAACAGAGTTATATTAGCATATTGTATTCATCATTGTATATCATCTACATATATTTTATGAAAGATAACATTTCAATTATACTCAAAAATGATATATAAAGAAACGTTGTGAAAACCAAATATATATAAATGATAGCAAATTTTAAAGCAAATATCATATGACAAAAGAAATCAACAGTGAATAGATAAAAATACCTTATCCATCTTGAAAGCTTTCAAATGAAATCTGATACTCTAATCCAGTAATTCCGATGCAAAATCAAATCCAAGGTATAGAAATGCAACACTTTAAAGATAATTCCGCATAAAATCACCAGATGTGATCCTTTATAAAATATAAGAGCCAGTGGAGTACAAAAATGTAATCTCCAAGTCAAAAATATTACAACTCAGGACCCCTTCTCTAATGCATGAGAGGGGTTTACATATGACATTACATGAAAACAGAATCCTACTACTACTGCTACAATCTATCAACTTAAAAACAGAAATGCTATCTTTTGTGGAACTGATTCATTGCTTTTGCTTCTCGTTCAATGTAACCAAGTGGAAAATTTTCAGCATTTCCTGGACCCCCGAGGGATGACTCATCTTGGAATGCAACTGTCCAGCATATGTGGCATCGGAGAATTCTAGAATCAAACATTCAACAGCATTTTATAGGAATTTAATAGCTACTTGTTGATTGTGTGGCTTAATTAGATAAGTCCACATATTGTCCCAAGATATTGTTTGAAGCTTGTTGATCTGTTGACTTTTATTCATTATTTCTTCTTTCCATCTGCAATCGGTTTCTTTAACTTTAGGCAAACTGCCTGGAACACAATCTGAAATGACATTAATTGCATACAAGCTGTCATTGATAAATTGTGTTATATTACCCATCATGTTTCTAGCTCTTGATATAGCTCTCTCGGCTTTCATTAACTGATGTTCCCACTCTGTAAACAGGATCTCTTTATGTCTTTCTTCTATCCTAGGAAGATTAGCTTCTCTTCCTTTTTCTGTATCTTGCCAAGTAAGAAATTCAGAAATATTTTCATCAGCATCATCAATTTCTTGCTTGAGAGTAATAATGTTCTGGATCAAGGATGAGGTAATATCACAAAATGGTTCTACCTGTGATAATTTTGCACAAAATTCATTCAACTGTTGAGACAGTAGTTTATTAACTTCAAGAGCTTCCGATTTGAATTCACTTAATTTAGGGAATTATTTGAACCTATCTAAAGCTGCTTGAAATTCCTTTTCTTGTACAATCTTCGCATTCTTCTCATTTTGCAACAAATCTTGTAACTTGGAAATTTCTTGATTCAATTGTTGTTGTTTGCCTAAAACTTTCTCATCAACTTTCTTCTTTTCTGTGGCAAGCTGTTCTTCTAACTCTTTAGACCTGAGCTCTTGATCTTGTAATTGTTGTTCCAATTGAGCAATCTTTTGTTGATTTTCATTAGCTTGTTCTTCAAGTAAAGCTATATGGAGATCTTTTTGTGTCATCAACTGAGAAACTTCCGCAGCTTTATCTATTGTCGCAGCACTATATGCTCCTGCATATTGGGACAACTTAGTGAGATCCTCAGATGGATTCACTTCAGTATTCTTGTAGACAATATTCATGAACTCCTCTTGTGGAGTGGAAAACATGTCTTGATCCATCTTCCTTCTTTTTCTCTATTTTCTAACAATAGCCTTATGTTTAGGGTTATAAAATACATCCAAAGGAGGGATCTCCTCAATCTTCAATAAAATTTTCCCTGTAGGATGTTCAGGAATGATTTCGACGTCCTGATCTTCTTGCTCTTTATCTTTATCCTGCAGTCCTAATTGCTGAGCGAATTGATCATATTGTTTCAAAAATTGAGAGGAAACATTAAGATCAGCAGAGTCTATAATTTTCTCAGTATTTTCTTTTCCTTCCAATTATGTATCTTTTTTCTCTGTATTTGTTCCCTGCTCAATGGTTTTGCTATCTGATCCTCCTTTTTGATTATGCACATTAGTATCAGTACTTGTGCATTTTTTCTTTGTTTGAGCTATGGACTGCTGATCAGTATTTACATCGGATTTGCCATCAGTATTCCTCTTTTTAGTATGTATAGTGGGCTGGTTAATAGCCGATTGTGTAGTGACTTTACCGGCAGATGTTTCTCCTAGTGTTTTGCCAGATGTACCTTCTGTTTCTGACCCTTGTATAGGAATTCTCAGTTGGTCTAGAGGAAATTTCAACAATCTTTGACTTCTAAATAACATAAATTTATTCATGTCTTCCTTCTGGAATTTGGACCTAGGCAAATAAAAAACTTGAGGAAAATCATTCAATGAAACAAAAAAATCATCAAACTCATCTGGTTCATGCTCAAATCGAGCAATCAAAACTGAAGCAGTAACATTAAAAGCTATCTGTCGTGGATCATACTGTCTCCTTGGAATGGTCGCAAATTTAAAACCCTTTATTTTGGCGACTTCATTTTCTGCATGTTTGAAGTCATTCAAAGTAAAATGACCACAATTGAATGGGAATGGAGGCCACATTATTTTCTTACTATTGTTTAGAGCTCTGGATATTCCTTCAACTATTAATTGATAGGAGATTTCCTGGGCGAGAATTTTGTCTGGAACAAAAAGAGGGAGAACATGGGGTTCCACAATACTCCCAAAAATCCTGATGTATGTGAATTTTTCTTCTCCAAACCAATCTCCTATTGAGGATAAGTCAGCTTTAGCTTTGTCGGAGAATCTAGGAGGGAAGCGATTGAAAATGGTTTGAAAGACATGGATAAGGAAACCATGGCATATTCTATACACATTATCTTGGAAATGAACTTTCCAAAGAAGTTTATGATATATATGAATTGGGGTAGGATCTTTGGGAGTCCATTTCCATCCTAACAAGGGAAACTCGGAATTAAAACAAAGAGCGTCTAGAATATAAGCACAAAAGAAAAAAGGAGTGGAATTTCCAGCGGTTTTATCTTGTCTGTACTCGAGTATTCTATTAGCCATTCTATCAGAGAGAATAATAGCCCAGTCCATAATGTCGGAATTGACAGCAGCTAAGATTAATGGGACCATTTGTATAGAAAACCTAGCAGAATTGTCATTACCAAATAATCTACACATCATGGCAGCGGCATAGCAATACAGAGGTAAGAGGGAATCTACTGAATACATACTGGATGCTTCATTTCTGTGCTTCTCAGGATTTTTCCTCCAATCTCTGATAGGATCAGATTGAACTTTATTATTATCAGCAAACTCTTTGATAAATTCTTTGTTATAAACCTTCTGCGGATCAGGAAGATGATACATTGCCTTAATGTCTTCTGCTTTAAACGACCCAAAAGACACTCCAGAAGCTGAAACAAACATTATGTCCTTTATTTTCACACTATCGATGACCCATCGAATCACATCATAATAAGGCATGATGCTTGCTCTGGCTGCAATTCGATGTAAAAATGAATTTGCAAGTGATTTTTCAGTAATCTCAGAGTCGGAATCTAAGCTATCTTCATCTGGAACTGATGCCTTTTCCACCGTGACTTTGGGGTTTTCTTTCTCCAATATATTATAAACTCTTTCCCATGTCATTCTTCCGAGCCCTTGGCATGATGTATCTATGACTAGTCTCAGTTTTGCTGGCTTTTCTTTTGAGACTGTAGGAGTCTCAACAAACTTAACGGGAATAGCAGTCCTGGTTCTCCTCGCTCTCTTCGACATTTCTGTGTTTGATACTATTTCCCTTTGTCTGTGAAGGAAAGGGTTCAGTGTTCCTTGATTCTGCAAGACAATAAACTTTCAGTCGTGACAAACAAGCAACTTGAAAGGAACGATTATGAACTCATGATTCATTATTTATTGGTCTCGTATAACATGTAAATGTTCTTTTTGGGTCACACTCATGTATTTAAAACCGAATCATCAACCAATATTCGTTTGATTTGCTATTGAATACCAACGTACAATTGGAGATTTGACGCTTGTGAAATATTATAATATTTACCTATCTTGAATTCTTCGAATGTAATAAATGTTATGTATTAATCGCATCGAAATTTTTCAAATGGTACATAAATATCATAATACAGATGTCTCCGATTGCTGATTGCGATTGCAAACTTTTCCGATTTCCGATTAGATGGTTTTAGATCGCAATCGGGGAGTTTCAATCAAAAAGATTTGCTTATGGCTTTTTCCAATTTTCAATGGTGGGGTCTACCATATAAAGGTTTTTCTCATTTAAACGAACGAATGCTTGTTTTCCTTTTGAAAAGTGTTTTTTTATAATAACGCGCGTCGCATCGGAGAATTTTAAATTGTCCGCAAAGAATTCATTAAAAAGTGTTTCGATCATGCGATTGCGATTAGGCGCATCGCATCGGAGGTATGTAAAATGAATAATTTAAACCCTTTGCGATTGAACTAATCGCATCGGAGAATTTGGGCTTCTATGTTAAATTTTCCTCAAAGGATTTCTCCGATCTCCGATTGCGATTATTATTCATGAGACTTTTTACACTTGACTTGTTTTTTATATGATAAGGTCTTTTATATTTGATCGGGTCGGAAGTTTTGAATGTTGTATTTGGTTTGTATACAAACAAAGATGAGCTTTTTCAAAACAATGAATCTTTATTTCTAAGTCTTTTATTTCTATAAAAAGAAAAAGGGACCCTATTTCTAAATGAATTTTATTCTAAAATTAAGAAAAAGGGAGGGTTGTTGTATAGTACAACAGTAGGGTAGTTGAAAATTTCCCGATGAAATACTTCAGATGGTAGCATAAAAACCTTCCTTCTTGCATCAAGACCACTCCCATGGCATACCCATTCACATATGTCTCCACTTTGAAGGGTTATTGAAAGTTTGGTAATGCGAGAATTGTGGCTTGAATGATCTTCTTTTTTAAGTCCTCAAAGGCCCTCTCCTTCTCCACTAGAAACTCTTGAGACTCACTGTTATGGTGTGGAGTGGTGCTGCTACTACTAAAAAATAGGCTATGACTTTCCTCAAATATTATGCTACCCCATCAAAACTCCTAACCATAAAAAAAAAATTAGTAGAAACTGACCACTTCATTATGGCCTTCATCTTAGAAGAATCTATCTTCAACTCTCCTCCACCTATCACATACCCTAGATACACCAAACATTATTATGCAAACTCACACTTCTTGAAATTTGACTAGGTGGTGCTTCTTTAATGTCTGCAGTACCTATAACAAATGTAAGTTGTGCTCCTCCTAGGTAGCATTGTATAGTAGTATATCATCCAAATAAACAATAAAAAATGAATCTACAAAAAATGACATTGCAAACTTAATGAGAACTGTAACTTCAAAATGATAACTCTAGCCCAAAAAAATGCATATTTTTTAGTAAAAAACATGAAAAAACAATTTGAAATTGAAAATTTGTGATGTTGCATTACACTTCTTTTTAGGGTCAAATTTTGAACCTTTTTTTAGCCATGGCATTAAAAACCAAAATCATGATCATGGAAAACTTTAAAATTACAACAATTTTCAACCATGACATTATAAATCAAATAACATGACTTTGAAAAACATTGAAATTATGATATTTTCCAACCATGGAATTAAAACTAAATATCACGAGTATAAAAACATAAAAATTTCAACATTTTTCAACCATGGCATTATAAACCAAATATCATGACTAAAAGACTTTAAAAATCAACACCTAAATCAAGGAGTAATTCTACCAAGAGCATTTTTTTTAAAGCTAAAAGTATAGCTCTTTCGAGATCACTTCATAAGACAACTTAACCTATTTTCAATGGGGTGCTAAAATTGCAATATTTTTAGCTATGGTTTATAAAATCAGCATTAATGTACACATAATCTTGAAGAACACTTTTTAAAAATATTTGATATAACAAAAAAATTTAATTAAAAACATGATTTTTTTTAAACAAATTAAATAATTAAAAAGACATATTTTCCAAAAGAAAAAAAAAATCAAATAAAATGATTAAAATTAAAAATTAGGGTAATTTTAAAAAGTGCAATGATTTTTTAAAAACCAACATAGATGCATCTTAACTTTGGATTTACCAAGCATCGAGAGAGATCAATCGAGAGAGATCAAATCTCTTTTCACTCTAAAAGAAAATTGTACCTCAAGAGATTTGATCCCTCTTGGAGTTTGGTAGATCTAGAGTTCATGGATCAAAGTTGGTTTATTTATAATTACAATTATTTTATTTTTATGTAATTTGACAAAGTTAGAATGTTTAATATTATTATTATTATTATTATTATTATTATAATATAATTTTAAATTTTATGTAATTTGAACAAGTCAAAATGTTTATATAGATATATATATACACACACACACACACACACACACACACACGTTTTTTCTAATATATATTTTGTATTTTGTCCACAGGGTTCTTGGATAGAGGTGGTCTGGTGCTTTTTATAGGCGCCTCTTGATGTGAAGTCACTTGTTCAATTCCCTGTCCTGATAAAAATGATATATTGGACATGATGAAAATGTAGTCCCACCAAACTTTATATATATATGAAGAAAAAAATTGAAAGAAAACATATTTAAAACAAGTGCTACATAGTAGCTAGTACTTGCAGCTTAGTTTAAATATAACTTATTAATTAAATTAAAAATAATAAATACAAAGATTTCATCACAAAAATAAAACAACTAATAAAATATTTTATTGTTAAAAGCTATCACAAAAAATTAAGAAATGTGATTAACTAATATTGTTTATATTTGTGTGTGTGTGTTTTTAATATAATAATAAGTCATGTTAAATTGAAAATATGGAGAAAAACTATTATTCATGAAAATGAAAATAATATAAAAAAAAAAATAAAAAAAAATAAAAAAGTCAAATAAAAAAAAATAAAAAAAAAACAAAAAATTAGTAAGTAATAGAAAAGGAAGTTATTAAATAGCCCATAATAATACCTCAATCAATCACCTTACAAATAAATAAATTTACATAATAATAAAAAATAACAAAAATTGAATTGGAAATGTTAAACTACTGATAAGCGGGAAAATAAAATTAATCAATAACAAATTAATACACAATCAAAGCAAAACTGAATATATAATACCATGTATAAAAAAATAAAAAACATATGTTTTTGTATGCGTTGAGGGGATGAAAGGGATCTCAATTCTGCCACAGTGCTTTGTTGGCAGTTGGAGGCTATAAAAAAATAAAAAATGGAAATGTGTGAATGAGCCTCGTGAGTAGATTGCCAATTCCAAAAACATAGCCTATTTTTTCTTATTTTATGTTTTTATTTATTTATTTATAGTTTTTTATTTTTATTTTTATTTATCTTCTAATTTTATTTTTTATTTTATAAATTTTATTAAAAAAAAATTATAACTTATTATTTTTTAAAAATTTAGTTTTTGTTTTTTTTTAATATATTCTTTAAATTATTTACTTTTATTTTTTATTTCAATTTTTTAGGTTATTTTTGAATTTTTAAAAGTAAATATTTATTTTTTCTATTTTAATGGTTTAATAAGGTGTTTTCTTTTATTGATTTTTATTCTTCAAAAAAATTCATATATTTAAAATTTTTAATGTAAATTATTAAAAAATAAAAAATTAATAATTAAATAAAAAAAGATGTAATACCACTTTTAGGCATACAGTTAACTTTATTTTTTGTTTTGTTTTCTATGGTACCAATAGTCAACACTGTAGTGCCAATTAATTGATAATTCCAATAAAAAAACAAATAAAATTAAATAAATTAAACAAATTTGAATAACACTTTAAAAACAAACATTAAAAAAAAAGTAAGCAAAATTGAAGTGTTGAGTTTTAGTGTTTTTCATAGTGGTGATATATGGTCTTTAATGCCATAGTTGAAAAATATTTGAATTTTAACCCTAAATAAAAGGGAGTGATGTTACATCACCATTTTTGGATTTCAACTTGTTTTTTCATATATTTTGTACTCATAATATTTGGTTTTTAATGTCTTGATTGAAAAATGTTTGGTTTTTAATGTCATGATTGAAAAATGTTTGAATTTTAATTTGGGAAAAATAATAAAAACCAAAGTGATGTTGCATCGCCATTTTTGCATTTTAGTGTAGTTTTTCAGAGCTTTCATAATCATGATATTTTCTTTTTAATACCATGGTTAAAAAATATTTTAATTTTAACCCTAAAATGGAAAAATGGTGATGCTAAATCACCATTTTTCAAAATCTACATGAAAAATCATGATTTTATGCAACCTCCAAAAAAACAAGAACTTGGTAAATTCCTCGTTAAGTTGGTAACATTGTTAAAATGTCACAATATATCATTCATTAACCTCATAAATATAGTTGGTGCATTGCATAGGCCAAAGAACATGACTAACCACTCATACAAACCTTGCCTAGTTTTGAAGGTGGTCTTCTAGATATCTTCTTCCCTTACCCAAACCTGATGATATCCTAACTTTAAGTCTAACTTGGTGAAGTATTTGACATGTTGCAATTGATTCAACAAATCGTCTATCTTAGGCATGAGGTATTTATTCAATACACATTCGCCAAGTCCCGTTTTTTTGGATGTAATGATGATGGGTGACCCACATGGTGAGGTACTTGGTCAAATGAAACCATGTTACAATAGTTGTTGCCATTTATTCTGCACCTCACTTGCTTCTATGACGAATTTCTTATACAACCCAATGCTTGGAAATGGGGAGTCTTGCAACAACTAGGTCTCGTGCTCTACTTCTCTCTTAGGTGTTAGTCCTTTAGGGTCACAGAACACACCCCTCTATTCCTATAGTAACTCTTCTAGTTATTGTTTTTTTCCTTAGTACACCCCTCCAAATATGAAATTTATCTCACTGACTCTTATATAGTTTGATTTTCTCTTAAAAAAATAAAACATCTTGTTAGAATTGATCAGTGATTAGTTTGGTTGGCACTTACTAGTGAGATTTTGGACTTTCCATTGTGTGCATTTTAAATGGTAAATGATTTTCCATTCTTGATGAGGTGGTATTGGTTTCTCTCTGAACGGATATTTCATCCCACATGTACATAAATGGATGTCCAAACACCACTCTATATACATCAATGGGAACTACATCTAATTCTACTTCATCAATAAAATCAATATTGATAGCAAATATGAATTTCATTGTTTGATTACTTTTATTTATGCATTCTTATTTACCAATCCCAATGGATTTATGGGCTCAAATGATCATGAACTTCCAATCCAAATTTTTTTACTAACTTTTTTGTAATGATATTTTCCTGTGATCTTGACCTGAACGAAGCATCAATATTTGTCTTCTTGAGCTGTATATTCATATGGAAGAGTCTAGTATTTTTTTTCTCTTCTTGTTCTTAAAGGCTATTGAGATTCACCCCCTTCTTCACTAATTCACAAACAATATTCTCATCCATGTTTGAGATTTTTTCCACTTGATTACTTAAATCTTTGGCAATGATATTTTTTTTCGTAGTGTCTTTTTTTGGTTCTTCAAGTTTATCTACACTTATCCTTTGTATGACCATAAATGTTACAATGGTTATATTGGTTGTTAGGATCTTTGCACTGGTTTTTTTTGGTTGGTATATTTTTGTTTTCCCCCTTTCTACTTCTTCTTCCCCTCCTTGGAAGCTTCATGGTGCTCTTTCTACTTTGACTCACTTGATTTCCCTTTCTTATAGCCTATGTTCTCCATTACAATTCCTATACACAAGCCTCATCCTCCAATTTGGGCTTGAACAACGTCACTTTCTTCTGCGGATGGTTGTATACACTGCTCTTTCTTCTTTGAATTATTTTATTTCCCTTTCTTCCAACCTTTGTTTGCCATTAATATGCCTATACACAAGCCTCATCCACCAATTTGCGCTTGAACAACATCACTTTCTTCTGTAGATGGTTGTGTAGACCCCGAGATACTTTAGGAGTATGTATGGGTTCTTTGGGGAGATACCTAACATTATGACCATCATTCTAAATTCTGTGGTGTTCTCTTGTACATTCTACCCCTTCCTTTGCCTAAAGTAATGCCATCGGACCCACTGGTCCTCTACATACTGCGTGGGGTAAAATTTGTGAATTTATAAGGGATTTGAAATCCTCCCACTCAGTCACTTGAGTATCTCCCTCCATCCTGAAAGTATATATGTTGATTTCCCACTAGGTCGAGGCATGGCCCTCTAATTTTAGTTGAGCAAACAAAATGTTTTATTCTTCTATGATGAGCACTAAAATAAACTTCTAATTTTTGCAGACATTGATTTAAATTAAGATTGTTAGTCTCACCTTGATACGACTTGATGTCAACCTTTGCTTCCATTTTGAATAAGGATTGTGAATGATTCACAACATTCAAACCAGGTTGATCATTTTCATGCTCTTTCGTAGACTCCATCTCTAGTTCTTCCCCAACAGCTAACTTCCCCTCCAATTTGACCTCCATGTTATAACCTCTGTCTTATATAAATAGATTAAGCTTATTAGTAAGGGTTTCCATGAGGAGGCTCACATTATGGATTATATAAGTGTTTTGTGCTTCCAGCTGTGAAATGTTTTTCTGATTGGATCATTGATTGTGACTGGGGTTTTGTGATTTTCAGTTTAACCAATCTATATCCCCTACAAATCCCCACAATATACCCAAAGAAACATGCTCTGATACCAATATGATCTTTAAACTTTGGTGGATATTCCACTGGACAGTTCATCACAACATATCTACTAAAATATATTAGAAAATATTAAATCTACACTATGAGGGTTTATTTCTCCTTAGATTTATATTTATGTTGATTATTGTTTATTGTGTATGCATGCAAATAATAATTATGTGGAAAATAGAGAACACGTAGAACAATCACTCACAAATCACAATAACACAAGATATTACGAGAGAAACCCTTTCAAGAGAAAACCAAACTATAAGGTGAGGTTGCTTTGCCCTATTTTTCTCTGAATAGAAATGGATGCAAGTACAAAGAAGTAAGATATATCTCCCATGGGATGCTACAGTGCACACAACTTCTTAGTTTTCTCTCTCCCCATCCATTCTTGGGTACTTTGATAATCTATAGAACAGAATTCACTCCAATACAATTTAGCCCCTTTTCCTCCTAATGGCCTTGTTATAACACAACAACGTAGCATGTACTAGACTTGATTAAGTTTGACTCCAACTCTTAACTAAAATTACAATATTGAGTCTTCTAGGGTGTTCATCACGATCATGTGGCTAGCTCCTTTCCCATGACTAATGAGGGCTAACATGACATTCTCTAAAATCATGGTGGTCAAAACATGAAGGTCAACTTTTGGGTGGCATAAATTTTGCATACATACTTTGATTGAGGAAATTATTGTGCTGTTGGAAATGTATTTGTGTGTGTTTACTAATATTGTTTATATTTGTATGTGTGTGTGTGTGTTTAATATAATAATAAGTCATGTTAAATTTAAAATACGGAGAAAAAATATTATTCATGAAAATGAAAATAATATAAAAAGGAAAAATAAAATAAAAATAAAAAAGTTAAATAAAACAAAATAAAACAAAAAACAAAAAATGAGTAAGTAATAGAAAAGGAAGTTATTAAATAGCCCATAATAAGACCTCAATTAATCACCTTACAAATAAATAAATTTACATAATAATAAAAAATAACAAAAATTGAATTAGAAATGTTAAACTATGGATAAGTGGAAAAATAAAATTAATCAATGACAAATTAATACACAATCAAAGCAAAACTGAATATATAATACCATGTATAAAAAATAAAAAATAAATATGTTTTGTATGTGTTGAGGGAATGAAAGGGATGTCAATTCCGCCACAATGCTTTGTTGGCAGTTGGAGGCTATAAAAAAATAAAAAATGGAAATGTGTGAATCAGTTGGAGGCTATAAAAAAAAAAAAAATGGAAATGTGTGAATAAGCCTCATGAGTGGAGTGCCAATTCGAAAAACATAGCCTATTTTTTCTTATTTTATGTTTTTATTTATTTATTTATAGTTTTTTATTTTCATTTTTATTTATTTTCCAATTTTATTTTTTATTTCATAAGTTTTATAATTAAAAATTATAGCTTATCATTTTTAAAAAATTCAGTTTTTATTTTTGTTTTTTGTTTTTTAAATTATTTATTTTTATTTTTTATTTCAGTTTTTTAAGGTTATTTTTGAATTTTTAAAAGTAAATATTAATTTTTTCTATTTTAATGCTTTAATAAGGTGTTTTTTTCATTGATTTTTATTCTTGAAAAACATTCATATATTTACAATTTTTCATGTAAATTATTAAAAAATAAAAAATTAATAACTAAATAAAAAAGATGTAATACCACTTTTAGGCATACAGTTAATTTTATTTTATTTTTGTTTTGTTTTGTTTTCTATGGTATCAATAGTCAAGACTGTAATGCCAATTAATTGATAATTTTAATACTAGCAATTGCACCATATGTTGCAAAGGAAACACTGTAAAGCAGTAACAAAGGAAATAGTAGTATAGAATAAGTTGAGTTTTAAGGCGGTGAAGGAGTTGGAGCTTAAGAATATGCATCATTTTGGGAAGGCTTTGGTAGCTAGATGCATATGGAGGCTCATATCAAATAAGGGTCTATGAAGCTAAGTTATCCTCTAAAATTACACTGAACCTAATTCATTAGAAGACCTTCCAAGAATACTCATAATATAATTTGTTGATATGTTGGAAGGCCATTGTTCAGATGGGACATGCTCCACTTAAGAGGGGATTTGCATTATTGAGCAAGTGCATATACAAAACTTCAAATATGTTACTTATCAACTAGATAATGGTAAAAGCAAAAAATATATTAATGAAGTTTTAAGTAAGTTAACATAACATTATTTCTTACTATACATCTTTAAATTCAACATATATTTCATTATTTCTAACTAATAATTTCTCCTTTAGCATTAACTAAAAAATGGCAGAATCGTGTGCATCAAGGAGATTAACCATAAATAGTTGTGTTTGTGTTACATACACTCAATATGGCCTCTTTTTATGCGGGATCTTTCTCTTGCACTTCAAAACCATCCAGAAAATAAGAACTTATCCAACCTCCCATTATTGTGAACGTAAAAGTGTCCAAACATGTTAGGGTATATCCAGAGTTCCGTTTTGTTTAAGGTTCGAATTTTTTAAACTCTTATTACAATGTTATTGCATATGATAGTGCAAAAAGCAGCCTCAGCCCTTCAACCATGCACTTCTCCTCACACTCTCTCCCCTTGAAACATCCCATTGAAACAATCCAAGAATCTACACATATGCTCTACAGAGTTAAATATTTCTATGAATTCAAGAAATGGATAGTTAAGTTTTTATTAATTAAATTGATTAATTTAAAAAATATGTGAGATAAACTAATGCTATATGAAATGGTATTGTAACAAAGTTTATTTAAAGATTAAGTATTTTTAGAGTAAAGCTAAGTACATCTCCATAATTAATATTTTTTTAAAAGTATTGAAGTGTTTAAGTGTTTATATCTACTTGAGCTCAAGAAAAGAGTCTAATTATGATTTTTTTTAAAAGCAAGAAGATTGGAGTTGTGGCTAATGATAGGGAATTGCGAGCTATAGTTGGGAAGAATTAATAAGTTAAGAATATTGGAGGTGAGATTGGATGTGGCTGATGAGAAGAGGGCACTCTAAAAGGAACTGTATTTCATCTTCCACCGTCTTATAAGGACGTGTTTTTCATCTTCCACAATCTTAGTATAGAAAATTTGACAGATTCTATTGTGGAGTCTTGGGAGTACACCACCTGAATTAGTTCTTATCCTAGTGGTTCTTATCTTAGTGATGTTCATTTTCTTTAGGGATTCTTGGGAATCCTAGTGGTTTTTATCCTAGTGATGTTCATTTTCTTTAGGGAGTTTTGGGAGTAGAACACTGCTATCAAGGGTGGGGTTGATCACCTCCTTATTCTTATCTTCCTTTTACAATCCAACTCCTTATCATATTTGTCCTTAAATAATATCTTTGACACTATCCTTGCTTCCCATGATGACCTTCTCATTAATGCCTCAATGATTGAGCACCAACTCTTGATTCCATGTTGTAAAGCTTCTTATTATACATCACATATTTAAACATAGTAGTACTTGGAGGACAGTACAAAAGTCATCTCCAAATTCCTAGTTTACTCCCACATCATCAACAACAATAATAATTATATTGTAATATCATCTCTTATTTTATAGACAAAAATAATAAAAATATAAAAATAAAATAACTATATGTTAAAATAAAAAATAAAAAAAATAAAATATTGATTCAAGGTAATTTTTTTTAAGGAGAAACATTGAGAATCAAATGGCTTGACAGTGAAACTCTCTCCCCACTTGGTAGATCAACTCTCCCCATTAACCATTTAGTAAATCCAGTGCTCCAAAATTAAGATCTTATGATCTAGACTATCTAGACTAGTTGGCTGGAGTATTTAGAACAACTCTGGAATTTTTTGCAGTGACTTGCAACCCAAAAGAATAGCACACAAGCATCTATGCATGCACATAAATTACATAGCGCTGAATATTTCACATCCGCGAGGCTTAACATTTTATGCCTCCTCGCCTGAATTAATTTTAAGCCGCCGACATCCACTCTCTCAAGGTTTTCTTGGCCACTACTTTTGACAGGGTGTCTTCGAGGTCTCCATGTGATCGACCTATTAAGAAGCCATGGCAAGGTTTCGCCGCTCTCTGGCATGCTTAGATTTTTGTATATTTGAGTGCAAATTTTTGCAGCGCAAGCTCAAGACAACATCCAGTCCGAATACTACAAGACATAAAATATCCATTACCGAGAAGACCAATCTGTAGCAGTGTGTGCCAACACAGTCGGTGCTCGTTCGCAACTCTCTAGTGTGTAATTACCAGAGTACAGTCTTGCCATGATATTCTGGCCATCCGCCGCTTCACTATCGTACAAAATTCCGGCGACTAGGCCGAAGAGGAAAGAACCAAGTGGCAAGTTGAGGATGAGAAAATTGTACATAATGCCATAGTATTTCAATCCAAAAAGCTCAGAGGCAGTGGGAATTGAAATAACCAGACGAACGCCGTAGCAGACACCCACCAGAATGGACCCAATTTACAGCGATCCCGTCATACCTATAGCCATCACTATGTATCCTACGATCATCAGCAGCTGTGACCCTGCCATCCATACAAGTCTTGGAACGCCAACCTTCCTGATAAAAATAAAACAAAGAGAAAAATCAAGATCATAAAATGAAACTGAAATTGAAGTGCAGGCCATGGAAATAAAATTAAAATAACCTTAGAAAATTCTTAGAGATGGAGCTTGCTCCAATTCTTCCAAAGAATCCCCAAATACTGATGAGGGAAACAAATATTGAAACGTCAGAGAAGCCCATGGCAATACCAATCTGCCCCATATTATTTATCACTACCATTCCACTTCCCACACCGTAGAGAAATGCGAAGAACAACAACCAGAAGTAGAACTTTTGTATCGCCTGAAATATAGTGTGGTCCTCCCCTATGCGTGGCTCATGGACAATGTGCTCCTCGTTTCTTTTGCTTTGCGGACTCCAAGTTTGTGATTCTGTAACAAGGCCTGCATCGTTCGGTTCAGGCACGGAGATTTCGGTGTTTTCTCCAGCATTCGGTTCCTCGGAGTTCCTTAATAATGGGGCTCTGGTTTGGTTTTCATTATCAGGATTTCGGCCAATGATCACAGATTTGGATTTAAAGAAAGGTGACTTCCAGGGAATCGATCCCTGTCCTGCGGAATTCCTTTCTTGTATCAAAATCTTGATAGGGACCACCAGAGGCGCTACGAGAAGAAGAATCAAGAAACCAACAAAAATGAGAGACAGGGTGTCTCCAAGCTCTCCAATAAATGCGAAAGCAAGCAAAAAAAGGGCCAAGATTATTGCTATGACATTGAATATGGAGAAGCTCTGGGATTTTTCCTTTTCTTGTTTTTCGTCGGCGGCAAAAGCATGGGGTGCATAAAGATCATGGAAGTCACGCAGACGATGCCAGGTATGATGGTGAGCATAAGCAGAAAAGAAGAAGCGCTGCTGGAAAAGAGAGCGCTGCAGATATCGGTGAAAATGGCGGTGCTGAGAGCGATGTAACCCTTAAGAATTCTGATGACAGGGCCTCTGTTCCTGCGAAAGTTCCTGATACAGGTCACCAACACGGCCGTGTTCATCCAGGTTGTGCTGTTAGCCTCCCATGCACAGAAATATGCACATCTTTCAACATCATAGTTAATGTACAGTTACAGTATGTATGTAACTTCCTTTGCTTCAAAATCAAGAAAATCAAGAAGATCAAGAAATGTCACCTGCCAATAGGGGAGCGGTTCAATTCTATGGCTGACCACGAGCCACTGGGCGCCATAACCTACGAAGCCTTCGAGGGAACCGATGAGCAAAATAAGCCAAGGGGGAAAATAGTCAGAAGCAAAACCTGCTACCAGACTGAACGCTTTCCCTACATCCTTTGAGACGCTCAGGTAATTCAACTGCACTTGGGTTCAAATCAAGAATTGACTTCAGTAACTGAATAATAAAAATAATCAAATAACAGTAATCAATCAATGGTAGAAATCATTTGAATCGTCTAACATGAAAATCGATGGTACATAATGGTACAGGTGGCACTTTAGGTAAGTTGTTTTCAAAAAAGAACGCTTTACAACGTAAAAATAACAAATTAAATAAATTAAATTAAACAAATTTGAATAAAACTTTAAAAACAAACATTAAAAAAAATTAAAAAAAATTGAAGTGTTGAGTTTTAGTGTTTTTCATAGTGGTGATATATGGTCTTTAATGCCATAGTTGAAAAATATTTGAATTTTAACCCTAAATAAAAGGGAGTGATGTTACATCACCACTTTTGGATTTCAACTTATTTTTTCGTATATTTTGTACTCATAATATTTGGTTTTTAACGTCTTGATTGAAAATTTTTTGGTTTTTAATGTCATGATTGAAAAATGTTTGAATTTTAATCCGAGAAAAATAATAAAAAACAAACTGATGTTGAATCGTCATTTTTGCATTTTAGTGTAGTTTTTCAGAGCTTTCGTAGTCATGATATTTTATTTTTAATACCATGGTTAAAAACTATTAGAATTTTAACCCTAAAATGGAAAAATGGTGATGCTAAATCACCACTTTTCAAAATCAGCATGAAAAATCATGATTTTATGCAACCTCCAAAAAAACAAGAACTTGGTAAATTCCTCGTTAAGTTGGTAACATTGTTAAAATGTCACAATATATCATTCATTAACCTCATAAATATAGTTGGTGCATTGCATAGGCCAAGGAACATGACTAACCACTCATACAAACCTTGCCTAGTTTTGAAGGTGGTCTTCTAGATATCTTCTACCCCTACCGAAACCTGATGATATCCTAAATTTAAGTCTAACTTGGTGAAGTATTTGACATGTTGCATTTGATTCAACAAATCGTCTATCTTAGGCATGAGGTATTTATTCAATACACATCCGCCAAGTCCCATTTTTTTGGGTGTAATGATGATGGGTGACCCACATGGTGAGGTACTTGGTCAAATGACACCATGTTCCAGTAGTTGTTGCCATTTATTCTGCACCTCACTTCTGTGACGAATTTCCTATACAACCCATTGCTTGGAAATGGGGAGTCCTGCAACAACTAGGTCTCATGCTCCACCTCTCTCTTAGGTGTTAGTCCTTTAGGGTCCAAGAACACACCCCTCTATTCCTATAGTAACTCTTCTAGTTTTTGTTTTTGTTCCTTAGTACACCCCTCCAAAGATGAAATTTATCTCACTGACTCTTATATAGTTTGATTTTCTCTTAAAAACAATAAAACATCTTGTTAGAATTGATCAGTTATTAGTTTGGTTGGCACTTACTAGTGAGATTTTGGACTTTCCATTGTGTGCATTTTAAATGGTAAATGATTTTCCATTCTTGATGAGGTGGTATTGGTTTCCCTTTGCACGAAAATTTCATCCCACATGTACATAAATGGATGTCCAAACACCACTCTATATACATCAATGGGAACTACATCTAATTCTACTTCATCATTAAAATCGACATTGATAGTAAATATGAATTTCATTATTTGATTACTTTTATTTATGCATTCTTATTTATCAATCCCAATGGATCTATGGGCTCAAATGATCATGAACTTCCAATCCCAATTTTTTTACGAACTTTTTTGTAATGATATTTTCCTATGATCTTGAGCTGAACGAAGCATCAATATTTGTCTTCTTGAGTTGTATATTCATATGGAAGGGTCTAGTATTTTTTTTCTCTTATTGTTCTTAAAGGGTATTGAGATTCACCCCATTCTTCACTAATGCACAAACAATATTCTCATCCATGTTTGAGCTTTTTTCCACCTGATTACTTAAATCTTTGGCCATGATATTTTTGTTCCTAGTGTCTTTTTTTGGTTCTTCAAGTTGAGCTACACTTATCCCTTGTATGACCATCAATGTTACAATGGTTATAGTGGTTGTTAGGATCTTTGCACTGGTTTGTTTTGGTTGGTATATTTTTGTTTTCCCCCCTTTCTACTTCTTCTTCCCCTCCTTGGAAGCTTCATGGTGCTCTTTCTACTTTGACTCACTTGATTTCCCTTTCTTATAGCCTATATTCTCCATTACAATGCCTATACACAAGCCTCATCCTCCAATTTGGGCTTGAACAACATCACTTTCTTCCGCAGATGGTTGTATACACTGCTCTTTCTTCTTTGAATTATTTTATTTCCCTTTCTTCCAACCTTTGTTCACCATTATTATGCCTATACACAAGCCTCATCCACCGATTTGGGCTTTAACAACATCACTTTCTTCGGTAGATGGTTGTGTAGACCCCCGAGATACTTAGGAGTATGTATGGGTTCTTTGGGGAGATACCTAACATTATGACCATCATTCTAAATTCTGTGGTGTTCTCCTGTACATTCTACCCCTTCCTTTGCCTAAAGTAATGCCATCGGACCCACTGGTCGTCTATATACAGGTGGGGTAAAATTTGTGAATTTATAAGGGATTTGAAATCCTCCCACTCATTCACTTGAGGATCTCCCTCCAACCTCAAAGTATCTATGTGGATTTACCACTAGGTCGAGGCATGGCCCTCTAATTTTAGTTGAGCAAAAAAAATGTTTTATTCTTCTATGATGAACACTAATATAAACTTCTAATTTTTGCAAACATTGATTTAAATTAAGAGTGTTATTCTCACCTTGATACGACTTGATGTCAACCTTTGTTTCCATTTTGAATAAGGATTGTGAATGATTCACAACACTCAAAACATGTTGATCATTTTCATGCTCTTTCCTAGACTCCATCTCTAGTTCTTCCCCAACAACTAACTTCCCCTCCAATTTTACCTCCATGTTATAACCTCCATCTTATCTAAATATATTAAGCTTATTGGTAAGGTTTTCCATGAGGAGGCTCACATTATGGATTATATAAGTGTTTTGTGCTTCAACTTGTGAAATTTTTTCCTTATTGGATCATTGATTGTGACTAGGGTTTTGTGATTTTCAGTTTAACTAATCTATATCCCCTGCAAATCCCCACAATATACCCAAAGAAACATGCTCTGATACCAATATAATCTGTAAACTTTGGTGGATATTCCACTTGATAGTTCATCACAACATATCTACTAAAATATATTAGAGAATATTAAATCTACACTATGAGGGTTTATTTCTCCTTAGATTTATATTTATGTTGATTAATTTTTATTGTGTATGCATGCAAATAATAATTATGTGGAAAATAGAGAACACATAGAACAATCACTCACAAATCAAAATAACACAAGATATTACCAGAGAAACCCTTTCAAGAGAAAACCAAACTATAAGGTGAGGTTCTTTGCCCTACTTTTCTATGAATGGAAATGGATGCAAGTACAAAGAAGTAAGATATATCGCCCATGGGATGCTACAGTGCACACACCTTCTTATTTTTCTCTCTCCCCATCCATTCTTGGGTACTTTGATAATCTATAGAACACAATTCACTCCAATACAATATAATCCCTTTTCCTCCTAGTGGCCTTGTTATAACACAACAACATATCATACTAGACTTGATTAAGTTTGACTCCAAATCTTAACTAAAATTACAATATTGAGTCTTCTAGGGTGTTCTTCATCACAATCATGTGGCTAGCTCCTTTTCCATGACTAATGGCGGCTAACATGACATTCTCTAAAATCACGGTGGTCAAAACATGAAGGTCAACTTTTGGGTGGCATAAATTTTGCATACATACTTTGATTGAGGAAATTTTTGGGCTGTTGGAAATGTGTTTGTGTGTGTTAACTAATATTGTTTATATTTGTGTGTGTGTGTTTTTAATATAATAATAAGTCATGTTAAATTGAAAATATGGAGAAAAACTATTATTCATGAAAATGAAAATAATATAAAAAGGAAAAATAAAATAAAAATAAAAAAGTTAAATAAAACAAAATAAAACAAAAAACAAAGAATTAGTAAGTAATAGAAAAGGAAGTTATTAAATAGCCCATAATAAGACCTCAATCAATCACCTTACAAATAAATAAATTTACATAATAATAAAAAATAACATAAATTGAACTAGAAACGTTAAACTATGGATAAACGGAAAAATAAATGAAAAATTAATACGCAATCAAAGCAAAACTGAATATATAATACCATGTATAAAAAAATAAAAAAAATATGTTTGTATCTGTTGAGGGGATGAAAGGGATGCCAATTCTGCCACAGTGCTTTGTTGGCTGTTGGAGGCTATAAAAAAAAATTGGAAATATGTGAATGAGCCTTGTGAGTGGAGTGCCAATTCCAAAAACATAGCCTGTTTTTTCTTATTTTATGTTTTTATTTATTTATTTATAGTTTTTTATTTTTATTCTTATTTATTTTCCAATTTTATTTTTTATTTCATAAATTTTATACAAAAAATTTATAACTTATCATTTTTAAAAAATTTAGTTTTTGTTTTTTGTTTTTTATTTTTTAAATTATTTATTTTTATTTTTTATTTCAATTTTTTAAGGTTATTTTTAAATTTTGTAAAGTAAATATTTATTTTTTCTATTTTAATTCTTTAATAAGGTGTTTTTTTTAATTGATTTTTATTCTTGAAAAACATTCATATATTTACAATTTTTAATGTAAATTATTAAAAAATAAAAAATTAATAGCTAAATAAAAAAGATGTAATACCACTTTTAGGCATACAGTTAACTTTATTTATTTTTGTTTTGTTTTGTTTTCTATGGTACCAATAGTCAAGAATATAATGCCCAATTAATTGATAATTTTAATAAAAAAACAAATAAAATAAATTAAATTAAACAAATTTGAATAACACTTTAAAAACAGACATTAAAAAAAAGTAAGCAAAATTGAAGTGTTGAGTTTTAGTGTTTTTGATAGCGGTGATATATGGTCTTTAATGCCATAGTTGAAAAATATTTGAATTTTAACCCTAAATTAAAGGGAGTGATGTTACATCACCACTTTTGGATTTCAACTTGTTTTTTCATATATTTTGTACTCATAATATTTGGTTTTTAATGTCTTGACTGAAAATTGTTTGGTTTTTAATGTCATGATTGAAAAATGTTTGAATTTTAATCCGGGAAAATAATAAAAAACAAACTGATGTTGCATCGCCATTTTTGCATTTTAGTGTAGTTTTGCAGAGCTTTCGTAATCATGATATTTTATTTTTAATACCATGGTTAAAAACTATTGGAATTTTAACCCTAAAATGGAAAAATGGTGATGCTAAATCACCACTTTTCAAAATCAACATGAAAAATCATGATTTTATGCAACCTCCAAAAAAACAAGAACTTGGTAAATTCCTCGTTAAGTTGGTAACATTGTTAAAATGTCACAATATATCATTCATTAACCTCATAAATATAGTTGGTGCATTGCATAGGCCAAAGAACATGACTAACCACTCATACAAACCTTGCCTAGTTTTGAAGGTGGTCTTCTAGATATCTTCTTCCCTTACCCAAACCTGGTGATATCCTAACTTTAAGTCTAACTTGGTGAAGTATTTGACATGTTGCAATTGATTCAACAAATTGTCTATCTTAGGCATGAGGTATTTATTCAATACACATTCGCCAAGTCTCGTTTTTTTTGGATGTAATGATGATGGGTGACCCACATGGTGAGGTACTTGGTCAAATGAAACCATGTTACAATAGTTGTTACCATTTTTTTTGCACCTCACTTGCTTCTATGACGAATTTCCTATACAACCCAATGCTTGGAAATGGGGAGTCTTGCAACAACTAGGTCTCGTGCTCTACCTCTCTCTTAGGTGTTAGTCCTTTAGGGTCACAGAACACACCCCTCTATTCCTATAGTAACTCTTCTAGCTATTGTTTTTTTCCTTAGTACACCCCTCCAAATATGAAATTTATCTCACTGACTCTTATATAGTTTGATTTTCTCTTAAAAAAATAAAACATCTTGTTAGAATTGATCAGTGATTAGTTTGGTTGGCACTTACTAGTGAGATTTTGGACTTTCCATTGTGTGCATTTTAAATGGTAAATGATTTTCCATTCTTGATGAGGTGGTATTGGTTTCTCTCTGAACGAATATTTCATCCCACATGTTCATAAATGGATGTCCAAACACCACTCTATATACATCAATGGGAACTACATCTAATTCTACTTCATCAATAAAATCAATATTGATAGCAAATATGAATTTCATTGTTTGATTAATTTTATTTATGCATTCTTATTTACCAATCCCAATGGATTTATGGGCTCAAATGATCATGAACTTCCAATCCCAATTTTTTTACTAACTTTTTTGTAATGATATTTTCCTGTGATCTTGACCTGAACGAATCATCAATATTTGTCTTCTTGAGTTGTATATTCATATGGAAGAGTCTAGTATTTTTGTTCTCTTCTTGTTCTTAAAGGCTATTGAGATTCACCCCCTTCTTCACTAATTCACAAACAATATTCTCATCCATGTTTGAGCTTTTTTCCACTTGATTAATTAAATCTTTGGCCATGATATTTTTTTTCTTAGTGTCTTTTTTTGGTTCTTCAAGTTTATCTACACTTATCCTTTGTATGACCATCAATGTTACAATGGTTATATTGGTTGTTAGGATCTTTGCACTGGTTTTTTTTGGTTGGTATATTTTTTTTTTCCCCTTTCTACTTCTTCTTCCCCTCCTTGGAAGCTTCATGGTGCTCTTTCTACTTTAACTCACTTGATTTCCCTTTCTTATAGCCTATGTTCTCCATTACAATTCCTATACACAAGCCTCATCCTCCAATTTGGGCTTGAACAACATCACTTTCTTCCACAGATGGTTGTATACACTGCTCTTTCTTCTTTGAATTATTTTATTTCCCTTTCTTCCAACCTTTGTTTTCCATTACTATGCCTATACACAAGCCTCATCCACCAATTTGCGCTTGAACAACATCACTTTCTTCTGTAGATGGTTGTGTAGAGCCCGAGATACTTTAGGAGTATGTATGGGTTCTTTGGGGAGATAACTAACATTATGACCATCATTCTAAATTCTATGGTGTTCTCTTATACATTCTACCCCTTCCTTTGCCTAAAGTAATGCCATCGAACCCACTGGTCCTCTACATACTCCGTGGGGTAAAATTTGTGAATTTATAAGGGATTTGAAATCCTCCCACTCAGTCACTTGAGTATCTCCCTCCATCCTCAAAGTATCTATGTTGATTTCCCACTAGGTTGAGGCATGGCCCTCTAATTTCAGTTGAGCAAACAAAATGTTTTATTCTTCTATGATGAGCACTAAAATAAACTTCTAATTTTTGCAGACATTGATTTAAATTAAGAGTGTTAGTCTCACCTTGATACGACTTGATGTCAATCTTTGCTTCCATTTTTAATAAGGATTGTGAATGATTCACAACATTCAAACCAGGTTGATCATTTTCATGCTCTTTCCTAGACTCCATCTCTAGTTCTTCCCCAACAGCTAACTTCCCCTCCAATTTGACCTCCATGTTATAACCTCCATCTTATATAAATAGATTAAGCTTACTAGTAAGGGTTTCCATGAGGAGGCTCACATTATGGATTATATAAGTGTTTTGTGCTTCCATCTGTGAAATTTTTTTCTGATTGGATCATTGATTGTGACTGGGGTTTTGTGATTTTCAGTTTAACCACTCTATATCCCCTGCAAATCCCCACAATATACCCAAAGAAACATGCTCTGATACCAATATGATCTTTAAACTTTGGTGGATATTCCACTGGACAGTTCATCACAACATATCTACTAAAATATATTATAAAATATTAAATCTACACTATGAGGGTTTATTTCTCCTTATATTTATATTTATGTTGATTATTGTTTATTGTGTATGCATGCAAATAATAATTATGTGGAAAATAGAGAACACGTAGAACAATCACTCACAAATCACAATAACACAAGATATTACGAGAGAAACCCTTTCAAGAGAAAACCAAACTATAAGGTGAGGTTGCTTTGCCCTATTTTTCTCTGAATAGAAATGGATGCAAGTACAAAGAAGTAAGATATATCTCCCATGAGATGCTACAGTGCACTCAACTTCTTAGTTTTCTCTCTCCCCATCCATTCTTGGGTACTTTGATAATCTATAGAACAAAATTCACTCCAATACAATATAGCCCATTTTCCTCCTAGTGGCCTTGTTATAACACAACAACATAGCATGTACTAGACTTGATTAAGTTTGACTCCAACTCTTAACTAAAATTACAATATTGAGTCTTCTAGGGTGTTCATCACGATCATGTGGCTAGCTCCTTTCCCATGACTAATGAGGGCTAACATGACATTCTCTAAAATCATGGTGGTCAAAACATGAAGGTCAACTTTTGGGTGGCATAAATTTTGCATACATACTTTGATTGAGGAAATTATTGTGCTGTTGGAAATGTATTTGTGTGTGTTTACTAATATTGTTTATATTTGTATGTGTGTGTGTGTGTGTTTAATATAATAATAAGTCATGTTAAATTTAAAATACGGAGAAAAAATATTATTCATGAAAATAATATAAAAAGGAAAAATAAAATAAAAATAAAAAAGTTAAATAAAACAAAATAAAACAAAAAACAAAAAATGAGTAAGTAATAGAAAAGGAAGTTATTAAATAGCCCATAATAAGACCTCAATTAATCACCTTACAAATAAATAAATTTACATAATAATAAAAAATAACAAAAATTGAATTAGTAATGTTAAACTATGGATAAGTGGAAAAATAAAATTAATCAATGACAAATTAATACACAATCAAAGCAAAACTGAATATATAATACCATGTATAAAAAAATAAATTAAAAAATATGTTTTGTATGTGTTGAGGGAATGAAAGGGATGTCAATTCCGCCACAATGCTTTGTTGGCAGTTGGAGGCTATAAAAAAATAAAAAATGGAAATGTGTGAATAAGCCTCATGAGTGGAGTGCCAATTCCAAAAACATAGACTATTTTTTCTTATTTTATGTTTTTATTTATTTATTTATATTTATTTATTTTCATTTTTATTTATTTTCCAATTTTATTTTTTATTTCATAAGTTTTATAATTAAAAATTATAACTTATCATTTTTAAAAAATTCAGTTTTTGTTTTTGTTTTTTATTTTTTAAATTATTTATTTTTATTTTTTATTTCAGTTTTTTAAGGTTATTTTTGAATTTTTAAAAGTAAATATTAAATTTTCTATTTTAATGCTTTAATAAGGTGTTTTTTTCATTGATTTTTATTCTTGAAAAACATTCATATATTTCAATTTTTAATGTAAATTATTAAAAAATAAAAAATTAATAACTAAATAAAAAAGATGTAATACCACTTTTAGGCATACAGTTAATTTTAATTTATTTTTGTTTTGTTTTGTTTTCTATGGTATCAATAGTCAAGACTGTAATGCCAATTAATTGATAATTTTAATAAAATAACAAATTAAATAAATTAAATTAAATAAATTTGAATAACACTTTAAAAACAAACATTAAAAAAAAAGTAAAAAAAATTGAAGTGTTGAGTTTTAGTGTTTTTCATAGTGGTGATATATGGTCTTTAATGCCATAGTTGAAAAATATTTGAATTTTAACCCTAAATAAAAGGGAGTGATGTTACATCACCACTTTTGGATTTCAACTTATTTTTTCGTATATTTTGTACTCATAATATTTGGTTTTTAACGTCTTGATTGAAAAAATTTTGGTTTTTAATGTCATGATTGAAAAATGTTTGAATTTTAATCCGGGAAAAATAATAAAAAACAAACTGATGTTGAATCGCCATTTTTGCATTTTAGTGTAGCTTTTCAGAGCTTTCGTAGTCATGATATTTTCTTTTTAATACCATGGTTAAAAACTATTGGAATTTTAACCCTAAAATGGAAAAATGGTGATGCTAAATCACCACTTTTCAAAATCAGCATGAAAAATCATGATTTTATGCAACCTCCAAAGAAACAAGAACTTGGTAAATTCCTCGTTAAGTTGGTAACATTGTTAAAATTTCACAATATATCATTCATTAACCTCATAAATATAGTTGGTGCATTGCATAGGCCAAGGAACATGACTAACCACTCATACAAACCTTGCCTAGTTTTGAAGGTGGTCTTCTAGATATCTTCTACCCTTACCGAAACCTGATGATATCCTAAATTTAAGTCTAACTTGGTGAAGTATTTGACATGTTGCAATTGATTCAACAAATTTTCTATCATAGGCATGAGGTATTTATTCAATACACATCCGCCAAGTCCCGTTTTTTTGGGTGTAATGATGATGGGTGACCCACATGGTGAGGTACTTGGTCAAATGACACCATGTTCCAGTAGTTGTTGCCATTTATTCTGCACCTCGCTTCTGTGATGAATTTCCTATACAACCCATTGCTTGTAAATGGGGAGTCCTGCAACAACTAGGTCTCATGCTCCACCTCTCTCTTAGGTGTTAGTCCTTTAGGGTCCTAGAACACACCCCTCTATTCCTATAGTAACTCTTATAGTTGTTGTTTTTGTTCATTAGTACACCCCTCCAAAGATGAAATTTATCTCACTGACTCTTAGATAGTTTGATTTTCTCTTAAAAACAATAAAACATCTTGTTGGAATTGATCAGTTATTAGTTTGGTTGGCACTTACTAGTGAGATTTTGGACTTTCCATTGTGTGCATTTTAAATGGTAAATGATTTTCCATTCTTGATGAGGTGGTATTGGTTTCTCTTTACATGAATATTGCATCCCACATGTACATAAATGGATCTCCAAACACCACTCTATATACATCAATGGGAACTACATCTAATTCTACTTCATCATTAAAATCGACATTGATAGCAAATATGAATTTCATTGTTTGATTACTTTTATTTATGCATTCTTATTTATCAATCCCAATGGATCTATGGGCTCAAATGATCATGAACTTCCAATCCCAATTTTTTTACTAACTTTTTTGTAATGATATTTTCCTGTGATCTTGAGCTGAACGAAGCATCAATATTTGTCTTCTTGAGTTGTATATTCATATGGAAGGGTCTATTATTTTTGTTCTCTTATTGTTCTTAAAGGGTATTGAGATTCACCCCCTTCTTCACTAATGCACAAACAATATTCTCATCCATGTTTGAGCTTTTTTCCACCTGATTACTTAAATCTTTGGCCATGATATTTTTGTTCCTAGTGTCTTTTTTTGGTTCTTCAAGTTGAGCTACACTTATCCTTTGTATGACCATCAATGTTACAATGGTTATAGTGGTTGTTATGATCTTTGCACTGGTTTGTTTTGGTTGGTATATTTTTGTTTTTCCCCCTTTCTACTTCTTCTTCCCCTCCTTGGAAGCTTCATGGTGCTCTTTCTACTTTGACTCACTTGATTTTCCTTTCTTATAGCCTATATTCTCCATTACAATGCCTATACACAAGCCTCATCCTCCAATTTGGGCTCGAACAACATCACTTTCTTCCGCAGATGGTTGTATACACTGCTCTTTCTTCTTTGAATTATTTTATTTCCATTTCTTCCAACCTTTGTTCACCATTACTATGCCTATACACAAGCCTCATCCACCGATTTGGGCTTTAACAACATCACTTTCTTCGGTAGATGGTTGTGTAGACCCTCGAGATACTTAGGAGTATGTATGGGTTCTTTGGGGAGATACCTAACATTATGACCATCATTCTAAATTCTGTGGTGTTCTCCTGTACATTCTACCCCTTCCTTTGCCTAAAGTAATGCCATCGAACCCACTGGTCGTTTATATACCAGGTGGGGTAAAATTTGTGAATTTATAAGGGATTTGAAATCCTCCCACTCATTCACTTGAGGATCTCCCTCCAACCTCAAAGTATCTATGTGGCTTTCCCACTAGGTCGAGGCATGGCCCTCTAATTTTAGTTGAGCAAAAAAAAAAAATTTATTCTTCTATGATGAACACTAATATAAACTTATAATTTTTGCAAACATTGATTTAAATTAAAAGTGTTATTCTCACCTTGATACGACTTCATGTCAACCTTTGTTTCCATTTTGAATAAGGATTGTGAATGATTCACAACACTCAAACCAGGTTGATCATTTTCATGCTCTTTCCTAGACTCCATCTCTAGTTCTTCCCCAACAACTAACTTCCCCTCCAATTTGACCTCCATGTTATAACCTCCATCTTATCTAAATAGATTAAGCTTATTGGTAAGGGTTTCCAAGAGGAGGCTCACATTATGGATTATATAAGTTTTTTGTGCTTCAACTTGTGAAATTTTTTCCTTATTGGATCATTGATTGTGACTAGGGTTTTGTGATTTTCAGTTTAACTGATCTATATCCCCTGCAAATCCCCACAATATACCCAAAGAAACATGCTCTGATACCAATATGATCTGTAAACTTTGGTGGATATTCCACTTGATAGTTCATCACAACATATCTACTAAAATATATTAGAGAATATTAAATCTACACTATGAGGGTTTATTTCTCCTTAGATTTATATTTATGTTGATTATTTTTTATTGTGTATGCATGCAAATAATAATTATGTGGAAAATAGAGAACACGTAGAACAATCACTCACAAATCAAAATAACACAAGATATTACCAGAGAAACCCTTTCAAGAGAAAACCAAACTATAAGGTGAGGTTCTTTGCCCTACTTTTCTATGAATGGAAATGGATGCAAGTACAAAGAAGTAAGATATATCGCCCATGGGATGCTACAGTGCACACACCTTCTTATTTTTCTCTCTCCCCATCCATTCTTGGGTACTTTGATAATCTATAGAACATAATTCACTCCAATACAATATAGTCCCTTTTCCTCCTAGTGGCCTTGTTATAACACAACAACATATCATACTAGACTTGATTATGTTTGACTCCAAATCTTAACTAAAATTACAATATTGAGTCTTCTAGGGTGTTCTTCATCACAATCATGTGGCTAGCTCCTTTTCCATGACTAATGGCGGCTAACATGACATTCTCTAAAATCACGGTGGTCAAAACATGAAGGTCAACTTTTGGGTGGCATAAATTTTGCATACATACTTTGATTGAGGAAATTTTTGGGTTGTTGGAAATGTGTTTGTGTGTGTTAACTAATATTGTTTATATTTGTGTGTGTGTGTTTTTAATATAATAATAAGTCATTTTAAATTGAAAATATGGAGAAAAACTATTATTCATGAAAATGAAAATAATATAAAAAGGAAAAATAAAATAAAAATAAAAAAGTTAAATAAAACAAAAAACAAAGAATTAGTAAGTAATAGAAAAGGAAGTTATTAAATAGCCCATAATAAGACCTCAATCAATCACCTTACAAATAAATAAATTTACATAATAATAAAAAATAACATAAATTGAACTAGAAATGTTAAACTATGGATAAACGGAAAAATAAACGAAAAATTAATACACAATCAAAGCAAAACTGAATATATAATACCATGTATAAAAAAATAAAAAATATATGTTTGTATCTGTTGAGGGGATGAAAGGGATGTCAATTCTGCCACAGTGCTTTGTTGGCAGTGGGAGGCTATAAAAAAAAAAATGGAAATGTGTGAATGAGCCTTGTGAGTGGAGTGCCAATTCCAAAAACATAGCCTATTTTTTCTTATTTTATGTTTTTATTCATTTATTTATAGTTTTTTATTTTTATTTTTATTTATTTTCCAATTTTCTTTTTTATTTCATAAATTTTATGAAAAATTTTTATAACTTATCATTTTTAAAAAATTTAGTTTTTGTTTTTTGTTTTTTATTTTTTAAATTATTTATTTTTATTTTTTATTTCAATTTTTTAAGGTTATTTTTGAATTTTGTAAAGTAAATATTTATTTTTTCTATTTTAATGCTTTAATAAGGAGTTTTTTTTAATTGATTTTTATTCTTGAAAAACATTCGTATATTTACAATTTTTAATGTAAATTATTAAAAAATAAAAAATTAATAACTAAATAAAAAGGATGTAATACCACTTTTAGGCATACAGTTAACTTTATTTATTTTTGTTTTGTTTTGTTTTCTATGGTACCAATAGTCAAGACTATAATGCCTAATTAATTGATAATTTTAATAAAAAACCAATAAAATAAATTAAATTAAACAAATTTGAATAACACTTTAAAAACAAACATTAAAAAAAAGTAAGCAAAATTGAAGTGTTGAGTTTTAGTGTTTTTGATAGCGGTGATATATGGTCTTTAATGCCATAGTTGAAAAATATTTGAATTTTAACCCTAAATTAAAGGGAGTGATGTTACATCACCACTTTTGGATTTCAACTTGTTTTTTCATATATTTTGTACTCATAATATTTGGTTTTTAATGTATTGACTGAAAAATGTTTGGTTTTTAATGTCATGATTGAAAAATGTTTGAATTTTAATCCGGGAAAATAATAAAAAACAAACTGATTTTGCATCGCCATTTTTTCATTTTAGTGTAGTTTTGCAGAGCTTTCGTAATCATGATATTTTATTTTTAATACCATGGTTAAAAACTATTGGAATTTTAACCCTAAAATGGAAAAATGGTGATGCTAAATCACCACTTTTCAAAATCAACATGAAAAATCATGATTTTATGCAACCTCCAAAAAAACAAGAACTTGGTAAATTCCTCGTTAAGTTGGTAACATTGTTAAAATGTCACAATATATCATTCATTAACCTCATAAATATAGTTGGTGCATTGCATAGGCCAAAGAACATGACTAACCACTCATACAAACCTTGCCTAGTTTTGAAGGTGGTCTTGTAGATATCTTCTTCCCTTACCCAAACCTGATGATATCCTAACTTTAAGTCTAACTTGGTGAAGTATTTGACATGTTGCAATTGATTCAACAAATCGTATATCTTAGGCATGAGGTATTTATTCAATACACATCCGCCAAGTCCCATTTTTTTGGGTGTAATGATGATGGGTGACCCACATGGTGAGGTACTTGGTCAAATGACACCATGTTCCAGTAGTTGTTGCCATTTATTCTGCACCTCGCTTCTGTGACGAATTTCCTATACAACCCATTGCTTGGAAATGGGGAGTCCTGCAACAACTAGGTCTCATGCTCCACCTCTCTCTTAGGTGTTAGTCCTTTAGGGTCCCAGAACACACCCCTCTATTCCTATAGTAACTCTTCTAGTTGTTGTTTTTGTTCCTTAGTACACCCCTCCAAAGATGAAATTTATCTCATTGAATCTTATATAGTTTGATTTTCTCTTAAAAACAATAAAACATCTTGTTAGAATTGATCAGTTATTAGTTTGGTTGGCACTTACTAGTGAGATTTTGGACTTTCCATTGTGTGCATTTTAAATGGTAAATGATTTTCCATTCTTGATGAGGTGGTATTGGTTTCTCTTTGCATGAATATTGCATCCCACATGTACATAAATGGATGTCCAAACACCACTCCATATACATCAATGGGAACTACATCTAATTCTACTTCATCAATAAAATCAACATTGATAGCAAATATGAATTTCATTGTTTGATTATTTTTATTTATGCATTCTTATTTACCAATCCCAATGGATTTATGGGCTCAAATGATCATGAACTTCCAATCCCAATTTTTTCACTAAATTTTTTGTAATGATATTTTCCTGTGATCCTGAGCTGAACGAAGCATTAATATTTGTCTTCTTGAGTTTTATATTCATATGGAAGAGTCTAGTATTTTTTTTCTCTTCTTGTTCTTAAAGGCTATTAAGATCTATCCCCTTATTCACCTACAAATCCCTACAATATACCCAAAGAAACATGATCTAATACCAATATGATCTATAAACTTTGGTGGATTTTCCACTGGATAGTTCATCACCACATATCTACTAAAATATATTAGAAAATATTAAATCTACACTATGAGGGTTTATTTCTCCTTAGATTTGTATTTATGTTGATTATTGTTTATTGTGTATGCATGCAAATAATAATTATGTGGAAAATAGAGAACACGTAGAACAATCACTCACAGATCACAATAACACAAGATATTACGAGAGAAACCTTTTCAAGAGAAAACCAAACTATAAGGTGAGGTTTCTTTGCCCTATTTTTCTCTGAATGGAAATGGATGCAAGTACAAAGAAGTAAGATATATCGCCCATGGGATGCTACAGTGCACACACCTTCTTAGTTTTCTCTCTCCCCACCCATTCTTGGGTACTTTGATCATCTATAGAACACAATTCACTCCAATACAATATAGCCCCTTTTCCACCTAGTGGCATTGTTATAACACAACAACATAGCATACTAGACTTGATTAAGTTTGACTCCTTCAACTCTTAACTAAAATTACAATGTTGAGTCTTCTAGGGTGTTCTTCATCATGATCATGTGGCTAACTCCTTTTCCATGACTAATGGGGGCTAACATGACATTCTCTAAAATCATGGTGGTCAAAACATGAAGGTCAACTTTTGGGTGGCATAAATTTCACATACATACTTTGATTGAGGAAATTATTGTGATGTTGGAAATGTATTTGTGTAGAATAGTGCTAGGGGGTGTGTTCTTAAGAGGCTATTTTTTACTCCCAAAAAAACATCGTTTGATGCCTCAAACTACTTCTAGAAGGTTTCAAACTCTAATTTTCCAACCTAGGCCCTACAGATAATATATTCCTGTGAACTTATTCATCCACTTTTTCCACTTTGAATGAATTGTGATGGATTATAAATAATATAGTGACCCAATTTAGAAGATTTTGCACCATTGCTAAGTAGTACTCACATTTTTATTAATTTCATATTACAATAAACATGACAAATCAAAAAGCACTTAAGCTTAAAATTTTAATCATGTCATTTTATCTTTTCACCACTTTTTCCTAACAATCAACAATTCATATGTTGGAATTATTTCCATTAGACTAAAACCCAAAAGTGTTAGTCTCCACTACAATCGCCAAAGTTAGGATCCACAAGAGATAGTTAGTCCATGTCACGAAAAACAGAGGGAGCATTGAACTCAATGTCCAACAATCTCCCCCCCCCCCCCCTAGCACGAGCTGGGTGAGTTTCGAACTCGAGACTTGTCACTTTGATACCACTTGTTGGAATTACAACTGTTGTTATATCGAGACTCATATGAATCAATATCCACTACAATCACCAGAGCTAGGATCCATAAGAGGCGCTTAGTCCATTTCGTAAAATATAGAGTGAGTGCTAAACCCAATGTACAACATCATATCTTTCGCATATGAAGTCCTCTTGGAGATTTTTATGAGATATTTTTCATGTGGACAACTTCACTAATAATTGAGACAAATTTAATTCATTAACTATGAAGATATTCCTTGATCATTCTTGGTTGAATTAGATAGATGTTTTATTGCTTCTATTCTTACCTTTACTCCTCAACATGAACAAAGGGATCCTACTCCTTATTGGGACACTAATTAGCTCAATCCTAATGGATTATGCACTAGTAATATCATGTATCACATTCCAAACAAAGAAGTGAAGTTGTATGGCATATCATTCTATCTACATTAGCTAGTCAAATAGATTTCAATTACTAGAAGTTAAGTGAATTTGCTAGTGTTTTGTTGAGATTCAACAAGATGATGAGCTTAGTGAAAATGAGTCGCCTTCACTAAGTGGGCCCACAGGCTATTTTTAGGTGAAAGTCTATTTTTAGACTATGTTTATTTTTAGACATGGTGATCGTATTTCAAAAGTTGCAGGATGCTATTTGTGGATGGTTGGTCAAGTTGGAAAAATAGATGAAATTATATTTTTAGAATATTGGGTGAAGTCTATTAATAGATCGTCGATCTAAAAATAGAAGTGTCGATTATTATTACCTCTTAATAATAATCTGACAATAAACAACAACTTATTCTCTTGTTGCACTTAATTTCAGTGCACATATTTGGCAAATCAGTGAGCTGAAGGAATTACGCAATTCATAGTGTTTACTGGTGGTTCATGCATGGAGGACACAGTTAGAACTGAAGTGGCAAATTTATGACAGATTTGGAAGAGCAGTTCATGGAGTTGTTATTCAATTTAACTCAATTAATGGAGTTAAACTCAGTTGAGCTAGTTGTATCTAGTCTAACTAAATGATACAATAGTGAGAGTGGAGTGAATTAATTAGTTAATTAATTCACAAATAATAACTCATTAATCAACTGAACAATACAGCAGTTAACTATAGTGAATGGCAGTTCCAATGGAGACCCAGTGGAGAGATAGGTGAAAGGGAAAGATGGACTATCTGTTGTGACTATAGTGATGCATTGATTACACCACACACACATTGGAGTTGCCAATGAGGATTGCATAGTCAAAGAAAGGTAGATTCAAATTCATTTAGAGCTATTCTTCAGCAGGGATTGCACAATGGAGGCAGGCTAGCAGATGTCAAGAAATTAGTGCATGGATTTGCATATTTCTTCTGATTAGTGTGTGATGATTGATTATACTGCGAGCTTGATGTACTAAGCTTTGTATGATATTGTTACATGATCTCCATGATACATAATATATTATAGTTGGGGTTTTCAGCTTCAGGCTTTCCCATTAAACAACTAATGCGATTGTTTTTATTGCTTCATGTGTTTGCAATTGAGTTTAATTTCCACAAAAGATTAACTATGGAAGGATTCTGTATTTAGAAAGAAGATAAAATATTGTTAGATCAGGAAAATATGGATATATACATGCATCTTGTATATAATTTCTACATGGTATCAGAGCAGTGTTAATTCTTGAATATTGCAATTGTAAATAATTATTGATTTTGTGCTTGTGGACAATTTGAATTTGCTACAGAAAATTCTTGGTGCAAAAGTTGAGTATACATTGAAATATCTTTCAATGGGTTGTGATTGGAGTATGCCCTTGATGGGAGATCAAATTACATAGCCTGGAGGGATAGGATGGAGGCAGTGTTGGAGGATAATGGACTAAAGGATTTCATCGATAGCGATGTTCCTAAGCCGGGATCTAGCGATGCTACATTACTTGATGCATGGCAAAATAAGATAGCAAAGACAAGAAGAATTGTGTTGGAAGGTGTGAAGGACCATATTGTGTCCAGTCTTCACAGGAAAGCCACTCCATTCTTAATGTGGAAGGCTTTGACATATTTGTTCCAAAGCAGCAGTGACTAGAGGAAGTTGGTGCTGAATGACAAGGTTAGAAAAATAAAAATGGAGAAGGGCAACAGTATTCCAAAATATATCATGAAGTTTGTCCACTGTAGGGATGAACTAGGAAGTGTGGGGATTACTGTTGATGATGAAGACTTGGTGAGCTTGGCTCTCCTTGGGCTTCCGAAGAGTTGGCATAACTATGAATACTCTGTCAATGGACGAGAGAAACTGTCAGGATGGGAGCGACTTTGGTCGGACCTTGTGCAGGAGGAGATAAGGCAAAGTACTAGGCATGGCTCTTCATCGAAGAATGATGATGAAGAGAATTGCGCTTTGGCTACCAAAGCAAGGAAAGGGAAGGGGAAGAAATTTCCTTCAAAATCTAAAGCTAAAGGCAAGAAGCAGGATTTGTCCAAAGTGAAGTGTTTTCACTCTCACAAACATGGGAATTTTGCCACTAACTGCCCATAGAAGAAGAAAAACAAGAAGGTTGTTGGAGCTGCAGCTGGCACTATTACATTTGGCGGAAATTCTGACACTTTAGTTCTGACACTTTTGTTATAATGTCAGAAATTTCCCCAATTTCTATAAATTTTTCAAATCCCGCCACAAACTGTCGCTATACCGACGTTGTGGGATATCGTCGCTTTTGCGACATTTATGTTTGTCGTCGAAATTGCAACGTTTTAAAAAATTCATCGGTCTTACGACGTTTATGGGATGAAACGTCAGAATTGTGATATCGCCTACACATTTTTCAGTCTTGCGATGCTTGGGAGAAATCGTCAGAAGAGCGATGTTTCTCATATAGACGTCGGTCTTGTGACTTTTTGAAGCTAAACGTCACAAGATAGACATCTATATGAGAAATGTTGCTCTTCCGACGGTTTCTCCCAAGCATCGTAAGACTGACGTTTAAACAACACAACATTCTAATATGAAAATCATTGTATTATTTAACATTTTATTAATATAAATATGATTTATTTGGATATAATAAATATTGCATCATTGGATAACATTTGTTTGGTTAGACCACAAACTTGGACATGAAAAACAATTACATGTGTGGACATGTAAAGTATTACTTTATTAACAATTGTTCAACATTTGAATATGAAAACATTATATTATTTAACATTTTGTTTATATAAATATGATTTATTTGGATATAATGAGTATTACATAATTGGATAATGTTTTTTTTGGTTGGAAAACATGATTATACATCAAAAAATTTACATTACACAAATATACATGAAAACTTGCACATTTTGGTATATTATTCCAAAGGCTAGGACATGCTTGGGATCTTTTAAATCCTTGATTACAACCTGGTCAGATGAAAACTCTACTATTCTACCTTTACTTGAATGAGTGATTTGATATTTTAATTGAAGGTTGTAACAAAGAATCGGAACACACAATACATTATTGAAATGTATGTTATATTCCTTAGTTGTTATAGACCCTATATCACCAACAACAGGAAAAAAAATTGGTGTTACAATCATTACAAGCAATAAAATTTCATTTATGCTTAACCATATAATAAATTGCCATTTGCTCCCATGTGGCATCATTCGGTTGGGTGCACCGTGTGAGGTCGCCCGACTGGGTGCGTTCGGGTCAGACCGTTTCATTCAAGGGTGCCTGTATTAGTTTTGCTAAGTTGTGACTACATGGGTGCCTTGTGCACGTTCGGGTGGCCCATTTTGTATTTTCTCCCATGTGGCATCGTTCGGTCGGGCGTGCCGTGTCGCGCCGTGTGAGGTCGCCCGACCGAGCATGTTCCAGTCGTTCCGTTTCGTTCGAGGGTGCCCGTATCAGTTTTGCTAAGTTGTGACCGCCCAGGTGCATTGTGCATGTTCAGGTAGCCCGCTTTCCATTTGCTCCCATGTGGCATCATTCGGTTAGGCGCGTTGTGTCGTGCCTTATGATCAGGTTGCCTGACCGTGCGCATTCTGGTCGGTCTGTTTCATTTGAGGGTGATCGTATCAGTTTTGCTAAGTTGTGACTGCCCGAGTGCCTTGTGCACATTCGGGCAGCCCGTTTGCCGTTTTCTCCCATGTGGCATCGTTCGGTCGGGCATGCCGTGTCACGCCGTGTGAGGTCACCTGACCAGGCACATTCGAGTTGGCTCGTTTTGTTCAAGGGTGCCCGTATCAGTTTTGCTAAGTTGTGACTACTCGAGTGCCTTGTGCACGTTCGGGTGGTCTGTTTTCTGTTTTCTCCCATGTGGCATCATTTGGTCGGGCGCACCGTGTCGCGCCGTGTGAGGTCACTCGACTAGGCACGTTCGGGTCAGCCTATTTCATTCGAGGGTGCCCATATTAGTTTTGCTAAGTTGTGACCACCCAGGTGCCTTGTGCACATTAGAGCGGCCCGTTTGCCGTTTTCTCCCTTGTGGCATCGTTCGGTCGAGCACGCCATGTCACGCCGTGTGAGGTCGTCCAACCGGGTGCGTTCGGGTCAGGCCGTTTTGTTCGAGGGCACCCGTATCAGTTTTGTTAAGTTGTGACTACCCGGGTACCTTGTGCACATTCAGGAGGCCCGTTTTCTGTTTGCTCCCTTGTGGCATCGTTCGGTCGGGCACGCCGCCCGACCAAGCACGTTCGGGTCGGGCCATTTCATTCAAGGGCGCTCGTATCAATTTTACTAAGTTGTGATCACCCGGGTGCCTTGTGCATGTTCAAGCGGCCTGTTTGTCATTTTCTCTTTTGTGGCATCGTTTGGTTTGGCGCGTCGTGTCACGCCTTGTGATTAGGTCGCCCGACCGGGCGCATTCGGGTTGAGTCGTTTCGTTCGAGGGTGCCCATATTAGTTTTTCTAATTTGTGACCACCCAGGTGCCTTGTGCACGTTCGAGCGGCCCATTTGTCGTTTTCTCCATTGTGGCATTGTTTGGTCAGGCGCACCGTGTCGCGCTGTGTCATGAGGTCACCCGACCAGGCACATTCAAGTCAGGTTGTTTCGTTCGAGGGCGCCTATATTAGTTTTGCTAAGTTGTGACCACCCGAGTGCCCTGTGCACGTTTGGGTGGCCCGTTTTTCATTGTATCCCTCGTGGTATCATTTGGTCAGGCGCATTGTGTCACACCGTGTGAGGTCGCCTGATCGAGCATGTTCGGGTCAGGCCATTTCGTACTTTGAGGGCACCCTTATCAGTTTTTCTAATTTGTGACTGCTTGGGTGCCTTTTGCACGTTTGGGCAGACCATTTTCCATTTTCTCCCTTGTGGCATCGTTCGGTCAGGCGCGTCGTGTCGCGCCGTGCAAGGTCGCCCGACCGAGCGTGTTTGGTTCAGGCCATTTTGTTCGAGGGCGCCCGTATTAGTTTTCCTAAGTTGTGACCGCTCGGGTGCCTTGTGCATGTTCGAGCAACCCATTTTTTGTTTGCTCCCATGTGGCATCGTTCGGTCGGGCACGCCGTGTCGCGCCATGTGAGGTCACCCGACCGGGCGCGTTCAAATTAGCCCATTTCGTTTGAGGGCGCCTGTATCATTTTCGCTAAGTTGTGACCACTTGGGTGCCTTGTGCATGTTCGGGCGACCTGTTTTCTGTTTTCTCCCATGTGGCATCGTTCAGTCGGGTGCGTCATGTCGTGTTGTGTGAGGTCACCCTACCAGGCGCATTCGAGAAGACTCGTTTTGTTCGAGGGCTCCTGTATCAGTTTTGCTAAGGTGTGACCGCCCAGGTGCATTGTGCATGTTCGGACGGCCCGTTTTCCATTTTCTCCCATGTGGAATCATTCAGTCAGGTGCATCGTGTCACACCTTGTGATCAAGTTGCCCGACCAAGTGCATTCGGGTTGGGCCATTTCGTTCGAGGGTGCCTATATCAGTTTTGTTAAGTTGTGACTACTCGAGTGCCTTGTGCACGTTTGGGCTGCCCGTTTGTCGTTTGCTCCCATATGGCATTGTTCGGTCGGGCACATCATGTCGCGCCGTGTGAGGTCGCCCGACTGGGCGCGTTTAGGTCGAGTTGTTTCATTCGAGGGTGCCCGTATCAGTTTTGCTAAGTTGTGACCACCTGGGTGCCTTGTGCACGTCAGGCAAACCGTTTGCCATTTTCTCCCTTGTGGCATCATTTGGTCGGGCGCGCCGTGTCGCACCATGTCATGAGGTTTCCCGACCAGGTGCGTTCAGGTCGGGTCATTTCGTTCGAGGGCGCCCATATCAGTTCTGCTAAGTTATGACCACCCGAGTGCCTTGTGCACGTTCGGGTGGCCTGTTTTCTGTTTGCTCCCTTGTGGCATCGTTCGGTCAGGCGAGCCGTGTTGCACCGTGTGAGGTCGTCCGACCGAGTGCGTTCGGGTCAGGCCGTTTCGTTCAAGGGTGCTTGTATTAGTTTGGTTAAGTTGTGACCACCCGAGTGCCTTATGCACATTTGGACAGCCTGTTTGTAATTTGCTCCCTTGTGGCATCGTTTGATTGGGCGCATCGTGTCGCGTCGTGTGAGGGCGCCCGACCAAGCACATTCGGGTTGGGTCATTTCATTCGAGGGCGCTCGTATCAGTTTTACTAAGTTTTGATTGCCCGGGTGCCTTGTACATGTTCAGGCGGCCCATTTTTCATTTGCTCCCTTGTGGCATCGTTCAGTTGGGCGCACCATGTCACGCCTTGTGATCAGGTCGCCCGACCGGGCATGTTCGAGTTGGGTCATTTCATTCGAGGGTGCCCGTATCAGTTTTGCTAAGTTGTGACCACCCGGGTGCCTTATGCACGTTCGGGTGGCCCGTTTTTCGTTTGCTCCCTTGTGGCATCATTCGGTCGGGCACGTTGTGTTGCACCATGTGGGGGTGCCCAACCAAGCGCGTTCGGGTCGGGTCATTTCGTTCAAGAGCGCTCATATCATTTTTACTAAGTTGTGACCACCCAGGTGCCTTGTGCACATTCAGGCAGCTCGTTTTCCATTTTCTCCCTTGTGGCATCGTTCGATCGGGCGCATCATGTTGCGCCTTATGATCAGGTCGCCCGACTGGGTGCGTTTGAGTCGGGTCGTTTCGTTCGAGGGTGCTCATTTTAGTTTTTCTAATTTGTGAATAATCGGTTGCCTTCTGAACATTCGAGCGGCCTGTTTACCATTTTCTCCCTTGTGGCATTGTTCGGTCGAGCATGCCGTGTCATGAGGTCGCCCGACCAGGCGCGTTTAGGTCGGGTGGTTTCGTTCAAGGGTGCCCATATCAGTTTTGCTAAGTTGTGACCGCCCAATTACCTTGTGCATGTTTGGGTGGCTCGTTTGTTGTTTTCTCCCTTGTGGCATCGTTCGGTCGAGCACGTTGAGTCGCGTCGTGTGAGGTTGACCGACCAGGCGTGTTCGAGTCTGGTTGTTTTGTACTTCGAGGGTACTCGTATCAGTTTTGTTAAGTTGTGACCACCTCGGTTCCTTGTGCACGTTTGAGAGGCCCATTTTCCATTTTCTCCCTTGTGGCATCATTCGGTAGGGCGCACCGTGTCGCGCCGTGCGAGGTCGCCTGACTGAGTGCATTCGGTTCTGGCCATTTTGTTCGAGGGTGCCCGTATCAGTTTTGTTAAGTTATGACCGCCCGAGTGCCTTATGCACATTTGGGAGGCCTATTTTCTGTTTGCTCCCTTGTGGAATATTTGTTCGGTCAGGCACGCCATGTCGTGCCATGCGAGGGCGCCCGACCAGGCGCATTCAGGTCGCGTCATTTCGTTCGAGGGCACCTGTATCAGTTTTTCTAAGTTGCGACTGCTCGGGTGCCTTGTGCACGTAATTTAGGTGGCCCGTTTGCCATTTGCTCCATTGTGGCATCATTTGGTCGAGAGCACCATGTCACACTGTGCGAGGGCGCTCGACCGGGCATGTTCGAGTCATGTTATTTTGTTCGAGGGCACCTCTATCATTTTTTCTAAAATGTGACCACTCAGGTGCCTTGTGCATGTTCGCGCAGCCCGTTTTCCATTTTCTCACTTATGGCATTGTTTGGTCATTCAGCTATCCCTTTCTGGTCAAGGGTAGGGGTTGAGCCAGGCCATTTCGTTCGAACGTGTTTCCTTGAGTGCCATCAGTACACAGGTATGGTTTCTAGACTAGTCATGAGGTGCAGTCTGGCTATTAAGACTTCATCAGATGGCCATTATCCAGACTTAAATTGTGTGACAACACTGTGGCTGAGTTTTAAACTAGAGATTGAACATACATTTGGTCGTTTGATTGCAATAGACATTTTCTGCATCAATAAATGTAAAGCAATGGCAAACAAATACTATAAATTGATAAATAAATATATGGCAACAAGTAACAATAATTACTAAATTGTTACATTGAGACGCAAAGAATAAGCAACTAATTTAACCCCTAACCCATTTAACCCCTAAACCATAAACCTCTAAACCCTTAACCCCTAACCCATTTAACCTCCTAAACCCCTAGTAAACCCCTAACCGATTTAACCCCCTAAACCCTAAACCTATAAACCCTTAACCCCTAACCCCTTAAACCCTTAACCATAACCCCTTAAACCCTAATTCCTGACCCCTAACCCATCTAACCCCCTAAAACCTAACCCCATTAGCCCCTAACTTCTAACCCCTAAAATCCTTAATTGCTAAATCCCCTAACCCCTAAACCCCTAACCCATTTAACCCCCTAAACCTATAACCCCTTAACCCCTAACCCATTTAACCCCCTAAACCTATAAAACCCTAACCCATTTAACCCCTAAACCATAAACCTATAAACCCTTAACCCCTAAAACTAAACCCTTAACCCCTAACCCATTTAACCCTTAAACCCTAAACCTATAACCCCTTAACCCCTAACCCATTTAACCCCCTAAACCATAAACCTCTAAAACCCTAACCGAGCGTGTTCGGGTCGGGCCGTTTTGTTTGAGGGTGCTTGTATCAGTTTTTCTAGGTTGTGACCACTACGGCGCCTTGTGCAAGTTCGGGCGGCCTGTTTTCCGTTTTCTCCCTTGTGGCATCATTCAGTCAGGCGCGCTGTGTCGCGCTGTGTGAGGCCGCCCGACCGGGCGCGTTTGGGTTGGGCCGTTTCGTTTGAGGGCACCCATATATGTTTTGCTAATTTGTGACAGCCCGAGTGCCTTGTGCACGTTTGGGCAGCCCGTTTTCCATTTTCTCCTTTGTGGCATCCTTCGGTCAGGCGCTGTGTCATGCAGTGTGAGGTCACCCGACCGGGTGCGTTCGAGTCGGGTCGTTTCATTCGAGGGCGCTAGTATCAATTTTGCTAAGTTGTGACCACTCGGGTTCCTTATGCATGTTCAGGCAGCCCGTTTGTTGTTTTCTCCCTTTTGGCATCGTTTGGTCAAGTGCTTCGTGCCGCGTCGTGTGAGGGCACCCGACCAAGCGCATTTGGGTTGGGTCGTTTCGTTCAAGGGCGCTCGTATCAGTTTTACTAAGTTGTGACCACTCGGGTGCCTTGTGCATGTTCAGGTGGCCCATTTTCCATTTTCTCCCTTGTGAAATCGTTCGATCGGGCACACCATGTCGCGCCTTGTGATCAGGTCGCCCAACCGGGCGCGTTCGGGTCGGGCCGTTTTGTTCGAGGGCGCCCATATCAGTTTTGCTAAGTTGTGACCACCCGGGTGCCTTGTGCACATTCGGGTGGCTCGTTTGCCATTTACTCCCCTATGGCATCATTCATTGTGTTGCACCATGTGAGGTTGCCCGACCGCGCACGTTCGGGCCAGGCCATTTCGTTCGAGGGCACCCGTATCAGTTTTGCTAAGTTGTGACCGCCCGGGTGCCTTGTGCACATTTGGGCTGCCCGTTTGCCATTTTCTCCCTTGTGGCATCATTTGGTCGGGCGCATCGTGTGAGGTCGCCTGACCGGGTGCGTTCAGGTCGGGTCTTTTCGTATGAGGGCACCTGTATCAGTTTTGCTAAGTTGTGACTTCCCAGGTGCCTTGTGCACGTTCGGGCGGCCTGTTTATCATTTGCTCCCTTATGGAATCATTCAGTCAAGCGCGTTGTGTCCTGCCATGTGAGGTCTCCCGATCGGTCATGTTTGGGTTGGGCCATTTCGTTCGAGGGCGCTCGTATCATATTTGCTAAGTTGTGATCGCCTGGGTGCCTTGTCCACATTTGGGAGGCCCGTTTTCTGTTTGCTCCCCTGTGGCATCGTTCGCCTGATTATCCTTACTAAACCAAAAATTTCATTGAAAATAATCATTCATACCATAGCATTACTACTTCCCTTTTAACCACATAAAACTTATTTTTAAGTTACCATAATTCATCTTTAATACCACATAATCAGATTAAAAAATTAACCAAAATCCCTAGTTTATGAAAAAAAATTCAACAATTTTATATAATTAATAATTTAAATAAATGTCTTAGATCTAATCTCATTAATAATTATTTATAATCAACAATACCACTTATTTACACAAACCCCTTATTAACCCCAAGAAAATTCTCACACATTTTATTTAATGGAATTTGAGTGGCCTTAAAAAACACGTATTTCATTTCAAAATGTCAAAACTTTTCAAATATCAAAATTTTTAATTTCCCTCGTTCATTTCCCTCCAATTGCATGGTTTGTCCAAGGAAGGAGGGAGGATGCGGAAAATCCTGTTTGGAGGGGCAGTCCAGGGTTAAAACAAAGTTGCTCTATTTGTTAGCTCTGCGGCCAAAGGTTTTCAAATAAGCAGAAGTTGCAAAAGGGTTTCTGAGCCATCTTTGATATTAGGGTTTTGTTTTTTTTTTGGTTTGGTTTCTGTGGGTTTTGTTGAGTTTTCTTGAAGGTTCTGAAGATTGAGGCAGTTAGCAATCTTCTGCAACACTTCTTGATGTATTGAGCAGCGACAAAGGGGCAGTTTAGATCTGATCCAAATCTGAGTTGGGTCGATAGAAAAAATGTGAGAGATCCTTCACATTCAAGGGGGCCAATGTGGCAACCAGATTGGCTCCAAGTTCTGGGAAGTGCTCTGTGAAGAACACAGGACCGATCCTACTGGGAGATATCAGGGCACTTCAAATCTACAGCTTGAAAGGGTTAATTTTTACTACATCTTGCAGGTTTTAAGTATAGCCTGTTGTGTTTTATACAGCCATTGTGGCAATTGAGCTTCCCTGAGAAGTAAGTGGTTTGGAAGGAGACATTCTGGTCGTTTAGTTGTAGATTCATTGAATAAACCAGATGATGCTACCTGGCACTCTGGGTTGACTCATATGTCCGGGTTGACTCATATGCATGAGCTAAAAGATCAAGTTTGCTCTACTTGGTTTGATCCTATTGGGTCTGCAAGCGATTATCCTGTATTTTCCAAGTGGGTTATCTATGGTGAGGTATGTTTTTATCACTTATAAGTTTTCTTTTTTCTTTTTTTCTAGAATCTATCCCCTTGTATACAACTTTGTATAGTGGTCAACCTAAATTTTGACTTTAAAGTTTAGCTAAATCCTAAGTTCTAAAAAATGATAGGATGCAATTATTTTTATTTTAAGTTGAACTTCTTCACATACTTAGTTGGAAGTAAACTCTGACCCAGATACAATCATGTCCTCTAATCCAGAAAAAATCATCTCCTCTGATCCAGAAATGCCAATAGTGCCACGGTTTGTATCACTGACCGAGGAACAACAAACTATATTAAGAAAGGAGGCATTCACTTGTATATTTGAAACCTATAGGCAAGATGATGGTGCAGGGGTCAGGGATTTGCAATGTTCACTGCTTGCACGATTGATTGCTCAGGTATATGCTCATAAATTTTTTTATCAATAGTTTGTATGAACTGCTTTAGAGATACTAGAATCTGATTTTTCCTCATCATCAATGTTTGGCTTTAATTATTTCGTTTTTAACTTTGAAAAGCCTCTTTATAAAGGTGGTTTTTTATCAAGTCAAGGCATCGTTTCCCCATTACTAGTTTATATTAAATTTCTTCTGTGATTGAGAAAATTTGCAAGGTTGAATGTTATAATTTATTATTCATAAGTGTCAAAAATTTGTTATTTTATGTGGAGACAAGATAAATCTTGGATAGGATACAAAAAACACTCACAACAGATGAATATAGAATTTTTTACAAAAAATATTTCCAGAAATAGTGTTCAAACATATTTCCATTCAAAGATGGAATCCTTGGAAATGTTTCCTGTGCAACAGCCGTCACATATTAATTGAGTTGATTTGTGTGCATGATTTTGCATTTTTTCTTTTTCACATTGGATTCTTATGACATGGAATATTTATGTTTTGCGTGCAACCATGATGAATTTTTCTAAAGTGGTTTGAGCTAGGTATAGAGAGTCATGTCCTACTGCAAAAAAAGTTTAATTTTTTAATAGGTTACAATAATCTGATCAAATATTAGCCCATCAAATTCAATTTTTCTAGTGTGTAGTTGAAGATGTAGGAAACACGGGTGTTTAGTTTCCTGGTTGTGGTAATTTTTTGGGCTCCTTTTCAAATTCAGGACAATAAAATGTGACAAATTTTGTTATTGAAGCATATTGAGGAAAACACTAATACGGTAATACCTCCTCTACAAATGAAAAGCGATTCTTCAACAAATTAGTGTCTACACTAAATCCTTGTACAAAAGATTCTTACTGAAGTGCATGCTTGCACCATTACTGATTCTAACACCTTGCTCAAAATAATGTCACCTTATTATATGACATCTACAATTAACCTCCTTTCATCATCAATCCCAGATTGTATGGTTGTTGTTACATTGATTGCATGATCATGAGAGCAATTTTCAAATTCCATTCTAATAAGGCTTAGAAGCTAGAAAAATTGAAAGAAAAATTCCTTAAAAATACTCTGACCATCTTACCTATTCATATTCCAGACCTTTTGCTTTAGATAGTCTCTTCTGGCCTTACCCCCGGCGAAGTTTCTTAAATAAATCATATTTATAAATATGATGATCAAAATGAATCAATTAATTGTGAGACTATCATGCTGGGATACACCATGTTCAAACTATTTGCCAGAAGAGTAGAAAAAATCATCTCCATATGGGCAGAGAGGAAGAAATTGTAGGTTTAAGGTTTAGTCATTGCAAATGGAATCACCGCACTTTTGACTATTTTTCAATCCTCCCAAATTCTACTGAGGAAGAAAAAGTAAGTATATTGTTGATCCATGGACACATGTTAAGCCTTTCGGATAGTTGGGAGAAACCTACTATTTGAGAAGTTGAAGGTATACCTCTCCTATGCTTGGCGATCTCTATAATTATGACCCTATATGAGATTCAAATGATCATCTCTGGGGTCTATTATATACATTAACATAGTATTCAAGCAAGGGTGTCGACTGCCTCACATTCTTCGGACTTCATATTTATGGATGAGAGTTTCTCATTTAAAAATCCATGGGTGGTAAAGGTGGAGGCCCTCTATGGGATCTCCATTTCACTATTTTTTGACAACACTGTCCTTATATTTCACGAACCGAAAAACAAAAGTACATTTTGAGCTCATTCTAGGATGAACATGGTCTTCAAGTCCACCTTGCAAACACTAAAGCATGTAATTAATCTCACCTTCTTTTCAAGGATAGCAGGTAGAAATGGTGACATCCTAGTCTTTCCTTTGAATGTTATTATTTGGTTCATCTTTTAACTTGTTTTCAACATTTGTATCAATGTTGAACAGAGGATTGCAACATTAAAAACCTTGGAGAGACGATGTTTCCAACTTAATTTTTAGGATATTCAGGCTAAGTTCTGGTTTCTTGACACCATGGTGATTCATTCTCTCCTTGTTTGCAAGGTTTGGGGTTTGGAGCCCATAACTACAAAAAAAAAGTCACGACTCAATTGAGAGAGGTTACTCATTGCTATTCTCTCATTTATGGGAAAAATTGTTGTAATATGGCCCACTTAAATTGCAAGGCCATTTCCTTTTCCTCATGAAATCATCCTCCATATCCTGAAGGTTAAAATTGAATATTGCAACATACACTGCTTCATTTTTCTTTTGTTACTTTTGTAGGATAAAATCATAAGATAAAATGGTTGTCCTAATCTCATACTCCATACCTGAAGGTTGAAATATAATGTTGTAACATACACTACTTACATTCCTGTAAGTTTCTTTTCTTTTTCTATTAGTGTCAGAGAAAGTTAAGTTGTGTATTTGTAGTTGTTTATGTTAACGCATAAACGACAGGAATAGGCTTGAAATTCTTTGCTAGAGCACATCAATTTCAATAAATGTTAAAATACTAAAGTATTTGGGAAAATTGAAAGTTTCCATTTACAATTTTAGGGGCTCACATCAGAGCGATTGATGGAGATGCCTCAAAATGTCACAAGCTTTCAGCTAATAATGTCCTCCAAAATTATAGGTGATTCAAGTTCACTGTTTTCTTTTCTATTTATCTTATGTTTCTTCTTGTAAGAAGGAAAAAATTATCCGGATAGTTTTAGAAAAAAAATTTGGCCAATATATCAACAGATTTCTTTCAAGTGTTAATTGAAACTTTTGCAATTCCTCTAGCCCGCTAGGGCCTAGAATTGAGATCCACAAAACATTCCTATACAGATGAGACTCTCTTTTTTCCAATGTAATTGATCCAGTAGCTTTGATGTGCTCACTTCGACATTTTAGAAGCTTATTCTGCACTTGATGACCAAGTAATATATTTTGATTCTCTTCTTGACTCCCTGTGATGAAATAGTAGTAGGACTGAGGATTATCGAAGCACATGCATCTTGTTTACCATCTAGCAACGAGTTTATCAACCATGAAATAACTACGAGCCAGTCACATGATATTCCCCTTTCAGCTATACAGAGCCTACAAAACATACTAGTAGTGCCTGCTATAACCTTTTTGCAATACACATTGAAGTGGCTGCTTGAATATTTGGGCACTTGGAGTTTACCAGGACAATCAGAAGTTCAAAAAATATACATATATTCAAGGTTTCTGAAATCTGAATTGCAGTGAGGGAATTCCGGCCTTCTCTATTTATCACTCACGATTTCATGATTAGTGCTTTATCACTCACGTCTACACATAATTCACTGTCTATGTAATTTCCTCCCTCTAATCTCGAATTGCAATGAAAGAAATCTATAGAATGAGAGGGAAAAGAAAACAAAGGACAAATACGCATATAATGACACAATGATTTACATGGAGAAAAGTAGTCAACCCCTTGATCTCAAACAGTTTGGTATCAATAGACAGTGTAGATGTTGTTTGGTTTAAAACACCTGTTAGGCTGGATGTCATTGTGGCCTAGTCGTGACAGGGCCCAAGTCAGCTAGACTCGTCACTCTAAGGAATAAATCTATTTGGGAAATAGGGGTTTATCATTTAAGTTATAAAATCAACGGTTTTCTCACGATTAGAAAATTGTTTAAGTTATCCAAGTTTTACCATCAGTTGAAATAAACCAGTCCAATTTTAAAATGTTTGGCATTGCAAGCAAAAAATGTGAGAATTTTTTGTACCCAAAAAAAACTTTGTCAACTTCAATATCATTGTTGATACGTATTTCTTGCATATTTTTTGATTTCAGAAGAGCGACTATCCAAGTTTTACCATCAGTTGAGCGGCATTTAATTTTTTTTTAAATATTTTGTCCATTTCATCGAAATAGCGACACTTCAAAGCGTCAGAAGAGCGAAGTTTCAAATCGTTGGAAGAGCGATGCTTCACAGCGTCGGAAGAGGGATGATTAGATTTTTAAATATTTTCAATCGTTCGTCGGAATAGCGACGTTTTAAATGTCGGAATTAAACATTGGAAGCAATAACATTGGAAGAGCGACGATTACGTTTTTAAATATTTTCAATCATTCATCGAAATAGCAATGTTTTAAATGTCGGAATTAAACGTTGGAAGCAATAACATCAGAATTGCGACGTTTTTTTGAAAACCTGAAAAGTGTTGGAAGACCGACATTTTTTGATCGTTGGAAGACCGAAATTTATGGTTCGTTGGAAGACCAACGCTTATAAAACATCGGAATAGCGACACTTTGAAAAACGTCGTAAAAAGTGTCGGTATTGTGACACTTCGGAAAAGTTTCAGAATTGCAACGTAATGGCTAACCACATTTTTTTTGGCCTCAAACTGTCGCTCTTGTGTTGACTATGTGTCAAAATAGTGATGAAGTGGCCATTGGAAATTGGGCCAAATTTTCTAGTATGGAGAGCCCTTAGCCTCGCAATTTGAACTTGCTTTCTCTTTGATTGCATGCTTGGTTTCAAGCTATATGGGATCGGTGTGGTATCTTGATAGTGGTGCATCTTTCTATATGATGGGAGACAAGGAGTTGTTTAGTGACTTAGAGGAGAAGGACCTTCAAATGCATATAGAGATGGGTGATGATGGTCGATACAATGTGACCGTCATTGGGACCATTACCTTTGAGAGGGAGTCCAGTAATCCATTCTTGTTGAAAGATGTTATGCATGTTCCAGGTCTAAAGAAGAAATTGGTCTCGGTCGCAATGTTGGAAGACAAAGGTTATGATGTTGTTTTTAGTGATGGAAAAGATTTCCTGCAACATAAAAAAATGGGTCAAACCAAGAGGATAGGGATTTGAGTGAATAATATCTACAAGATGGAGGTAGATGGTTGTGCTACAATTGTGGGCAAAGCAGAAGAAGTGGTGAGCCAGGATGAGGGCGAATTATGGCACAGGAGATTGGGCCGTCTTCACCATGGCGCTTTGAAGATTTTGTAGCAGATTTCTACTGGACTTCCCAAGGGTACTCTTGCATAGTCAGATCAATGCAAGGGATGTACTATGGGTAATTTTTTGAGGACCACCTTTCATGATAAGGAGAACCGTGCTTCAGTGATCATGGAGAGAATTCACACAGACGTGTGTGGACCTTTCTCGGTTGCTTCAATAGCAAAACACAGGTATTATGTTATATTTGTTGATGAGTATTCTCGTAGATGCTAGATCTTCTTCAGGCAGAAGAAGAGCGAAACATTCTTAAAGTTCTGTGAGTTTAAAGCATTGGTGGAGAAGGAGTCGGGGAAGCAAGTGAAAGCTCTACGGAGCGATAATGGTGGTGAATACATCTTGGGTGAATTCAAAGAATTTTGTAGAAAAGAAGGAATTTGAAGAGAAATCATACCTCATAACCCATAGCAGAATGGGGTCGCGGAGAGGAAGAATAGAATGATCGTGGGTGTTGCACGAGCGATGCTGCATGACTAGGGCCTACTGATGCACTTGTGGGCAGAAGCATGCAACATTGCGGTTTATGTGCAAAACCATTGTCCTCATAGAGTACTTGACATGATTACACCTGAAGAAGATTTTATTGGTAAGAAGCCTAATATTTCTCATTTGAAGATTTTTGGCTCATGTTTACATTCATGTGAAAAAGGATGCTTCAAAGAAGCTGGAGCCGACTGCAGAAGTTGGGATATTTGTGGGGTAAACATAAAGATCCCATAATTATCGTGTGTATTTTCCAGACAGTCGGATGATTGTGGTGCGACATGATATAAAATTCAATGAGGTTAAAGCCATGAAGTTGTCGCTTGAGAGGGAGCTACACTTGCATGCAGAGGATGAAATCCTTGTTCCCAAAGATGAGCCTCTAGATGTGGATCAGCCATAGGAGGAGATTCATGGAGTGGAGGAGTCCACTCATGTAGAACCAAACATCGGACAAGGCAGAAATCGGACCATAGAAGCTAAGAGACTGAAGCTTGATGTGGAAAAAAATATAGGGGTCCCTACATCACAACGCAGACAAAGACAGTCACCTGACTGATTTACTGGATACATGGCTCTTATGAGCAAGTGTATCATGACAGAGCCATCTTCTTTTGAAGAAGCAGTGTAGAAGCCCACATGGGTAGATGCCATGGTGGAGGAGTATGACTCCATTGTTAAAAACAATGCTTGGGATATTGTTCTATGGCTGGTGGGAAAATCAGTTGTAGGATCAAGATGGATCTACAAGGTAAAGTAACCATCTGATGGGAGAGTCGAGAAGTATAAGGCAATATTTGTTGCCCAAGGCTTCTCACAGATCGAGGGAATTGATTATGAAGAAACCTTTGCACCTGTTGCATGATATTCTTCCATAAGTACCATCCTTGCTCTCTCAACACAGATGGGTTGGCACATTCATCAGATGGATGTGAAGCCTGTGTTCCTTAATGGGATAATTGAGAAAGAGGTGTACATTGAGCAGCCTGAAGGATTTGGGATCTACAGCAGTGAGTCGCATGTGTGCAGGCTCAAAAGAGTAATGTATGGGCTGAAACAAGAACCTTGTGCTTGGTACACACAGATCGACAGCTATTTCACTGGACTTGGGTTCACCAAGGGTGAGGCAGATGCAAACCTGTACCAAATTGTTGTGGAGGTTAAGATTTTAATCATTGTTCTTTATGTTGATGATTTAATACTAACGGGTGATGAGCAGTTGATACACTTATGCAAGGAAGATCTTGAAAGGAGTTTGACATGAAGGATTTGGGCCTCCTTAATTATTTCCTTGGATTGGAAATATGGCACCGGGAAGGTGAACTATTTGTGTCTCAAGGCAAGTATGCTCGGGAGATACTGGAGAAGTTTCACATGCAAGGCTGTAAGCCTAATGACACTCCTCTTCCAGGAAATTGGAGGAAAGAGGATGCTACATCGGTAGAGGTAGTGGATGCCACTGTTTATCAACAGTTGTTGGGTTCACTCATGTATTTAGTTAATACAATACCGAACATATGCTATGCGATGAACCAGCTTTCACAAGAAATGGTTAAGCCTACCAAGCTCTTTTGGAAGGCAGGAAAACATGTCCTGAGGTATCTCAGGGACACATCTGAGTATGGCTTATGGTACAGACAGACGGATGAGGTGAAGTTGCATGGCTTCATAGATGCATATTGGGTAGGAAGCCCAACGGGTAGAAAGAGAAAATCAGGAGGGATTTTCAGTATCGGATCTATGATAGTTTCTTGGTACAGCAGGAAACAAAGATCCATGGCACTCAGTTTAGTGGAAGCAGAATACATGGCAACAATTCAAGCTGCATGTGAGGCTATCTGGATGAAGAAGATCCTGGTTTATTTGTTCAGTTCACATTTAGATCCTGCAGTGACACATTGTGATAATCAGAGTTGCATTAAACTCTCGATTAATCATGTGTTTCATGATAGATCTAAACATATTGATATCCGGTATCATCATATTAGATATTGTGTGCAGTGGAAGATCATGTTGCTTCAGTACATTCCTACGGAGGATTATGATGCAGATATTCTAGCGAAGGTGCTCACCAGGAGCAAATTCAAATACCATAGAGGCAGGATCAGGGTGAATGATAATCCATATCTTGTTGAGAGGGAGTGTTGAGATTCAAAAAGATGATGAGCTTAGTGAAAATGAGTCACCTTCACTAAGTGGGCCTGCAAGCTATTTTTAGGTGCAAGTCTATTTTTAGACTATATCTATTTTTAGACATGGTGATCATATTTCAGAAGTTGCAGGATGTTATTTGTGGACGGTTGGTCAAGTTGGAAAAATAGATGAAATTCTATTTTAAGAATATTGGGCGAATTCTATTTATAGATATTCGATCTAAAAATAGAAGTGTCGATTATTATTACCTCTTAATAATAATCCAACAATAAACAACAACTTATTCTCTTGGAGCACTTAATTTCAGTGCACAGATTTGGCAAATCAGTGGGCTGAAGGAATTACACAATTCCTAGGGTTTACTGGTGGTTCATGCATGGAGGACTTAGTTAGAACTGAAGTGGAAAAGTTATGAAAGAGTTGGAAGAGTAGTTCATGGAGTTGTTATTCAGTTTAACTCAGTTAATGGAGTTAAAATCAGTTGAGCTAGTTGTATATAGTCTAACTGAATGATACACTAGTAAGAGTGGAGTGAATTAATTAGTTAATTAATTCACAAATAATAACTCATTAATCAACTGAACAATACAGCAGTTAACTATAGTGCATGGTAATTCCAGTGGAGACCCAGTGGAGAGATAGGTGGAAGGGCAAGATAGACTACCTATTGTGACTATAGTGATGCATTGATTGCACCACACACACATTGGAGTTTCCAATGAGGATTGTGTAGTCAAATCAAGGTAGATTCAAATTCATTCAAAGCTATTCTTCATCAGGGATTGCGCTGTGGAGGCAGGCTAGTAGGTGGCAAGAAATCAGTGCATGGATTTGCAGATTTCTTCTGATTAGTGTGTGATGATTGATTGTACTGAGAGCTTTATGTACTAAGCTTTGTATGATATTGTTACATGATCTCCATGATACATAATATATGATAGTTGGGGTTTTTAGCTTCAAGATTTCCCGTTAAACAACTATGTTATGTGCGATTGTTTTTATTGCTTCATGTGTTTGCAATTGAGTTTAATTTTCGCAAAATATTAACACTGGAAGGATTTTGTATTTAGAAAGAAGATAAAATATTGTTATATCACGAGAATCTGGATATATACATGCATCTTGTATATAATTTCTACATGTTTCAATTCATTAAGTGATGTTTTTATGTTTTCAATAGTTACTATAAGGTTTCCAACATAAGCTCTTTATCAAACTAGTGATGTTCTCATATCTATTTTGAATGACAATTAGTTCCTTTATTATGCAAAAACATCAATGTTGAGTCAAATCTATAAAATATTTATTAAGTTGAAAAATATTGCTCACACCTTCAACATTCAAGGATATCCAACCAATAGAGAAAACATACAACTATTAAAGGTAAACCAATGAACATGTGCATCATTTTTTATGTTTCCTAATGCATTGGCTTGTTTGTTTTCCATATTTTATTTACAATATTCCAAAAAAAATTCTCTCTCATGCTAATACCTTTGCACCAACCAGCACGACCAAAGGATCTAAAACAATAGGGTCTACTACTTCTACCTTTACTATTGCTACTTATGCTTTACTGATGGTGAGGATACTAAACAAATTAGTAGTGGTGAATCCTACTGTGAACCTATATATGGGAAAATAATGTAATCTTAGAAGACATTAAAGAATTTATGCCACTTTGGTCTGCTAGTTTTGTTTATGGTTCTAGCACATATGCACATTCGTTCATCCATGAGCTTTAATCTTATTAACAAACAAGGTTGTTTGTTTGAATTTTCAATTGGTCTTATCCTCCATGTGGTCAATTTTCAAGCCACTCATGCTTCTAAACCTTCTCAGTATTAGTGAGCCCCTTCTTCCTTATCATTGAATTATCCATAGCTTAAACTATGGAACTAAAAAAGCCTAGGTTATGCATTGAAATAATTAAAGGGATATTACTGTTAAAGTGAGGATTAAAAAGCTCTAGAATTAATCGAAATTTCTTTCAAAATATTTGAATAAAATATTTTACCGAAAAATATAATTCTATATTTATATTGTTGGAAAGGAAGAGGATATTAAACACAAAATAACACAAGTATTTCACACATGAAACACATGAGTTGCGGCTCTTCTATTAATCAATGAACTTCAATCTCACTCAATGAATACAATGAACCCGATGAAGGGCATTTAACCTAACTCACTTGACATGCACACACTTACATAACTCGACTTAACCATCACTCACTTAACTGACTCTCTAACTCACTTACCAAATGCATCTATCACACAACTCAACTAACTTAACGCTTAGTTAATTGATTGTCTAACTTTGCATGCGGGATTTAATTAACTATTTTAACACTCCCCCTTAATTACCACCGCTAAACTAAAACATTAACTCATGACAACTCAAACATGCATGTTGTTCTATGTCTCGTCTAGGCTTACAACACCCATGTTTCTTTTGTGAAACTAAAACACATATATTGCTAATGGCTTTGTAAATATATCAGCCAATTGATCACTAGATTTACAAGGTTTCAATTAAACTTCTCCATTGCTCACAAATTCTGTAATAAATTGATATCTAGTATCAATATGCTTGCTCTTTTGATGAAACACACTATTCTTGGATAGTGCAATTGTTGAAGTGTTGTCACAGTATATCGTTTTTGATCCTTTTTGTTTTTGTGTGAGCCCATCCAATACTCTTCTTAACCATATTGCTTGACATGTTGTTAAGTTTCTGCTACATATTCTGCTTTTGTTGATGATAGTGTCACAATGGGTTGCTTCTTAGATGCCCATGCTATCACACCTAAACCAAGATGAAACACATAATCGGAGGTGCTCTTCTGATCATTCAAACTTCCTGCAAAATCACTATCTGTGTATCCAATCAAATATTTCTTTTATGTACTTGCATACATTATGCCATAATCTCCAGTTCTTGCTATGTATCTCAGAATTATTTTTCCAACACTCCAATGTGTGTCTTTTGGAGTCTCCATAAATATCTTAATCAAACTCACTCCTTGCATAATATCTGGTCTTGTAGTTTTGAGATACATGAGGTTGCCAACCAATATTTTGAATAGAGTTGGATTTACATCTGATCCTTCATCATCCTTACTTAAATTTGTACCTGTTGCAACTGGTATAGGTACACGTTTGCAATTATCCATCCTCGATATTTTCAACAAATATCTTGCATATTTATTTTGACAAATAAAAATTCATTTTTTAGATTGCTCAACTTCAATGCCAAGAAAATATTTCATGAGACCAAGATCAGTCATTTCAAATTATTTCATCATGGCTTCTTTAAATTCATCTAAATCAAGATCACCTGCAAAAATCATATCATCAACATATAAGAAAAAAATCAAAATATGTCCATGCTCATTTACCTTTGTGTACAAGGTAGGCTCAATGTTGCTTCTGAAAAATCCATTCTTAATCATATAACTATCGATTCTGCTATACCATGCTCTAGGTGCTTGCTTCAATCCATAGAGTGTTTTCTTCAACCTATAAAATTTATCTTCTTTACCTTAAAATTCATAACCTAGAGGTTGCTGCACATAAATTTATTTTTATAGAATTCCATTCAAGAAGGCTGATTTGAAATCCATATTATATACTTTCCACTTGTTCTGAGCTCCTTTCGCTAGAACTGCTCTTACAGTATCCAATCTAGCTACCGGAGAAAACGTTTCTCCAAAGTCTATTCCTGGTTGCTACGAAAATCATTTTGCTACTAGTCTTGCATTGAATATGTCAATTTCACCTTTCTCATTCAACTTTTTCTTGTACACCCACTTCACACCAATGAGGTTTTAATCCTTTGAAAAATTAAACAAATCCCATGTATCATTCTTTTCAATAGAATTTATCTCTTCATCCATGGCTTGCACCCAATTTTCATCTCTGATTGCTTCTTCAAACGAAGAAGGTTGGAATGCCAACAATGAAAAATTTGAACTAACATCCAAATCATCATAAATATATTTTAAACTTCTCATATTTTTCTTACCATTACTTGATTCATTACCTGATTGACTGCTTGGAGAATTTTGGTCTATTGATCTCCTTCCATGCTGCTCTGAAAAAGTTGGTGTCCTTGCTGGTGTAACTTTTTTTGGGTCTTCTCTTTTGATTCTTGTGCTCATTTTTTCCTACATTGTCCTCATCATTGGTGCTTGAACATCGATTGGTTTGTCTACAGTCCCATTCCATGACTCTTGTTCTTTGAACACAACATCTCTACTAATTATTGTCTTCTTGGTGACATGGTTATACAATTTGTAAGCTTTTTATTACTCACTATAACCAGTAAATATGCGATTTTTTTGCAGTTTTTGTATTATAAAGTTACGAACCTATGTGCATTTTGCATTAAAAAAGTGCAGACCTATGCACTCTTTAATGGTTCAATGATTTTGCAAATTAAAAAAAAAAAGTGTCAGCCTTCTGCTCTTAGCCTTCTTATCTGCCTCTACTCGCCCACGGATCTTGTGATCCTTCCTCAGCTTTGATACCAATTTGTTGGAAAGGCAGAGGATATTAAACAAAAAATCACACAAGTATTTCACACATGAAACACACGAGTTGCGGCTCTTCTATTAATCAATGAACTTCAATCTCACTCAATGAATAAAATGAGCCCGGTGAAGGGTAGTTAACCTAACTCACTTGACTTGCACACACTTACATAACTCGACTTGACCATCACTCACTTAACTGACTCTCTAACTCACTTACCAAATTCATCTATCACACAACTCAATTAACTCAATGCTTACTTAACTGATTGTGTAACTTTTCATGCAGGAGTTAATTAATTATTTTAACATATATTGCTGGATATAATACCGAACAAGATGATTTTCAGAGCAGAAATTCCTTGCCAAGCCAATGAGTCACTCGAAAAAAAGGTAGTCCTCCGACATCAGATTGACCTGCTCCTTTCAAAAATAAAGTTACCGCGCAAACATGTTTCGGGATTCTGTGGGATTCTGTGGGTTCTTTCACTATGTTTGACAAGTTGAGAAAGTGAAGAAAAATCCTACACCTGATTTCAAGCCTACAACTATACCTGAAGATCTAGACACAACAATTAAGAATGGCAAGGCAAAGTCAGGGCTCAATTTGCGATGACAAACATTTGGCTTTGTTTTCATTGAAGTCCATAGATTTTTTTATTTTAAGTATTGTTATTCAATTAGATGAATTCTTTGTTTAATTCTAAGTCTTTTTTTTTAATATATATATATATATATATATATATCATTCAATTCTATCACATGAATAAAGTTAGTTGATGGGCACAATTTGAAGCCCACCTCATGGCATGACTTTCCACCAAAATATTTTTTCTCTTTTAGTTAATATGGGATAGCTTCAAAAATATTCCTTTTTTTTTTAGTATTTTCACCGAAATATTTGCTAAAAGAGGAGTAATATTTCAGTGCAAGGATATTTTTAAATATTTGCTAAAATAGTAAAAGTAACATCTCTAGATGTCGTTTAAATCTCATTTCTTGTCCTTGAATTTGTAGAGTCTTAAAATTTGGGGGTGACCTAGTTTGTGATTTAAGTGTGGAAGCTTGTAAATCACCTGGCTTTCTCTCCTGCCTGTAATTCAGGGGTTTTAACTTTATATACTAGTCATAACTTATTTTTTCCCTCCAATTCTTCTTTTAGAAAAAACCATCACATCTCCATTCCAAAACTAGAAAAATTTTTAAATATTTTTTACCTATTACCCTAGCTACACTACTTAGGCATGCATTTCAGAGTAAGAAAAAAATTACACTGGCTTACACATTTTTTACCTATTACCCTAGTTGCACTACTTAGGCATGCATTTTAGAAGAAGCAACAAAATAATGAGTTTGTGCAAGACTGTATAGTGACAGTGTGGAATATGATTTATGAGTAAGCAACAAAATAATAAGCTTGTGCAAGACTGTATAGTGACAGTGTGAAATATGATTTATTTTGACCTACAATCGAGAGAACCTTATAAATTCCATTTATATAAATATAATAGTTCCATTATTAAGAAGGAACATCCATTTTAAGTTTTATGACATAATTTTATTTATATTTAAATTGTTTTTTGGATTAATCCTTTGCTCATTGGAATTTTTTCTTTTCTTGAAATTTTTACTCCTCTTAATCCCAAGTTCCAATCAATCTAAAACGTGTTCCAATTAATCTGCAACTTTGTTTGAGAATTTTAGTAAAATGAATACAATTCAATGCATGTCTTAGATGTTGCAAACTAGCTTAAATTAATTTTCATTTGTTATATGTTTAAAATGGAAAACAAAAAATATCAATATCATTTCACTAAAAACAAAGGTAATAGATCCACAGTCATTGTATTTGGTTGAAATTTTCTTGAGTTTTTAAATGGTTCAAGTTCCATAACATAAATAAAATATTTCATGCATAGATCATAAAATTTAACCTAGAAGGTGATGCAGGAGCATCCGGATTTAGCCATCAATGTGATTGTGTGTTTACATGTTGTGGCTAACAAGTCGTGGATAAACATTAGTTATTAATATTTTACTTTGTTTTAAATGAGAGGAGTTAGTATGTTTTGATTTTCTAAATTAATTAGGAATAAAATAGCAAATTGGTTTCTCCCTACGAGGAGATTAAACCAAATAGATTAGATCATGGGGATAGGATATCATTTGTATGTTAGAGTGGTTCAAACAGAAAGCTATTAAAAGACACGAAGAACCGCTTTCATGTAGATATATATATGCATGAATAGGTGTGATAAGGAGGAGTGGAATAGGAGTGGAATAGGTGTGGAATAGGTGCGAGAGAAGAGTGAGGGAGGAGTGAACAGAGAGAAAAGGAAATGTAAAATCCAACCATCCAAGCACTTGGCTCTGTGTAATTTCATTTCTGATTTAATTCTAAGTGGTTTGTATTTTAATTTGGGCTATCTGGTTTAAATTGTTCACTTTTTATTTCTCTATTGAATATCGCATTAATTGCATAGCAATAAGGCCAATCAGATGTGAAAGTGATGTAGGAGCATCAGGGCCAATTTTCATTTTTTAATATGTAATAAAGGGGGGTGTGACATTTTTATTATTTTATTAATTAATTTGTTATTTTTAAATAAAATAGGAGATAAATTATAAAAGTGAGGATTTTGTAAATATTCTTTTATTAATTAAAAGGATATGAGAGAAATAGAATTAGGAGCAAAATTAGGGAGTAGGAATTCTATGTATGGGACTTTGTTGAGTCCACACCTAAAATATATTTAAAATAGATTTAGTTGAGGATTAGGTGGAGAGATTTTTGGAGTGAATTAAATTCATTATTTATGTATAAATATGAGTGGATTTTGTGAGGAAAATACACTTGAATAGTTGAAGAGCTGAGGAGAGTGAGAGTGTGAGTAGAGAGCAGGTTTCTACTTGCAAGCCTTCGGGCAATTGTAAAGGGCCAATGATTGGAAATCAGGCCAAGGAAGGAGATTTATGTAAGTTTTGTATGTATTTAATACAGAATTTGATTTCTAAAGTTCATGCCATTATTGAATTAATGAAGAAATGATCTATATGCTTGAATCCACATTGACTTTGTGTGAAAACTTCTATGCATAATTATTGAATGTAAATGGTGTTAAATCTCTGCGTGAATGGTGGTTGTAGTTTTATGTTGAATTAGTTCTATTGAGTATAATCAATTGTAGTAATCGCTATTGATTTAGCGCTTGAAGCCACAAGACATAATCCTCTACAGAACTAAATTCAATTTGTATGAATACGTTTGGTTTTAATAATCTTGGTGACTTGATTCTGCACATAAGTTGAAAGAATCGATGTCATTAATTGCAGTAGACAAAAATCTGTAGGGAAAATCGATATTGTTTAAATATTGTTGACTTTCTGAAGATTTGCAGACAGCACACAATTGAAATGTAATACCCACAGTGATTGCCATAAGTTTAAATGGCAATTCAAAGCATCAATCATGAATGGCAGGTCGATGATTCAATTGTAGAAATGTGAGAAGGTTTTCAAGTCGAATTATAGCATTGAACAAGATGGAATGCAGAAAGGGCGTAGAATTTTTTTTCTGTCTAATTTGAATCGATGGAACAGTAACCGATAAATGCCGGAGGTGCAGAGTGAAGGTTCAAAAGTTGATTTGTGAAATGCTGGAGAGTAGTCGATTGAATAGAATGCGGAAAAGAGTGCTGAGAAAACTGAATCAGCTATAGAGATGAGGTTGACTCCACAGTGAGAACGCCTAAGTGTTTGAAAAGCGGAATGACAAGAAATTCTATCATTGGAGAACGCGAGGCAAGCCATCCTTGTATCGATCAACATATATAAAAACCGTGGCTGGTCTCCTGAGGCATTGAATGGAATAGGTACTTGTATAATTAATCCAAGAACGAAGGTGAGTTTTTTTTTGTGGGCATTGGAAACTTAATATTAGCTGGGCAAATATATAATTGAATGCATGTGGTGTAGCGCCGAGGAGCAAAATAGAGGAACAAGCCGTTAATTAAATTGATAGATTTGGTAAGTGAAATATTGTAGTGCTAACGTTCTTATATGACCACAGAAATGGAGCTGTATGGTCTCATGAAGGCGCAGAGAAAGTAATTTTAAATTTTCTGATAGTGCGTTGATCAGATATAGGAAAGTGAAGTTTGGATATGTGTTGGGCAGTGCAATGTTAATATTGGTGAACTTGATTCGATGTTGAAAGCGCCAGTGGGTGAATGGTGAGTAGATGTGTGGTTATTTGATTGGGTTTTTTTAAACATGTTCATGTGTTAAGGACATAATCAATGGCTAAGAGGTGTTAAATAGTGGGCGCTGTAGTGGAATATTGAACCAAGTCTTGAAATCATAACATTTCATAACATCGGTTTACTGAAAGTCTTGAACCTATAATATTTCATAACTTTGGGGTGTAGAAATATATTAATTATTAGGTTCAATATGAAAAGCCGTGGCACATCAAATTTTGGGTTTCATAATCTCCAAATGTTGAATTGAGCGCATTGAAGAGAGGACGAATTCCAGATCCTTGGTTTTTGGGAACATTGGAATGTTGATTTGATTTGATTTCATTTAAATTGAAATGAGGTTTAATGTATGAATTTTCCATAATAAAAGGAAAGGGAAACTTCCATATACAGTGGTTGATTATTGGTTCTATAACCTTAAAGTGATAACAGATGAAGTAAAGCTTCCGCATGAGTTGAATTTGCCAAAGAATGGAATTATTTGGCATGAATTTGGAACATGCATTTTTATATGCATGGTAAAAGGAGAGATTCTGGGTTTTCAGGGTTTGCCCTGCATCATTTTGGTATCAGAGCAAGAAGGCTCTGTTGAAATTGAAGATGTTTGTTTTTTCTGAATGAGTGCAAGAAGATTCTGTTGAGAACTGAAGAGTGTTTTATTTGAATGTATTCTAAATCTGATATGCAAGCTACACAATTGCAGTGAACATGATTGCAGAAGTGAATGGAGGACAAGGTCATGCAGTATCTTAAAGGTGAGATGATTTTCTGATTTGGAATTATGATTGAATTTTATGGTTGCAGACAAGATGATGGTAGTGAACCTGACGTTCAGCTAAAGGCTGGATAAGGAGGAAAATTGCAGTGTCCTGAAGAGAAAGTGAGTTGAAGAGATAGCCTAGAGAGAGCAGAGAGAGTGCTCAAAAGGTTCCAGAGGTAGTGAACCAATACTTACCAAAAGACTAGATCCAGTGAAGTGGATTGGTGAGGTAAGGGGCAGCAAGAGAGCTTGTTGTTGTAGAGGCTAGTGCAACTCATGGTGAGTGAGGAACTCATGGATAAGATGATCATGGAGGATCAGAGAAGAGGTTTAGAGGAATGCCACAGAGGTAAGATGACTGATGAGGTCAGAGAAAGAGAAATTGCAGTAATGAAGGTACAATTGCAGGTACTACAGGAATGGCTGCAAGAGTAGGAAAATCAGAAAGGAGGATGGATCTTTCCACTGAAGGGAAAGAGAGTGATTTGGCAACCATTGAAGATGAAGTTGAGGCAAAGTGTGATTGCCTTATTGAAAAAGGAACTTAGAATTCTTGAGCCAGAGATGGAATTTGAAAATTCCACATGTAGATCTGTTCAAAGGGAAATTCTTGAGGAAGCAGTCAAGACTGAAAGGTCTTGTGGTTTTAAAACTAATGAGTTGTGTATGTTTGCAGGTACAGCACAGGGAGATGAGCAAGCTTTAAATTTTGTTCAAGAAGAGCTGAATCTGAAGTCTGTTCAGATCGATGCTGAGATAGAAAGATCTCAGGAGGAAATGAAGACGAAGGAGTCTAAACAGAATATTGATGCAGAGAGAGAAGGACCAGTTGATGATTGGTTAAGAGTTGGTGAAGGTATGGAAAATTGTGTGAAGTTTCCAAGTTCTACTCCTAATAAAATTGTTGAATTGTATAGGAAACAAGATCTTCAGAGAAGATAATTGGAGAGACAGAGGACTTGCATATAGGTTAATTTGCTGAAGAAGCAAGATAAGAAAGTTTTCATGAATGATAGTCATGGAGCAGAGGATGGAAAGAAGAAGAGACTAGCTGACAGTCTCATGATGAACGAAAATCATCATACTGATGTGCTGACAAAGAAGTTGGAAAGGAACTCAGAGCAGCATACTGAAGTGTTGCTAGAGGAAGCTGAGGAGAAAGCCAGTGAAGATTTTCTGAGTCCTAAGGAAGACTTGGAACTACAGAGAGAAAACTTGGTGACTGAATCAACAAGTGAGACCATTGGGTCTTGTGATTTTGAAGCTAACAAATTGATTGTGTTTACAGGTGATACAAAGGACAGTCCATCACTTGGAATTGTCTTGGAAGAAGAAGAACTGTTGTAGAAAGAAGATGAGACAATCATGTCTCATAAGTAGAGGCTTGTTACCATGGGTGACAAGAAATAGTTGGCTTGTCTATATAGCCAAGAAAGAACAGTGGGGCAAAATTTTAGAACTGCTACAGTGATATAGGATGAGGCTACAGTGTTTGAAGAACTTGATTTGATTGCCAAAATCAATCAAGATGATGATGGAAAATTACTGAAGATTGTCAAAGGGGAAGACGAAGGTTATGCTGGAGTTAATTTGCAGCATGTTGATGAAATGCTTGAAAATAAATGGATGAAATGTTTACTGGAGACATTTGAACCAGAGAAAGAAGTTGCAGGCATTGAAATAAATTTGCTGGAAGGTGATAAGCAAAAGAATGTTGCAGAGAGACAGGAAGTTTGGGAGGCAGCAACATCTATGGTGGCAGCTGAAGCAACATGTGGGGTGACATCTGCAGGAGTAAAACCTGAGGTAACTAAGGCAACATTGACAGCAGCAACATCAATGTTGGCAGCAAGAAGAGCAGTGACAACAAAATCAGCTACAACAACTAAAACAACAGAAATTGGAGACAACAGTAGGTTGGACAGAGAGATTGAAAGCATCAAAAGACTGATGATGAAGGTGTCTCAGAGACATCAGACAACAACAATAAAGCAGAAGAATTTAAGCAAGAGAAAGACATCAAAAGATTGCGAGAGCACAGCCAGTGGGGCAATGCAGCATAAAGTGTGGAGACCTGGAGAAGAAAAACAGATAGAAGCAGTGACAAATGGAAAGTTACATCACAAGATATGGGATCCAGGCATACACAGATTCGAACACATAATTAGGCGATCATGTTTAATTTCAACCTTGGGAGTCTGATGCAGGAGCATCAAGGCCAATTTTCATTTTTTAATATGTAATAAAGGTGGGTGTGACATTTTTATTATTTTATTAATTAATTTGTTATTTTTAAATAAAATAGGAGATAAATTATAAAAGTGAGGATTTTGTAAATATTCTTTTATTGATTAAAAGGACATGAGAGAAATAGAATTAGGAGCAAAATTAGGGAGTAGGAATTCTATGTATGGGACTTTGTTGAGTCCACACTTAAAATATATTTAAAATAGATTTAGTTGAGGATTAGGTGGAGTGATTTTTGGAGTGAATTAAATTCATTATTTATGTATAAATATGAGTGGTTTTTGTGAGGAAAATACACTTGAATAGTTGAAGAGAGAGTGAGAGTGTGAGTAGTGAGCAGGGGTTCTACTTGGAAGCCTTCGGGCAATTGTAGAGGGCCAATGATTGGAAATCAGGCCAAGGGAGGAGATTTTATGTAAGTAGTGTGTGTATTAATACAGCATTTGATGTTCTGAATTTTATGCCATTATTGAAGTTATGTGTTCAATATATGAATAACTGATTTGATATGCTTGAATCCACATCGATTTGTGTGAAAACCGCAATCCATAATTATTGAATGTAAATGGTGTTAAGCCTCTATGTGAATGGTGGTATTCTAATACATTTGAGGCTGTAGTTTTATGTTGAACCAAATCTATTGAGTATAATCGATTGCAGTAATCGCTCTTGATTTAGTGCTTGAAGCCACAAGACATAATCCTGGGCAGAACTGAATTCGATTTTTATGAATACGTTTGGTTTTAATAATATTTGTGATGTGACTCTGCACATAAGTTGAAAGAATCAATGTTATTAAATGTAGTAGAAAAAACTCTGTAGGGAAAATCGATATTGTTTAAATAATGTCGACTTTCTGAAGATTTTCAGACAGCGCACAATTGAAATGTAATACCCACAGCGATTGCCATAAGTTTAAATGGAAATTCAAAGCATCAATCATGAATGGCAGGTCTATGATTCAATTTTAGAAATGTGAGAAGGTTTTCAAAGTCGAATTACAACGTTGAACAAGATGGAATGCAGAAAGGGCGTAGAATTTTTTTTCTGTCTATTTTGAATCGATGGAACAGTAACTGATAAATGTCGGAGGTGCAGAGTGAAGGTTCAAGGTCGATTTGTGAAATGCCGGAGAGAATTCGATTGAACAGAATGTGGAAAAAAGTGCTGAGAAAACTGAATCAGCTGTAGAGATGAGGTTGACTCCACAGTGAGAACGCCTAAGTGTTTGAAAAGTGGAATGACAAGAAAGTCTGTCATTGGAGAATGCGAGGCAAGCCGTCCTTGTATCGATCAACATATATAAAAACCGTGGCTGGACTCTCGAGGCGTTGAATGGAATAGGTACTTGTATAATTAATCCAAGAACGAAGGTGAGTTTTGTTTTTGTGGGCATTGGAAACTTAATATTAGCTGGGCAAATTGAATGCATGTGGTGTAGCGCGGGGAGAAAAACGGAGGAACAAGCCGTTAATGAAATTGACGAAGATTTGGTGAGTGAAAAATTGTAGTGCTAATGTTCTTATATGACCACGAAGTAGATACGTATGGTCTCATGAAGGCGCAAAGAAAGTAAGTTTAAATCGTCTGATAGTGCATTGATCAGATATAGAAAAGTGAAGTTTGGATATGCGTTGGGCAGTGCAATGTTAATATCGGTGAACTTGATTCGATGTTGAAAGTGCCAGTCGGTGAATGGTGAGTAGATGCGTGGTTATTTGATTGTGTTTTTTTTTAAACTAGTTAATGTGTTAAGAACAGAATCGATGGTTAAGATCTGTTAAATAGTGGGCGCTGTAGTGGACTCTTGAACCAAGTATTGAAATCATAACATTTCATAACATCGGTTTACTGAAAGTCTTGAACCTATAATATTTCATAACTTTGGGTTGTAGAAATATATTAATTATTAGGTTCAATATGAAAAGCCGTGGCACATCAAATTTGGGGTTTCATAATCTCCAAATGTTGAATTGAGCGCATTGAAGAGAGGACGAATTCCAGATCCTTGGTTTTTGGGAACATTGGAATGTTGATCTAATTTGATTTCATTTGAGGTTTAATGTATGAATTTGACATAATTAAAGGAAAGGGAAACTTCCATATACAGTGGTTGATTATTGGTTCTATAACCTTAAAGTGATAATTGATGAAGTAAATTGTAGCATGAGTTGAATTTGACAAAGAATGGAATTATTTGGCATGAAAAATTTGGAGACATGCATTTTTATACATGAGTAAAAGGAGAGATTAAGGTTTGCGGGGTTTTCTACCGTGTAAAAGCTTTAATAGCTGAGGACCATTAGATGTTGCAAAAATCAATGGTGAAATCACGACCGTATTGAAGAGACTTCATACATCGAGGATTTAGTATTTGTAGTTAATAATTCGCAAGATAATTTATTTCACTTGTGATGTGAAGTATATCGGCAAAGACACAACGTGGACCATCAGATCCAACAAATACTAACAGTGGAGATCAAATCGCACCAGGAGCGATTTCACAAATCGCAAAGTTTAGAGTTTAGTGTTAAGGTCGCTGCATGGTAAGTTATTTTGTATGCAATGTGATGAGGAGAAGGGCCACGTGTCATCATTGTGCATTATCTCCCATCGCATGGAATAGGGGTTAACCACTAAGTTAAGTATTAAAGTGTGCAAAGTGCGAAATCGAGAAATCACAAGTTTGTTAAATTGTTAAAAGTGTGAAGTTGCGGGAAAGGTAAATCATATAAGTTTCAAAGTGAGATTCACTTGGGATTGGTTCATACTATTGTGGGGCCCTCAATAAAGAAGTTATGCACGTATTCTAATTATTTTTCATCTTGTCTACATCATTTGGTATCAGAGCAGAGGTTGAGTTTTATTCTCGAAGGTTGGAGAAAATATGCCACCCAGGAGAGGAGTCGACATAGGTTGGGGAAGATCAGAAGCTAATGCAATTTTGCTAGATGAGATTCAGCATCTTCATACAAGAATGGAGACAGTAGAGACTTCTTAGAGGATAACACTTGATGAAGGAGATGTCAACGCAACAAAGGAAACTTCTGAGGAAGAAGAAGCGGTAGAAGACGAGGAAGCTAAAGTTTTCAAGATATTAGAAAAGGTTAGTGGGAAACAGAGAATGGAGATTCCTCCATGCGAGGGGAACCTTAATGTGGATGAGTTGATGGATTGGATCACTTCAATGGATAACTATTTTGATTTGGAAGAGATCGAAGATAAGAAGAAGTTAAAGTATGTAGCTACCAAGTTGAAGGGCCATGCATCTATCTGGTGGGATGAACTACAGACATCCAGAGTTAGAAAATGAAAGCCTAGGATCGAGCAGCGGGATAAAATGATAAGGAAGTTGAAGAATAATTTTATGCCAAAGGACTATCAATTAAATATTTTCAAGCACTTGTAGAATTTGAGGCAAAAACAATGACTGTCAAGGAGTATATAGAGGAGTTTTACAAACTGAGCATTAGAGCAAGACATGCTAAAGATGATATGGAGAAAGTATCCAGATAAATTAATGGGTTAAGGTATGACATATAGGATGAAATCAGTTTTTTGAGTCTGAAGACAATTGAGGATGCCTACCAAGCATCTTTGAAGGTAGAGAAGAAAATGTTGAGGAAGCAAAGTTAGAGGAATAGAGGTAAAAGTCCAACAAGATGAAGAGGAATGTTCAGATCAAGATTTTAGCACTCTCAGAATGAAACAGGAGGTTTGAGTAGCAGACCGCCACAAATAGGAGACTTTGTTAGAGGGATATTTGCACCCAAAGGCATAGGTCGAGGAAGAGAAATTTTGTGCTACACATGTGGATAATGGGGACACAAATCATGGGATTGTCCTCATAACAAACCAGCAAATCAACGAAATGTTAATGTAGCTTAAGCAAAGGAAGAAAATCCTCAAATCATGGGAAAATAAGAACCACTTGAGGTGGGAGAGTCTTTATTTCTCAAAAGAGTATTTCTTAAGGCAAAGAAGGAAGCAAATGAGCCAGCGCAGAGGAAGAGTCTATTCAGGACTGTATGCAAGTGTAAAGAAAAGTGTTGCAAAGTTGTGATTGACAGTGGAAGCACTAATAATCTTGTTTCCACAGAGATGGTTGAGAAATTGGGGTTGAGTAAGATGGTACACCCTACTCCTTACAGAGTGTCATGGCTACATAAGGGACATCTGATTTTGGTGATAGAATAGTGCAAAGTAGAGATACAATTCGGTACATATAAGGATTTCATATTGTGTGATGTGATGCCAATGGATGTGTGCCATGTTTTGATGGGAAGAAATTGGAAATTTGACAATGATGGAAAAAGGAATACCTACACCATAGAGAAGGATGGAAAGAAGCACACATTGCTACCTTTGAAGGATGAATCAGATAAAGTAACAACTGAGAATAATGTTATGCTGATTAGTGGAAAGGAATTTTTGCAAGAAGTCAAAAAGGAGAAAGAAATGCATTTTTTTGATGTGGGTAAACCCAAGGTAATTCTGACTTCTACAAATTTAGACAATCTTCCTATGGGAATTAAAAATCTATTAGATGATTATGATGATATAGTTGTTGATGAATTACCAAGTAAATTTCCACCAATCAGAAGTATCAGTCATCGCATATATCTAATACATGGTGCAAGTTTACCAAACAAAGCAGCATATAGAATGATGCCTCGGGAGAATGAAGAAGTTGGAAGAGAGGTACATGAGCTATTAGATAAAGGACTAATTAAAGAAATTCTTAGTCCATGTGCAATACCAGTCATGCTTAGTCTAAAGAAAGGATCGAGTGGCACATGTGTACTAATTCCAGAGCCATAAACAAGATCACTATAAGGTATATATTTCCATTTCCATGCATAAATGATTTTATGGATTGTTTAAGTGGGTCAAAGTATTTTACTAAAATATATATAAAGAGTGGATACCATCAAATAAGGATTAGAGAAGGTGATGAATGGAAGATTTAATTTAAGACCAACATTTGGATTGTATGAGTGGTTAGTTATGCCTTTTGGGCTCAATAATGCACCAAGCCCATTTATGAGACTAATGAATGAGGTTTTGAAAGAGTATGTAGGAAAAATTTTGATAGTCTATCTTGATGACATTCTGATTTCCAGTCAGAGTAAGGAGGAGCATTTGGAGCATGTCAAGTTGGTGTTAAGTACTTTGCAAAAGGAGAAGTTGCTCATAATTTTGAAGAAGTGTAGTTTCATGATGAAGGAGCTCATTTACGTGGGATTTATAGTCTCAAAAGAAGGCTTGAAGATGGACCCAGAAAATATTAAGGTAATACTGGATTGGCCAACTCCGAGAAGTGTATTTGAGGTAAGGAGTTTTCATAGTATTGCAAGTTTTTACAGAAAGTTTATAAGAGGTTTTAGTCAAATCTGTACACCAATAATTGAAACAATAAAGGAGAGGAACTAACCATTTAAATGGACAGAAGCAACAAATCAGAATTTCAAGTTGTTGAAAAAGAAGATCACTGAAAGACCTATTTTGGCCTTGCCAAATTTTGATAAAATATTCCAAGTTGAGACTAATGCCAGTGGGATAGCAATTGGAGTTGTCTTGAGTCAAGAGAAAAGATCGATAGATTATTTCAGTGAAAATTTAAATGAGGCAAAGAAGAAGTATTCATCCCATGATAAGGAATTCTATGCTATTATGTTGGCTTTGAAGAAATGGAGGCATTATTTGTTTCCCAAAGAATTTGTGTTGTATTCAGATAACCATGAACTACAGTTCATAAATAATTAGCCGAAGTTGAACCAAAATCATGCAAAGTGGGTGGATTTTTTGTAGAGTTTTACCTTTGTAATCAAACACACAAGTGGTAATTCAAACAAAGTTGTTGATGCTTTAAGCAGAGTAAATTTGGTTCTAAAAGAATTGAAGATTGGCATTATGGGGTTTGAAGAGATGATTGACATGTATGAGGAAGATACTGATTTCAAAGAAATATATGTAGTTGTTAAGAACCCAGTGATTCATAATAAAAGCTAATGGTTGGACTACCTGATTCAAGGAGGATTGTTGTTCAAGAATAATAAATTGTGTATATCTAAGTGCTCCATGATGGAAAATTTGATTAAGGAAAAACATAGTGGACTTTCTGGACACTTTGGACAGGATAAAACATTTTCTCATGTAAATGTTTTTTATTATTGACCAAAAATGCAAACTGATGTCAAAAATTTTGTTGAGAAGTGCAGGACTTGTCAACATGCAAAAGGAAGAAGCCAAAACACTAGGTTATATCAGCCATTGCGAATACCCAATAAATCTTTGGATGCTTTCAGCATGGATTTTATTTTGGGTTTTTCCAAATACTCAAAGAGGACATGATTCTATCTATGTTGTCATAGATAGGTTTTCTAAAATAGCTCATTTTATTGCTTGTAAAAGAACTAGTGATGCAACTCACATCGCTAATTTGTTTTTCTCTGAAGTTATAAGATTACATGGACTGCCTGTAAGTATTGTTTCAGACAGGGATACAAAGTTTCTAGGACACTTCTGGAGGACTCTATGGAAGAAGCTAGGAATAAACCTCAGTTTCAGTTCAGTCTATCATCCTCAAACAGATGGAAAAACTAAAGTGGTGAACAAGAGCCTGGGAAATATATTAAGTAGCTTGGTTTGCAAAAATCCAAAGCAATCAAACTTAGCACTTGCTCAAGCTAAATTTTCCTATAATGATACTCCCAATTGGAGTACTGGAATGAGTCCATTTCAGATTGTTTTTGGGATGCATCCAAGAGGGGTGTATGAAATTAGATATTTGAGAAAACAAGAGACAAGGAATGCAAAAGCTGAAGAATTTGCAGAACAGATACAGAAGTTGCAGGAATATGTCAAGCATAGCTTACAGAAAAACACCCAAAAGTATAAACAAAGAGTTGATATGAAGAGGACTGAAAGGGAGTTTCAAGTAGATGATTTAGTCATGGTTTATTTAAGGAAGGAAATGTTTCCAGTTGGGACTTATAACAAACTAAAAATTAAAAAGATAGGGCCATGTAGAATTTTGAGGAAGTTTTCCTCAAATGCATACGAGATTGAATTACCAGCAGGAATTGGGATATCACCCATATTTAATATTGCATATTTGTACCCATACAAAGGAACAGAGGAAAAACTACAAGAATAATCTACAGAAGAGGGGGAAAAAACTTTGAATTGGAAGGAATAGATGCAAAGACAACAAAGAAAAAAGTGGAAGCCATTCTGTCGAAGAGAGCAGAAAAAAAGACCATAGGACAAACCTATTATCAGTATCTAGTCAAATGGAAAGGACACCAAGTGGAAGATGCTAGTTGGATGACAACAACAGAGTTACAGAAGTTCAATACAGATCCTGAAACATTAATGGATCAATCTTTTCTTCCCCAGGAGTTTGATGCAGGAGCATTCGGATTTAGCCAACAATGTGAATGTGTGTTCACATGTTGTGGCTAACAACAGGTGGATAAACATTGGTTATTAATATTTTACTTAGTTTTAAATGAGAGGAGTTAATCTGTTTTTATTTTCTAAACTAACTAGGAATAAAATATCAAAATTGTTTCTCCCCGCGAGGAGATTAAACCAAATAGATTAGATCATGAGGATAGGATAGCATTTGTCTCTTAGAGTGGTTCAAACATAAAGCTATTAAAAGATGAGAAGAACCGCTTTCAGGTATATATATATATATATATATATATATATATATATATATATGCACGAATAGGTGTGAGACTCGATTAGTGGAATAGGAGTGGAATAGGTGTGGAATAGGTGCAAGAGAAGAGTGTGAGAGGAGTGAACAGAGAGCAAAGGAAATGTAAAATCCAACCATCCAAGGGCTTAGGCCTGTGTAAATTCATTTCTGATTTAATTATAAGTGGTTTGTATTTTAATTTGGGCTATATGGTTTAAACTATTTGCTTTTTATTTCTTTTTTGAATATCACATTAAGCTCACAGCAAGAAGGCCAATAGGATGTGCAAACAACAACGAGGACTATTAGATCTTGCAGAAATCAATGGTGGGGAATCACATCGCAGCCTGTGAAGACTTCACACATAGCAAGATTTAGTATTTTTGGTAAAGAATTCACAATATAATCTATTTAACTTGTGATAAGAAGTAGATCAGCAAAGACACAGTGTGGACCATCGGATCCAATAAAGACCAATGGTAGAGATCAAATCGCACCAGAAGCGATTTCGCAAATCGTAAAGTTTAGAGTTTAGTGTTAGGGCCATTGCATGGTAAGTTATTTTGTATGTGATGTGATGAGGAGAAGGGCCATGTGTTGGCATTGCACATTTTCGCAGATCACATGGAATAAGGGTTAACCACTAAGCTAAGTATTAAAGTATGCAAAGTGTGAAATCATGAAATCACAAGTTTGTTAAATTATTAAAAGTGTGAAGTTGTGGGAGAGGTAAATCATATAAGTTGTGAAGTGTGATTCGCTTGGGATTGGTTCATACCGTTGTGGGACCCTCAAGAAATTAGTTTCGCACGTGTATTCTAATTATTTTGTAGCTTTTCTACATCAAAAGGATTAAGTATACATTTAACCCACAACACACTTCGGTGCACTTGAAAGAACATTACTAAACTGGGCATAAAACATATTTTTCCATTGAGGGTAGGGGAGTTGGGACACATATTTTTCATGTGGTAATTTGTTCACCGCACATGCACATGGGTTCAATTTTTTTAGCATGGAGGTTTAGCTGGTATGGCCTGAGTTTTTTCTCGCTTCGTGGGAGGAAAAACAAGATTTGAGCAGAAGGAAGAAAAAATAAAATTAATATATTTCCTTTTCCTTGTATTCATTTCACTTAGCTAGTAAAGTAGGTATTTTTCAAGACTATTAGTGTAGTTGGGCTAATAGCAAGGTAAGGTCCAAGCAGTGTATTGTAGGGTAACAAAGGTTGATAAATAAAACTAAATGACCTGCAAGTGAAACATGTCAACGAATTGAAGGAAACGAGCAAGTAATATTCTCTCTTTTCATCCCAAAATCTAGCAAAAATATAGTTATTTAGATCATTTATTTGTGAGGTTTCTATATTTTTGAGATAAAACAATTCATAAATGAACCTATCATTTATTTATTTAAATTGAATTTATTTACCTGTACTTTGATTAAGAGAGTATTTATAATGTTATCTTGCTTGTTTGCAGTTTTTCTACTCTTCTAATAATTCTAGAGCTCGACAAAAGTCGATATTGATGAATAAAAAATTCCACCATAATCAATTGTATTTGATTAAAAACTATATATCTAGACAACATCTTCCTGTAGTTAGTCCACTGTTGCAAAGAAGTTTCCTTCATAACAACAAATTAAATTAATGTACATACAAGATACTCAAATGCATCTTGCAGACTCTAAAATGGAGATAAAACCGACTATTACATTTTGGGGAGCTATTACTAGGGAATTTTAGTATTTGCCAAATTTTCCACTATGATGAAAGATGTAGGGGGAGAAAAATTGGGAGCAACAGCTGCAACAATGTCGGTAGCAGAAACAACAATATTTTATGGATCTATTTCACGAACTATACTTCCTAATTCTAGTCGTATACACGCCTTTAAGTAAATGATACACACCTTTGGGTAAAGGGTTGAGGGAAGCCATGGCTATGAACATAGTTGAAAGATTAAAGAACACTGCTAAGAACCAAAGACCTGCAACATGCAAGGTACAACACACACCATGCAATATTTTTTACACGTACCAGCCATGAAAAAGTGTTTGAGAGTGTTGACATGTATGGAGAACCTATGTTTAGGTGTTTACAAAACTAAAATAGTCACTTTATGATCTGCATCAAAATATTTAGCTAACATAAAATTCCAAGAAATTTCTAAGTAGCATTGATTCGTTTGAACTCGAAATTATTTCTATCACTTGTGCTTATCCTAAGTTAAGAAATTTCTAAGTAGCATTGATTCGTTTGAACTCGAAACTATTTCTATCACTTGTGCTTATCCTAAGTTAAGAAATTTCTAAGTAGCATTGATTCGTTTGAACTCGAAATTCTCTCTATCACTTATACTCATCCTAAATTTTTCCTCAGTATGAAGCCAAATAAGACCTAAAATTTTTTGATTGGTTAACATAAAACCTTGTCAGTGTTTAATATGCTAAGGAAAAAATGAATTAAAACATGTACCAAAAGAGGGTTTAATCATAGTGTGGTGGGCTACACTACGGTAGTGAGTATCATGGTAAATAAATGGATACACTTCCATTTTATAATGAAAATTTATCTGGAGTTGATCCTTAGTATGCCCTGAGCCATAGGAAGAGGTACTTTGTGGCTTCAATGATGACACCAAACGTTTTGTGCAATAACAAAACAACAAAACCGCAAAAAATTTTGGGTCATACTTCCTGGTTTCCATCTGGAGCTCTGGTCAAAAGAGGTTGTCATCAACATCGTGAAATCTTTGGGTAGGTTTGTGTTTCTTGATAGCGTTGGACAAGAGGATAGCATGGGTTTTGGTAGAGATGGATGTCATACTGCAACCCTCGACTTTTGGAAGACCACTTTCAAGTGTTTGAAATGTAGAGGAGTGGGGCACATGGTTCGCACCCATGTGCCTCCTCCTTGCCAGGTTTATGGAACTCAAAATATTCGCAAGATTAAAGAGATACTTCACACAGTTCAGACTAGGAATCAAATGTCCTCACATCTTTTGGATGACTCATAGGCTCGAAGGTCATAAGTCTTTCCATCTACAGTTGAGAAAGTGATTGATTCCAATGTAGCTATGTATCAAACATCGATTCCTATTACTTTGGTCATGGAGGAAGCTATGAAAGGTGCAAATAAATCTCACGAAAATGATACCTATCTAAGTATGGGTGACACGTTCTTCTCGAGGCTTTATGCTGAAAAGGACGTCACATAAAGTCGACCAATATTTTTCAAAGCACATTCAACTGATCTATTTTATGGAATAAATGAACCAACTATTAAGTCTCTCTCATCTTCCATTTCTCTCATTCAATTACTGTATAATGAAAACTCCATGCTTATTGATAAACTAGAAAATAACACCTTCTCAAATTCGACTATTTAAAAAATGCATCTTCATTACCTTTCAGCATTACAAAACTTGATTCTGATACAGAAAACTTATGTTCAATTCTTTCTGACCAAGGAAGAAATAAACCTTTTGGGCTCTATCAAAAACTTGTACTGAGATCAAATGGCCATCCCAGATTTTCTCTTTTCAAGACCAACCTAGCCCATCCCTCTTCTGACAACCAAGACTCTTTGACTTTCACAAATAGTTGTTCGATATCTTATACATCTCTAGCAGCTTGAACTAATCCCTCCACGAAACCCCCTCCTCCTAGCATATCATCATTTGAATGCTCCCCACTTCCCCTTAATCATGTGATTCATAGATTGAATCATTCTACAACACCCTTTTACTTTTACAAGGATCTCCTCAGTATGACGCCCATCCCTAATTTTTTTGGAAAATCCCTTATCGATCACATATTGATTGAACCGCTCTTATCATTCCAAAATGTTACTTTCAGAAATAAAAAGCTCAACAAAATATCTATCTCCAAAGAAGGAAATCCTTTTGAGTTCATTGAGGGAGGATTAAACTCAACTCCTCCTTCTGATAAGGAAATTGTCACAAGGGCCCTTAGAGCACAACTTCCCTCTAAGGTTGTTTCCAAATGATTATCTTTTACCTCAATATTAGGGGGTTTGGGGAGCCTCCAAATTCAATTCCCTCAAGATATTGGTAGATATTAATAGATCATCCATTATCTTGCTTCAAGAAACTATGGTTTTGGGGGCGAATGGTAGTGAGGTTTCTCGACATCTATGTCTGGGGTGGTATTCCATCTCTATGGATTCCACTGGTCTTTCTATAGGTCTCCTCTCCTTAAGGAATCCAAAATATACTTCTTTTCAAGCCTCCTCCTCTTTTGTTGGCATTATCTTAGAAGGGTTCATAAGGGGATTTTCCCTTTTGATCATGTTAGTAAATTTCTACGGATCCTATGAAGAGAGGTGGGATTTTTGGTATAAATTCCAATCAAATGGATTTCTCAGGAACCATTCCCTCCTCTTAGAATGAGATTTAAATTTATTTATCTTGCTAAGGGAGTCTTTAGGGTCTCGTGCTTGCTCAGATCCTCTAGCTTCCTATTTTTCAAAGATGCTGCAGAACCACAAGCTCCAGGATATTGCTCCTTTTCCATTGGCCCCTACATGGAGAAATGTCAGGACAAGTGAGGAATGTTGAAAAATCAATGCAAGTAGACTTAGGTATTTTATTCCTATTTCTTGATAATTACTTGTGAATTATGTTGACTTATTTTAATTCTTTATTATACTATATTTCATCAAAAAATTATCAAATTATGTGTGTATGGAGATCACAAAACACGCAACACAATATGTAGGTACTCTGCTAGGGAAAAACCCCTATCTAGGGGAAAACCCAATCAAAATATCGTCCTTCAATATTTTTCTTGAGATAATCTAGACTCTTCACATAGACACAAACTTCCTCCAACCAACAAGTAAGCCCTTCCTTCCAGCAGCTTTGATCTAGATCTTCGACTTTGCAACAACAAAACTTCGATCTATGCAACAACTACTTTGACCTATGCAACACTTCGATTCATGCAACACTTTGACCTATGCAGCAACAACACTTCGACCCCAACAACTTCGACCCTTTTGCAACTTCGACCTACTCCAACAACAAAACTTCGACTCGGAAACTCTAACAACTTTGATCCTGCAATTGCCCAGTAAATTCACAAAAGAGAGAGAGAGAGAGAGCCCAAAAACATCAAACCTGCACCTTTCCTTCTACTTCCTACACTTCACACTTTTTACTGCACTATTTCTTATGTGAAATTAACTTATTCAGTGGATGAGAAAATATATTAAACTGCACTTGTATATATAGGCTTCTTATGGGTCGAATTGCTCTCTTTTAGGCTAACTTCATCAGGCAAGGGACGACTTGCTGTGGATGTGACAAAATTCATTTTTGACTCAAAAACAATTCCTTTTACATGATTCAAAAGCCCAAGAAGGGTCTCATAAAATATACAATGACTCTTGTGACTCAATATAAATCCTAGGAGTCCACAATGGAGACTTTGACTAATAAAAGACAACCCAAGCATGAAACCCATGCTTTAATAAGTCATTGTAATAATAATAAATTTTTTCTCTTTCATTTTTTTATAAGTACATTACATAATGACTCAAATACATTTATGAAGACTGAACCTAGTTACATTCTTCAACACTCCCTCTTAACTAGGTAGGTATTCATAATAAGTACAAGGAAGATTTCAAAACATATGAACTATGAATATGTTAGGCAACGTAATGCCATGGACTAGATTCTTGACCAGGGAAATCTATCTAAGGTCCTCCAATAGTTAAGGCACTCGCAGTGCCACAAACTAGATTTCTAACCAGAGTAATCTATTCGGATGAGACTAAGATGGGCTAAATATTTTAGCCTCTCTAGGTACCATTAAACTTACTTGCTAACCATAAACCTAGGGATCCAAGTGTATATCCAAGGTCAGAGCTCCATGACAAATGTCGCCCTCCATACTTCGAGATCTAGACATCAACACATAGTGCTGATCTGATCTCCTTCTAGGCAATGTGTCACACACAAAGCCTCAACAAATCTCTTCCAAAATTTTAAAATCAACAATATCTACTAAACCAAGCATGTTTTTGAGATATTCAAACTTCTTATTAGGAAGAGAATTTGTTTGTATATCAACTACCTGATCGTCGATCGAGATATATTCTAGCTTCACGATCCCATCCTGCACCAAGTTCCTAATTTAGTGGAACTTATTGTTGATATGCTTCTTCTTAGCATGAAACGTGGGATCTTTAGACATCTTGATGCAAATTTGATTGTGATAGTTGATCACAGTAGGACCCAAAGGCTCCTTGAACAAATCTATTAGAATCTTCCTTAAATATACAACCTCCTTTCCTACTTCACATGTAGCCACATACTTTGCTTCAGCACTACTCAAATCAATGGGATATTTATTTCTACTAATTCATGAGATCATGGTAAATCCCAAACTAAAGCACCCACAAATAGTGCCTCTTCCATTGGTCTCACTGCCAACTCGATTAGAATTTGTGAAGCCAATCAGTTTGACTTCCTTGCTATCGTACTTTAGGCAATGACGTATAGTTCCACAAATATATCTCAATATATGCTTAGCGGCTATCTAGTGATCACGACTAGGTTACAAATGAAATTGACTACGAATTTTTACAGAAAAACATATATCTAGCCTAGTATTTACCAGATACATCAGATAACACACCAACCTTTGATAGGAGGTAGGATCTACGAGACTTGAGTAAGAGCTTCTCAACTTCTTGAGATTGGTGATCATAGGAGTAGTCATGGGCTTGGAATCCATCATCCCAAATTTCTGCAACATCTTGATGATATAATTTCCTTGACCCATATATATTTCCCCAGGTTTTTGACATACTTCCAGACCTAGGTAATAGTGCATTAGTCATAGATCCTTCATCTAAAACTTGACTACCAACATCTTCTTGAATTCTTGTATCCTTCACTCCACACATGTGATGAATAGATCATTCGCATATAGTAGAATAATGACTTTATAATTATCCACAACATTGATATAGAGATTTGGATCAGTAGTAATTTTCATGAACCCAATTCTTAGAATTTATGCATCCATTCTTGCATACCATGCCCTAGGAGCTTGCTTCAAACCATATGGGGCCTTCTTGATTCTATAGACATGAGTTTTTTGCAATTTGCTTCAAATCCTTCGAGTTTTTCAATGTATAATTCCTCATCGATGGTCTCATTCAGAAATGTTGTCTTTACATCCATTTGATGGATATTCCATCCCATAGTAGCATCCAATGAAACCAGAGATCTAATAGTAGTATACCTTGTGGAGGGTGCAAATGTTTCTTCATAATCTGTGCCTTCCTTTTGAGAGAAACCCCTTGCAACAAATATAGCTTTGTATTTGTATATACTTCCATCAACAATGTGCTTGATGTTGTAAATGCATTTGGAGGTGACAATCGATTTGTCACTAGGTTTAGGAATGATTTCCCAAACCCCATTCTTCATGATGGTTTTATATTCTTCCTACATCACCTTCTTCCATACTTCTTAATGAACAACTTCTTCAAATGTAGATGGTTAAGCTTCAATCAGTTTTGTCATATATGAAGCATATCCAGAATATCTTTTCGACCTTTTACTTTGTCTAAAGGTTCTTTTCACAGCTCCATGTCCTTCAGCATTTTCAAGAGTAGATTTTAACCAATTTGGCCTTTTCCTAGTGTTCACTATGATCACAGGTTATTGAATTGTAGTAGGATTGTTGTGGTGTACTTCTTCTTCTTCTTCTTCGAATATTGATATATTTTGTCATTAGAATCAATAGGGATATATTTGGCTATTTTCTAGGCATGATTTTCATCAAATATAATGTCCCTGCTTACCTCAATATGCCTTACTTCCTTGATGTAGATCATATATGATTTTGTGGAGAGACTATAGCCAACGAAGATCCCTTTTATGCTTGTAGAATCTAACTTCTTCCATTTTTCCTTTGGAATGTGGATATAGGAAGGACTCCCAAAGATTCAGAGATGGTCCACACTTGGCTTCCTCCATGTGAATGCGTCCTCAAGTGTCATATTTTCAATAAATCTATGAGAACTTATATTTTGAATATATACTATTGGCATTGTTGCTTCTCCCCATAGAAATTTTGGTAAGTCTTGATCAATGAGCATTGTTCGTATGCCTTCTTCAATTGTCCTATTCTTTCGTTTGGTCACTCCATTCTATTCAGGATAGTAAGCAACATGAGCTCCCTCTTCATTCCTACTTCTTTACAATATGCATTCAATTCTTTAGAAGTGTATTCCCCACCATTGTCGGATTTCAAATTTTTTATTCTTCTTTCGGTTAAGGTTTCCACTTCATATCTAAACTCATTGAATTTCTCAAATACTTCATCCTTCTTCTTGAGAAGGTAAATCTGTGTCTTTCTAGAGTGCTCATCAATGAATGTTACATATTAAATATGACCTCCAAGTGATTTTATATACATAGGCCCACACACATCAGAATGAATGAGGTCTAATATTTCTTTAGACCTTGTTTCACTATTTGTAAATGGTTTTCTTGTATGTTTACCCAAAGAACATCCCTTGCAAAATCCTTCACGGTCCTCTTTGATATTGGGGATGCTATGAACCAGTTGATTAAGAGTGGGAATGACCTTGTAGTGTAGATGACCATATCTTCTATGCCATAAATCAATGGAATTGATTTCCATATGAACTAGAGCTTTAGGAGATGGTGTTATGACTCTATATAAGCTTCCTTCATGAACTCCAATAGCCCTTGCTTTATTGATACTTGAATATTTAACCCAAACCAAAACCTTTCCATCAACAAAATCAACTCTATCCCCTTTATCTTTTAGGTAAGAAATTGAAAGAAATTTATTTTTCAAACCTAGAACATATAGTATATTGTTGAGATGTAGTTTAGCTCCATTCTACATCTTCAAAGATGTTGATCTCTGGCCTCTAACAACATAACTTTTGTTGTCTCCCAATTCCACTACATGAGAATATTTTTCCTTTGATAAAGTGTGAATTTGTTTACTTTCCCCTATCATGTTCCTTGATGCTCCACTGTCAATAATCCATGAGTTGTCATTTTTAAGTGAACATGTATGTGCAGCCAAGAACCCTTGACTTTTGACCTTGCTGAATAAGTAGTAGAACATCTTCTTGATCCAACTTCCTACAATATTGAATCCCATTTCATATGAATTATCATAGAGGGAGTAACCATTTCCTTCGAGCCAAGAAAGTGATCTTCAATATTCCTTGACCTTAGCTTTGATACCATGTTGAAAAATCAATGCAAATAGACTTAGGTCTTTGATTCCTCTTTCTTGATAACTACTTGTGAATTGTGTTGGATAATTTTACTTCTTTATTATATTATCTTTCATCAAGAAATTACCAAATTATGTGTATGAAGATCACAAAACACGAGACACAAGATGTAGGCACTCTGCTAAGGAAAAACACCTATCTAGGGGAAAACCTAGTCAAAATATCTTCCTTTAATAGTTTTCTTGAGATAATCCTAGACTCTTCACCTAGACATGGACTTCCTCCAACCACCAAGTCAACTCTTCCTTTTAGTAGCTTAGATTTATATTTTCGACCTTGCAACAACAAAACTTCAATCTATGCAGCATCAACTACTTCGTTCTATGAAACACTTTGTTTTATGCAACACTTCAACCCTAGTAGCTTCAACTCTCCTGCAACTTCGACCTACTATAGCAGCATAAATTTGCCCCTCAACTCCAACAAATTCGATCCTGCAATTTCCGAGTAACTTCACAGAAAAGAGAGAGAGAGAGCCCAAAAATTTCAATCCTGCACCTTTCCGTCTACTTCCTGAACCTTACACTTTTTACTTCCACTGCTTCTTATTTAAATCAAAATTGTTGAGTGGATGAGCAAATAGATTGAACTACACTTGTATATATAGGCTTCTCGTGGGTCAAATTTCTCCCTTTCAGGGCGACTTCATAAGGAAAGGGTCGGCTTCATGTGGAGGTGACAAAATTCATTTTTGACTCAAAAATAATTATTTTTACATGATTCAAAAGCCCAAGAAGGGTCTCATAAAATATATAATCACTACAAGGAAAATACCCTCTAGTGGATGTTTTTTTGGAACCCCTTATAAAAATAACCCAGATATCCATTTGTAGCAAAGGTCTCTAGAGGAGGTTGGCAGGTAGAGGTTTTTGCAGATGTTTTTTGTGTGGTGTGTTTCTCATCATAAACCGCATCGATGCATTTTACTCAAAACGCACCAGTGTGTACTAAAAATTGGCACACCGAGACATTTTTCTCTTCGTACAAACTCGTCCAGTGTGTCTAAGTACCATAGTGTACTGTTTCTCTACATATAAATAGGTCTGGTGCATCGTCATAATCCAGCGCACTGGAAGAACTTACAGTGCACCATCAATAATACCTCCCGGTGCGTCTCAAAAAACCGCGCATCAAAACAGGATTAAATAAAAAAAAATATTGGTCATAAAAACTTGTTTTTTACTTCTTCAGTGCTCCAGACCTCTCAAGAACTAGTGTGAATTTTTCTTGTGTGAGGCGCCTTGCCATCGGTGCTCCCATTGCATGCATTTCTGCCCTCCATTTCCCTTCTTGTGGAGTTCGAATTTTTTAAAACGGTGGGAAATTTTGGTTTCTTCAATTCCTCAGCAAATATGCCTCCTTAACACACAAATGTACAGGTATTCTACTTGTTTCTCAATAACTAAACATTTTAGCATATTAGACTTTGAAAAAACCTTAAAATTAACCTTTTTTAATTTTTAATTTTTAATTTTTAATTTATTTATTTTTAATTTATTTATTTTTTTATTTTTTTCCTGTGTGGTGTGCTTGATCTGTTCAACTTGCACTGTTCACGTTGTTGCTTGTAAATTTACAGGCCGCACCATGACCAGTGATAACAAAAACTACACCAGGTTCCGATGTGGTACCGAAAAAACATGCACTGTGGCTAATTTAAAAAATAAGGTGGTGAGATCGTTTAAATGACCACACCATTGACTATGTACTAGTGTCATGAGGGTGGTGCGTTGACCAAACAAACTTCCCCAGGGCGGATAGTTAGGTCAACGCACTGCCCACCTGACAACGTTACATAGTTGACAGTGCAGTTGTTAACAGGACCACACCGTTGACCATGTATTGATGTTGGGTGGTGCATGTTGAGATTCAACAAGATGATGAGCTCAGTGAAAAGAGTCACCTTCACTAAGTGGGCTCGCAGGCTATTTTTGGCGCAAAGTCTATTTTTATACTATGTTTATTTTTGGAAATGTCGATCATATTCTATGAGTTGCAGGATGCTATTTTTGGATGGTTGGTCAACTTGGAAAAATAGATGGACTTCTATTTTTAGACATATTGGGCAGAATATATTTTTAGATTACCAGTCTAAAAATAGATATGTTGAATATTATTATCTCTTAATAATATTTGGACTCTAAACATTATCTTATTCTCTTGGAGCACTTCAGTTAAGTGCATAGATGTGGCACAGTAGTTGATAGAAGGAATTACGTTATTCTTGAGGGTTTACTAGAGCTAATGCATGGAGGAATTCAGTTAGAACTCATGTGACAGAGTTTGGTGGAGTCACTACTACATTTCGCGGAAATTCCGACACCTGTTTCCGACGCTTTTGACCAAATGTCGGAAATTTTCCCAAATTTTTTCCATCCCGCCCGAAACCGTCGCTATACCGACGTCTATAGAAAAGTGTCGTAATACCGACACTTAAAATAGTGTCGCAATTACGACGTTTAAAGGAAGACGTCGCAATTGCGACACCATGGCCCAAAGCGTCGCTATTGAGACGACTCTAAACGTCGCAACGACGACACAATGTCTAGGTGTCGCCATTGCGACGTTTGGAGGCACCGTCCTAATAGCGACGCCTTTTCCACCGTCGGTATAGAGACAGTTATTTTCGCGCTACATAAAAATACCAAACTTATATGGGCGCTACATAAAAATTCGAAACTTATATGCGCGCTACATAAAAATGTTTGGTATTTGTCGCAATAGCTACGTTTGATATCACGCGCGCATTCGCTCTCTGCTCTTGTAGAACAGCATTTGCGGTCAGCATTCGCGCTCAGCTCTTGCAGAACAGCATTTGCCCTCAGCATTCGCCCTCAGCGTTCGCCCTCGGCTCTTGCAGAACAGCATTCGCCCTCAGCGTTCGCCCTCAGCTCTTGCAGAACAGCATTCGCCCTCATCTCTTGTAAAATGGTAAGTTCTTACTGCAGGCCCTTCCTCCTATAGTAGGGTTGACTCTATTTGGGTTTTTTTGGTCAATTCCATTGGATTTTGTTAGGCTGTAGGGTTCTCTCTAGATGTCAAGAATCAAGATTAAATACCCTCTATTATCTTCATCACCCAATACAAGATTTAAATTTTTCCCAAAGAAACACTTATTAATTTGGCAGCCATTATTTCTCCCTGCTTTAAAAACTCTACATTTAAATGAAAACAAGCATTACATTTCAACTACAAAAATCTATTAGTGTTCAAATGTACATGTGTGAACAGTTAACGTACGATGTCACGCGATGAGGTGCCCTCCGCTCTTGCGAGAAGCAATAACACCATTCGCCCTCGGCATTCGCCCTCGGTTCTTCACGAACGGCATTCGCCTTCGACGTCGCACGAGCTCTTGCGAACGACGTCGCCCTACGGCAGCTCGCCACGGGCTCTTGCAGAGCAGCGACACCTGGTTCTCAGCTCTTCCGGAGACGACGTGCTTTTTGCATTCGCCCTCGGCTCTTCCAACGAGAACGGCCTTTGCCCCTCGGCATTCGCCCTCGGCGTTCGCCCTCAGCTCTTGCGGAGCAACATTCGAAATTCGCCCTCGAGAGTTCGCAGGCGCTCTTGCAGAGCAACATTCGCCCTCGGCTCTTGCAAAATGGTAAGTTCTTACTGCAGGCCCTTCCTCCTATAGTAGGGTTGACTCTATTTGGGTTTTTTTGGTCAATTCTATTGGATTGTGTTAGGCTGTATGGTTCTCTCTAGATGTCAAGAATCAAGATTTAATACCCTCTATTATCTTCATCACCCAATACAAGATTTAAATTTTTCCCAAAGAAACGCTTATTAATTTGGCAGCCATTATTTCTCCCTTCTTTAAAAACCCTACATTTAAATGAAAACAAGAATTGCATTTCAACTACAAAAATCTATTAGTGTTCAAATGTACATGTGTGCATCACTTGTGTAGGGTATTCCTTTTCCACTTTCACATTATCCAAGAATGTGTGCGGTATAGTTCATATTTTTTGTGATTTAGATTGTCTTGAAAAAGGAAAGGTAAATTATTTCCCATGGAAAAGAAGGTTTTCCCTTTTTATAGGTTGTTTGGACTTACGTGGAAAAATTTATAGTATGCCTTTCATATTATGTAGTTTAAATTTGAATTAACAGATTATTCTACATGAAAATATAATTACCTATGTGATGTCCTTCATCACTAATTAAAATTATAGGCTTTCAATTTCCTAGACTCTAACTCATCCGATGCTAAATTCTAGGTTCTCATTGGTGGATCACTCTTCCATTGATTTCCTTTCCCTCTGGATCTTGTCATACTTTAAAAGTCATCAATGATACATATATTATTTTAGGTATCCCAAAAGGCTTTATAGTAGAACATATTGTGAAGTTTTTTTGACACTTGAGGATTCTTTTTAGAACTGCAACGTGGTCTATGCTATCGAGTTATATATCAAACAACTTGTCCTTAATAACCACACTATGAGGTAGGTTCAACCAGTTTGAACTTGTTGGGACATAGCATATGAAGTTGTGTGATGAGCCCATATCACAGGTCTATTATGGTGAAAAAAGTGAAGACATGTAATGATAGTTATTATGTTAACATTACTAGAAACATTTTCGAAATTATCCATGCTATCAAGATGTCGAAATTCCAGGCATTAGGTGTCAATACTCGTAGCTAATAGATAATAATAATAATATAAAAAAATCACAACTTTATTCTTGAAATATGATTGTTACACATTGGTAACCTAGTTCATGAGTTACTATCACCCAAAGATTGCAAAACAAACTTAAAATATAAATTAAATCAACATGAGAATCCAACTAAGGGTTTTTCGACAAAATCATGCCATAACCTGGCATTTTGAAACCCAAATTTGAATCCATCATAAGTAATACAATGCAAACTCAGATGGATTTTCAATGCATGTTTGCATGCTACACTTATTCTCTGTCTAGATATCATTTTTTAAATGGAACCATTAGTCAAGCCCACAGTCCTTTTTATGTGAAAAATTTCAGCTCTATTTGAGCTCTTTTTTGCTCCACCACCTCCATAAACCAGTGTTACACGGGGTTTCGCCCCCCCACCTAGGGGTCTAGATTCCTCACCCCCTCGCGCTCCGGGGTCTTGGGGACTTCTAGGGGATGTTTCCCTCACGTCCCCTCACCGCCCCTTTTAGTTTATGGTTTCGTGTTAAAATTTGATGTGCCACTTAGCATATTTGAGAATCCAAGTGATTCTGATTCGGATGGTGACATGGTTGATCTTGATATATTCATGCAGAAGTTGGATGCAGAGACTAGTGGGGCATTAACTTGAGCATTTATGCTCATTTATCAGTATGATGATATCATTTGATATTCATATGTTATGTTTTATGTTTTATGTTTCGGACATAACTTATTTGCGTTTAAGTTTTATGTTTCAGACTTGAGTTGTAAACTTCAGTTTAAACTCTATTTTGAATCTTGATATAATATGTCATATGATATCTTAAACTTTATTTTCATTGTACATTGTTAGTAGTTACATTAATGATTATATAGTTACAAACTTACAAACTTACATGCATGATTGTATGATGTATGTTTTAACTTTTTAACTTTTAAATTTGTTTCAATTATATGATTCATCATTCATCGATTTGTAATTTTATCATTTATGATTTATCTTTCATGATGCAAGTGTATGATGACTGTATATACATTCCTTGCCAAAATATAGTTACATTTTAAATATTAAATTTTATAATTTTTATGACCCCGACGTCCCCCCACGTTTCCTGAAAATTGGTAGGGAGCTTTTGCATAGGCCGCTCCCGCGCTCCCTCGTCCCCTCGCTCCCACCTCCCGGGGACTTGGTGGAACATTGCCATAAACATATGCAAACATATATCATGATCTTGGAATCCATTACATATGTATGTGCCAATGTTCCATAATCTTGCCCCATCATCAATTTAAGAAATTTCCATTGACTATCAAATTATGGAGGGGGGGACTTTTTGCTGCAACATTTGGCTCAAAATCAGGGACCATCTTCGTATGAGGTGAATGAGAACTATAGATATTTGAAGAAGTAGATTAGTGCCTTTTCCTCTAGCCATGGAGTCATATACAGTCATCCATCACAAAAAATTGTCTTTGTTCATTCTCACCTTGAAAGTTGCAAAAAATCAAGCCCTAATTGAAACGACACTAAATTTGAAAGATATAATAAAAATGCAAGCTAGAAGTGCCCTATTAATACAAAGGGAAAACCTTCCTACCTACCCTAGCTGAGATAAATTTTGATTGAATAGGAAACATGATATTTCCTATGGAGTTGATCCAACAACTTGTTAAATGTATGGGACTAAATCATGCATTTGATTTCCGGGGAAACATGCGCATGAAGAGAAAAAGTGCAGAATTAATGGAAAATCCATACATGCCACTTATAAAAACTACACCGAAAGGTCAAAAAATACTTAAGGCCTTAACTTAATTTGAATCCAAAAATGACAAAACAGGATTAGTGAAAACACGAGAGTGGTGTGGGTGAACAACATAAATAAAAAGTGAAGATACCTTTCCCAAAGATGCCTTTGTCACCGTTGTATGAAAACATGTTTTCCTTTCCCTTTATACATGTAAGTGAATGCATTATAGGTATGGTGTTTTCCTAGAATAGGAGAAGCCTACTTAAATATATCATTTGTGGATTGAATGTTTGGGTGCCTTAATGTGCAATGACATGTTTCCAGGACTGAATTCAATGCAAGGCATATTTGAAACTCTAATTCTGTCTTCCGGTGTCTTATTAGAAATTATTTCAGTTTTCATTTTGTGTTTTCAAGTTAGATATTGTTTTCAAGTTTTTACATTTATAATTTTATTGCAATGTGGCGGACTGATCAGAGCAGTGCAGGAACAACCCCGAGACGGGATGATCGCGGAAAGAGGCCAGCGGAAGAACATGTAAAGTGCCAGCATTGCTCTATCTTCAGGTATTTTAGTTATTTACATAATTGAAATAATATTAATTTTGTTCAAATATGCAGACACCTAGCCATGGTACGCTTGATGATTCCCTCTTTGAGGAAGAGCTTTTTTCATCCCTATCTCCAGTGTTGTTGTTGCAAAAAAAGGCACGAGATGCAAGGTCGGAATTTAATGCTTTGATAGATGTGCCTCAAACACCTGAAACAGAAGAGAGGATACAACATCTTATGAGGTAGCTAAATAGATATCAGGTAATAATAAAAAGTCAAAAGGATATTTTTTTTGTTCTGCATGAGATGAATTGTGATAGTTTGATTTTTAATTTTTACATTGACTAAACTAACAAAAAGTTCTTTTGTATGTAGCGTCTTCTGGCATTTGCTGAACCCGGTGTTGGTGGTAGTGGGACACAAGGGCAAGAGATTGCCCAACAACCCTCTCGTACACCTTCTACTCCTTTAGGTGATAGCCAAGAAACACACCCTGCCCAAGCTGACACCCAGCCAACTGCTGAACGTGTTGGCAATGATGAGGCTGATATGGCCAGCTACATTATTGCGTTTCCTGGAGCTACACGTGTCAGCTCCACAGGGACCATTAATGGCACGTTGTTGGTGAACGATGAGGGTGTCCCTATAAAGCATGTACAACTCCCTGGTAAATTTTAATATTTTAACTATTTCATGTACTTTATCTAAAACATATTTATCATGATTTTTATTTTTAAATTAATGATAATATCTTCTTTTTCTTTTGGTTTTATTCTGTGTAGGAAACAATGAGTTCTACAGGATTCTGGAGAGCCATGCGTTGGTAATTTTTTGGCCCAACCATACGTACAGGGTGGAATTCCCAGAATTCCAACCTGAAAAAAGAACTTCTAGATTATCTAGAAGCCCTTTTTGGGGTCGGCACATTTGACAGAAAAGCGGTGGCTCAGGTAGCCGGAAAATATTTGAAATATACCGGGGACACCTATAGGACGCAATTGCAATTTAACCCTAGATATGAGCGTCCTCTCGCAGTTTCAGAGAGTGAGTGGAGAGCACTCATCCATGACGGAAAAGAGAAAAGGGCAAAGAAAGAAGGAAAAATGTCAACTGGACCCGCAAGGTAAATTATAACTTTAATTCAATAGCTTTAATTTTCTTTATGTCTAAAATAAAAGTGTGCTACGTCATATCTGACTTCAATCTTTTGATGCTAGGTTGCCTGACACCTCAAAGGCAACCAAAGCTAGGATAGAGAAAAAGGGCCATCACAAGCTCGGCCAGGGTGGCTACTTGAAATTAGCTGCAAGAATTGTAATTAAGTAGCTAAACATCTTATAATTAATTGTATCGCCTTCCAAAGTTTTTGTAATCCTATCGGATATGATTAAAAATACACAATCATATATAATGTAGGGTGATGACTTCGGAACAATAACTACAGAGGAAGATAAAAATATCGCTTTCCGTTTTGGCTATCAAGCTGTAGTTGAACGTCGCAGAAGCTTGGGGCAGGTCCCAAGATCTACAATGCTTGATAAGGTAAAACATTAACCTTTCAATATTTTTGTTTTCGTCCATAAATTTAATGTCTAACAACTTTGTTTAAATCAGGGGAGCAACACTACCGACGAGGTAAATAACCCAGTTTTAGAGCCGGATGTAGATGATCCTCTCGTGCAACCTGATCATTGTAGTGGGGACCAGGCCGACAATGCTGCTATCAGTGAGGGCCGTGACGGTAATTAATTTCCACTTATAATTTTTTCTAATTATACCTTGATGGTTGTCCTTATAAAATTTTTTGTTTAAATGACAGAGAATGTTTCCCTTGAGGATCTTACCACCAGAGAGGAAGACAGGGCAACAGTCCCAACGGCGACAACTGGTGCACCGGGTAAATAATCTCATTGCAATTTTTTTTATTAATATTACCGAACTAGTTCAATGATATTTAAAAACTGATAATTAAAATTTAATTATTATCTGTTTTTGGAGGCGATGCCCCGTCACTGGATGAGACCAGACATCGTGACGATGCAACTAGGTCAGCGGCGACAACTGGTGCACCAGGTAAATAATCTCATTGCAATTTTTTTTATTAATATTACCGAACTAGTTCAATGATATTTAAAAGCTGACAATTAAAATTTAATATTATCTGTTTTTGTAGGCGATGCCCCGTCACTGGATGAGCCCAGACATCGTGAATACGCAACTAGGTCAGCAGTGCGGGTTGAAAGGCACGAAACAGGAGCAGAGCACGATGATATTGACGATGTAATTAGGAGCTTTAAAAATAGGAAGAAGAAAAAGAAAGTTTGACAATGTAAAATATTGTATTATTATAAGACAAACGTTACCATACTTGGAACATTTTTTTGCGTTATATAAAAAACTCATTTATCATACTATTTTTATGTCAAGCATTAATTACAATGTTTCCTTGCGTACTTTTTGTTGAATTGTTTTTTTACTAGTTATTGAATATTTTTTTTTATGCTCATGAAAGTAAAAATTGAAATATAGATTGGGTATTGGGGAATTGAGAGTGATGTGAGGGGGGGGGGGGAGGGGCCATAAGAGCTTCCACCTTCACGTGGTTGGCCCTGTTTAGTAGAGAATAATTTATTGGAGCGATTTAATCTTGGAGCAAACCTCCCTTGATCCAGCGTAGCAACAAAAAAGTCACTGTTGACTTAGTTGCTACTCTTTGAAATCGTGGGAGGCTTGTTCCAAGTTCATGCGACTCCAATAAATTGTTCTTGAAACGAAGAGGAGCTTATTCAGGTATGTTTTGACATTTTCAACATATGTTCTAACATTATCATAAGAATGCATCTTAGAGTAAAAATACTACATCAATTACTTGTATTTATTGTATAGATAATGATGGATTTTGATTGACTTGGCAGTGCAGGTACAAATCCTCTTGCATCATGAGCAATAAAACTTGTCAACCAGGGTCATGTCCAGGATATTTTTGCTTGTGCGCTTGACATTTTGTAAGTTCCTTTACAATTCATAATTCAATATTAAGCTTGTGCACGATTATTATCTAGGTTTTTTGTATGTGTTTTTTCATCTATTTGATTGTAAGCAACTATGCATGTTTCCTGTTGTTCACTATGATTTCTCCCATTACCACTCCCGGGATGAATCCGACTTTATTGTTACATAGGTTACTTTATTGTTACTATGATTTCTCCATTTACGATTTCATAGGTTACATCATGTAAAGTTGTCAATCTCGGGTTGGTGATGAGCTTTAGTTCTCCAGATTTGGGGCTTTTATGATATTTTCTCCCTCATGTCATTCCTGCATCACCTCGTTGTTTGAGCATGCCAATTTTCTACCACTTGTACCAATTGGCACATGTCAATCTCTGAGTGGTGCCACATTTCACCTATTTTCGGTGAGAGTTTAGGGTTTCTCTAACATAGCTTCAGAAATCCGATTCAGTGCCTGCTTGAATATTGTCACATAATACTTATGGTTTGGATTGATGAGCATGTTCTGAATGGTTGGTTGATTCATAATAACCACCCATAAATCTCCCTTCCTCTAACACACAGAAAATAAAAATTTCTTTGACAGGAGACAGAGTTTCAATACTTTGAAAACAAACTTCTATTCCCTTCAATAACTCAAAAAAAAACTATTACACTACTTCCTCGCTGAGAGGGATTACAAAATTATGACTGCTACAAAACGCGGTGCATAAAACCAACTCACTGTCTGTTCAAAACAAACATACTCTGTCTCTAAGACACTCTGCTGTGTTTTTCCCTTTCGCACTGCTGTGCATACACACTTAAAAAGTTACACTCAATTTTTCACTTTTTACACACTGCTATGTAATAAAAAAATTACGTACTGTCTATAAAAAAAACTACCAAGCTTTTTCGACCTTTTTATTTTTATATGCCGGAACATATAAAACATATTATAATAAACCCTCTTTTAAAAAAATAAAATTAAAACTAAATTCTATGGCCCACCTTTCATTTCGCATATGATATATATATAACATATGTATATATTAAACTATCAAAACATTAAAGAACCCTTTCCGTCGGACTTCAAAAGTCTAAATAGATTGAATTTCAAACCAAATTCGCGTTCCAAAATGGGATGCTGATGTCTGCCTAATTTTAACTCGAATTCTCAATCCAATGTGCCCTATAAAAAATTCGGGTCCGGTTTTCAGGTTTTCAGATTCCCTTCAATTTCATGCGATCCAATATTAATGCTCCACGTGTCCTCCTTTTGAATTTACAAAACTGTCGGGTAAATTTTTGTTTGTTTAATTTCTGGTTGGTGAATTGCGTTAATGCTGGTTGTTGTGTTTAAATACAATCCTGTACAGAAATATGGCTGCGGCCGTCTACAAAAAAAAACTTGCAGGAATTTTAAATGCTGAATTAAATTTCTGGATGGCATGCAAGCAACCTCCAAAAAAAAATGTTGCTGCTGCATCCGTCCTTCTGCTGCAGCAGTTGAAGTTAAAATTCAACAGCACAGGGTTTAATAAGTGAGGGTGTAAAGGTAACTTTTTTTCAATAGTACTGGATTAAGATCATCTATTCATTTTTGTAGGGTCTTATGGTGTTTGGTTTTTTAGTTTTGGGTTGGGCTTATTGAGTCTAAGATAGTTTTTGAGTGAAAAAATTGCTATCAGGTATTAAAAAAAATTGGTTCTTTTGTCAAAATTTATGAGCTTGTTAGGAAATACAAAACTGACAATGGTTGTATCTTAAATTTGTGGAAAATAATTTGAAATGAAACCTTTTTGTTTAGGTTGTTGCGGCAGTGAAAACCCTGTTCAAATTACTATGGGCATTGACAAGACAATAAAGGCCCTTGTTTCGGAACTCAAAATTTTGTCAAAGGAGGTAAACGCTTGCCTTTTGAGTAGGCTGGTTTTCCTTTTTGCTGATGGTTTGGTGTATCTAATTGAATTAGTTGCCTAAGGTATTTTGGTTGCAAACTCCTTTTCATTTTTCGTATAGTATTGGCCTTGTGGAATACATTTGATTGTGTGGTCTTGTTAGATCTACAACATTTGTAGTTGTTTAGTCTTATGGCCGAGGTGCACTTTTATTATGGAAATAGTTGATGCAATATTGTCATTTAATCCTTACTGCGGGGTAGCATGTTGAGAAGTTTTTTGTGAAACATTTGGTATTCAAAATGACACTTGATCCTATACAGCATCATGCACTTGACTTCAAAATTTATATTCAAAGTGTGCCAGACAATTCTTGCAAAGTTTCAAATATTTAGGTTGTTTTAAACCAAAATTTCAATCACCCTCCAGACTTATGCTAATTATCCGCCAATCGTTTAATTAAACAATTTCATTATACTCCGGCCCCACCTATATATATCAATAACCAATCAAACACTCGTATCGTACCTGGCTATCCTCCGCACACCTTAGTTAACCTCCGGGCAAGTTCAACGTACGACCACCGTCCGATGGCCCTTCTCCAAATCAACGACTCTTGGCAATTTCGCTCGGCTTCCAACGTCGGGCTTTAACGTGCGATGGCGTGGGTTAAACGGTTGTTTGCCGGGGTCACTTCGCCACGTGTCGCATTCCCTATGGAATCGCTCGCGAATCGGAAATACCGCCTACTCCGCAAAAGCGGTGCGATATGGGCAACCAGCTTTTGTGATTCCGCTCGTGGTTTTGGTAGAGGGCTTGACCACGGGTGCATGTATGGTTCCGCTATCCTTTTGTTTGTTAACTCATGTCCAATCCTCGGGTCAGGTTCCGAAAGCACAACAATTTTGTCTCTTTATTAAGCGGGATTTTAATATGTGTATTATCAAAGAAAACCAACACAAATTTTATAAGAAACTTGTTCAAAAGTCGAGCCCGCCGGACTTCAAACGGCGATAAACCATAATTCAAACCAAATTCGCGTTCCAAAATAGCCTGCTGACGTCGGCCAATTTTGTGACGCGAATTTCTTATCAAATTCGACCTAATATTTTACGGGTCCGGATTTCCACTGCGCGAGCGGCCCAAACAAAGATCCGCTCCAATCAATTTTTGCCACGTGTCCTCAATAAAAACTTGCCCTGCTCCCGGCTGCGGGTGCATTCGATGGCGTTTAAGGTGATGGGACATGGATATGGCGATTTCATATCATTCGCATTAACATTTAACGCTGTTGAATTAAGTTTTCACATCAAATCTAGATTAATTAATTTTTAACATTGTTCAAGATCGGACCTCCACTCCTCTGAGCGATTCCGCACGCTCCAATTTGATCCGGCCTTCGGCTCTCATTATTAATGATCAGAGATTCATTATGACGGTCATCCTTTGATTGCATTGCAGACGGGTCGACATAAAAAATGGCGTTTAGCCATGGTTTTTCAGACAAGCCGGTTGCTGGATTACACTGTCTGGTAACTGCGATGATAAGGAGAAGTGGCCAGCGGAACTTCTGCCTAGACTTTGCTGCATATTTCCATTTCTCTCGGTTCTGTACTCTCTATCTGTCTTCCTCTGTTAATTGGAATTCTGCTTCTTCGTCTCTTGTGCCCACTGCGATTGCACCCATGCCTCGCGTGCGTCATAGGATGCGTTGCCGCAGGGGGAGCACTAGAGGTCAATCCCGGCGCGCTCCCTCCAGCACCTCAACAGAGGCTAGTTCACCTTCTCCCATGACGCGCACTGCGCAATTTTCCTTTGATTTCACTCTCAACCACCCGCGAATCACAGCTGTAGTCACTGTGGTCTTCCGCGAGGAGGCCCAAACGCAGGAAGAATGCACCCGTCCGGCGGGTCTGAGCGGGTTTTAATTTGTTTTTCTTGCTTAGCAGGCCCAGTTAATTGGGCTGCTTTTAGTTTATTTTACTGTGTTGGACCTTTAAGTAATATTTTTGAATTCTGTAAATTAAACGTTCAAGACTGGTTTCCCCGTATGAGGGCAGTCTTCTTAATTTTTTTATTTTTTGATGACAAATTTGCCATGAGTATGGCCAGGAAATGTTTTTGACTTCGGTGTAATTTTATTCGCAATGTCAATAGATTAACTTTACTTTGAATTCTCACATGATTAGCGTTTTTCTTGATCTGTTCAAGGATTTTGGGTACTTTAATTTGTATTTGGAACAATGGACGTCGGTACTCTATCTGTTGCTTTACTGTTCTACATACTGCTATTTCACTTTCTTATAGATACCTCGGGCATATTTGAATGCTTTCTCAGATTGTCGATAATCTCCATGTGGACCGTTACTGGATTTTATATCATGTCCCTGTATGTGACATGGGGTATTTTTCTATCATTGTCTGGGGTGGGACTTCCACTTTTCTGGATGGATATTTGGGTTCCAATCTTCAGATGTGAAAATGTAATGACTTCATGGACTTTTTACTTCATATAATATATTCAAAATAGCATTTTTTCTCTTCTGAAAAAAAAAATGATTAATGTTTATCATTCTGCCTTCAAAACTAGCGATGCTGGTCTATGTTGCTGGTTTATTGATATGGTCTGATGGTCTTTTTATATTTTGGACATATCACACTCCTCACATGATTAACGTTTTTCTCTGTTCAAGGATTTTGGGTACTTTAATTTGTATTTGGAACAATGGACGTCGGTACGTACTCTATCTGTTGCTTTACTATTCTACATACTGCTATTTCACTTTCTTATAGATGCCTTGGGCATATTTGGATGCTTTCTCGGATTGTCGATAATCTCCATGTGGACCGTTACTGGGTTTTATATCAAGTCGCTGTATGTGACATGGGGTATTTTTCTATCATTGTCTGGGGTGGGACTTCCACTTTTCTGGATGGATATTTGGGTTCCAATATTAAGATGTGAAAATGTAAATGTAATGACTTCATGGACTATTTTACTTCATACAATATATTGAAAACATCGTTTTTTCTCTTGTGAAAAAAAAAATGATTAATGTTTATCACTCTGCCTTCAAAACTAGCGATGCTGGTCTATGTTGCTGGTTTATTGATATTGTCCGATAGTCTTTTTATATTTTGGACATATAACACTCCTTACATGATTAGCGTTTTTCTCTGTTGCAGGATTTTGGGTACTTTAATTTGTATTTGGAACAATGAACGTCGGTACTCTATCTGTTGCTTTACTATTCTACATACTGCTATTTCACTTTCTTATAGATGCCTCGGGCATATTTGGATGCTTTCTCAGATTGTCGATAATCTCCATGTGGACCGTTGCTGGGTTTTATATCAAGTCCCTGTATGTGACATGGGGTATTTTTCTATCATTGTCTGGGGTGGGACTTCCACTTTTCTGGATGGATATTTGGGTTCCAATCTTCAGATGTGAAAATGTAATGACTTCATGGACTGTTTTACTTCATATAATATATTCAAAACATCGTTTTTCTCTTGTGAAAAAAAAATGATTAATGTTTATCACTCTGCCTTCAAAACTAGCGATGCTGGTCTATGTTGCTGGTTTATTGATATGGTCTGATGGTCTTTTTATATTTTGGACATATCACACTCCTCACATGATTATGATTAGCGTTTTTCTCTGTTGCAGGGTTTTGGGTACTTTAATTTGTATTTGGAACAATGGACGTCGGTACTCTATCTGTTGCTTTACTATTCTACATACTGCTATTTCACTTTCATGGACTGTTTTACTTCATATACTGCTATTTCACTTTCATGGACTGTTTTACTTCACTGTTGTAGGGTCTTGGGTACTTTAATTTGTATTTGGACCAATGGACGTCGGTACTCTATCTGTTGCTTTACTATTCTACATACTGCTATTTCACTTTCATGGACTGTTTTACTTCACTGTTGTAGGGTTTTGGGTACTTTAATTTGTATTTGGAACAATGGACGTCGGTGCTCTATCTGTTGCTTTACTATTCTACATACTGCTATTTCACTTTCATGGACTGTTTTACTTCATATAATATCTTCACTTTCATGGACTGTTTTATTTCATATAATATCTTCACTTTCATGGACTGTTTTACTTCATATAATATCTTCACTTTCATGGATTGTTTTACTTCACTATTGCAGGGTTTTGGGTACTTTAATTTGTATTTGGAACAATGGACGTCGGTACTCTATCTGTTGCTTTACTATTCTACATACTGCTATTTTACTTTCATGGACTGTTTTACTTCATATAATATCCTCAAAACAGCGTTTCTCGTCTTTTAAAATTTTAATTTTTTTTTTAAAAATTGAACCCTCCGTCGGTCTACCGACGCCTTGTAGACGTCGGAACTGCGACAATCCAGAAACGTCGGACGAGAGACAGTATGAAAACGTCGGAAGCGCGACGTGCTAAACGTCAGAACTGCGACAACCCAGAAACGTCGGAAGAGAGACAGTATGAAAACGTCGGTAGCGCGACGTTCCAAACGTCGGACCACATATCGTCGGAATTACGACATCTTCCAGACGTCGGAAGAGTGACGTCAAAAACGTCGGACCACGTTTAGTCGGAATTGCGACAGTTTACAAGCGTCGGAAGAGCGACGCCAAAACGTCGGACCACGTTTAGTCGGAACTGCGACGGTTAATGAGCGTCGGAAGAACCACGTTTAAAACGTCGGAGCCGCGACGGTTTGTGATACGTCGGAAGAGTGACGCCTGTTCGGAACGTCGGAATAAGTGTCGATAGTGCGACACTTTTTACTTGCGTCGGAACGGCGACGGAAGGAGAAACCACGGTTTTTCCGCCCTTGAACTGTCGCTCTTGCGACGAATATGTGTCGGAATAGCGACGAATTGGCCGTCGGAATTTCCGCCAAATTCTCTAGTGAGTTATAGAATAGTTGATGGAGTTGTGTTCAGTTTAACTCAGTTGAGCTAGTTCTATCTAGTCTAATAATTAATTCACTAAACAATAACTCATTAATCAACTAAAGAATACATTAGTTAACTACAATGCATGGACAGTTTTAGTGGAGACCAGTGGATAGATAGGTGAAAGGGAAAGATAGACTATCAGTTATGACTATAGTGATGCATTGATTGCATCCAACACTCAGTAGAGATGCCAATGAGGATTGTGCAGTGAAAGATAGGTGGATTAGAGTTCATTCAGAGCCATTCTTTAGTAGGGATTGCACAGTAGAGGCAGGCTAGCAGGTGGCAGAGATCGGTGCATGGATTTGCAAGATCAGGCTTGATTAGTGTGTAGCGATTGTATTATACTGAGAGCTTGATATGATCATCTTTGTATGAGGATTGTTACATGATATTTATGACATATATTATATATAGATAGTTGGGGTTTTTAGCTTCAGGATTTCCCATTAAATCATTGTGTTAATGTGTGTGAATTTTTATGGTTTCATGTGTGCATTACAATTGATTTAATTTCCGCATGTGATGATCAATGGTGGAATAGATTTTGTATTGTGCATGAAGTCAAATAGTGTGTGATCAGGATAATCTTGGATATATAACACATAATTTATATAATTTATACATGGTATCAGAGCGATATTGATCATTGCAGCAGATTGGAATTATTGAAGCAGTTGAGTTTTGTGCTGGTGGAATTCGAATTTGCTACAGTGTTTTCTTGGTGTCAAATTTAAGCATTCATTGAAATTTCTTTAAAAGGATTGCGATTGGAGTATTCCCTTGAGAGCAGCTCGAATTACATTGCATGGAAGGATAGGATGGAGGTGGTGTTGAATGATAATGGGTTGAAGGAATTCATAGATGCAGAAATTCCAAAACCTGCTTCTAGCGATGCAGCCGCACTTGACGCATGGCAAAAGAAGACAACAAAATGTCGAAGGATTCTGTTGGAAGGTGTGAAGGATTACATAGTGTCTAGCCTTCATAGTAAAGCTAGTCCATTCTTGATGTGGAAAGCTTTTACAGACTTGTTCCAAAGAAGAAGCGACCAAAGGAAGTTGGCGCTTAAAGACATGCTCAAAAAAATAAAAATGGAGAAAGGTGACAGTATACCCAAGTACCTCACGAATTTTTTACAGTGCAGGGATGAGCTGGGAAGTGTGGGGGTTACTGTAGATGAAGAGAACTTGGTGAGCTTGGCTCTCCTTGGGCTTCCGAAGAGTTGGCATAGCCATGAGAACTCTATCAATGGTCGGGAGAAACTGTCGGGATGGGAGCGACTTTGGTTGGATCTTGTGCAGGAGGAGATAAGGCGGGGTACCAGGGATGGATCTTCATCAAAGAATGAAGATGAAGAAAATTGCGCTTTGGCTGCCGAAGCAAGGAAAGGGAAGGGAAAGAAAAATCCTTCTCAATCCAGTGCAAAAGGAAAGAGGCAGGACTTGTCCAAGGTGAAGTGCTTTCACTGTCACCAACATGGACATTACGCCACTAATTGTCCACAAAAGAAGAAAAATAAGTAGGTTGTTGGATCTGCAGTTGGAGAGGCCTTAGACTCGCAGTTTGAGCTGGATTTTTCATTGATCACATGCTTGGTTTCAAGTGTGATGGGATCAGTGTGGTTTCTTGATAGTGGTGCGTCTTTCCATATGACTGGAGAAAAATATTTGTTCAGTGATCTAGATGAGAAGGATCTTGGAGTGCACATCGAGATGGGTGATGATGGTAGATACAGTGCGACTGGTATCGGGACCATTTCCTTTGAGAGGGAGTCTGGAAAACCTTTCATCTTGAATGATTTCATGCATGTTCCAGGATTGAAGAAGAATCTGATCTCTGTGGTGATGTTGGAAGACAAGGGATATGATGTTGTCTTTAGTGAGGGAAAGGCTTTCCTGCACAGTAAAGCAACTGGTGAAACCGAGAGGATAGGGGTTCGAGTTAAGAACATTTATCAATTTCAGGTAGATGGCTGCGCAGCAATGGCAGGCAAAGCAGAAGGAGTGGTGAGCCGGGATGAGGACGAATTGTGGCACAGGATATTGGGCCATCTTCACCATGGCGCTTTGAAAATTTTGCAGCAGATTTCTACTGGGCTTCCAAGGGTACACTTGCGCAGTCAGATCAGTGCAAGGGATGTACTTTCAGAAAATTTGTGAAGACCACGTTTCATGAGAAGGATAGTCGTGCCACGACGATCCTTGAGAGAATTCACATAGACATGTGTGGACCTTTCTCAGTTGCTTCAACAGAAAAGCACAGGTATTATGTGATATTTGTTGATGAATTTTCTCGTAAGTGCTGGATCTTCTTCATGCAGAAGAAGAGCGAGACATAATCAAAGTTGTGTGAGTTCAAGGCGCTGGTTGAGAAAGAGTCAGGGAAGCAAGTGAAATCTCTAAGGAGCGATAATGGTGGTGAATTCATCTCTGGCGAATTCAAAGTCTTTTGCAGTGTAGAAGGAATTCAAAGAGAGCTCATTGTGCCTCATAACCCATAGCAGAATGGGGTCGTGGAGAGAAAGAACAGAACGATCGTGGGTGTTGCATGATCAGGGCCTTTCCATACACTTGTGGGTTGAAGCATGCAACACTGCGGCTTATGTGCAAAACCGTTTTCCTCATAGAGTACTTGGCATGAGTACACCCAAAGAGGAATTTTCTGGTAAGAAGCCTGATATTTCTCATTTGAAGATTTTCGGCTCACCTGTTTACATTCATGTGATGAAGGATGCCAGGAAGAATCTGGAGCCGACCGAAGAGGTTGGGATATTTTTGGGGTACAAAGAAACACCCCACAATTATCGTGTGTCTTTTCCAGATAGTCAGAAGACTGTTGTGCGACGAGATATCAAATTTCATGAGGAGAAAGCCATGAAGTTGTCACTTGAGAGGGAGCTACACTTGCATGCAGATGAGGAGCTACTAGTTCCTAAAGATCAGCCTCTGGATGTGGATCAGCCACAAGAGGAGGTTCATGGAGTGGAATAAACCACTCATGCAGCACCAAACATCAGAGGGAGGAAGCGCACTATAGAAGCTGAGCGACTAAATCTTGATGCAGTGCAAAATGTAGGAGCACCTACATCACAGTGAAGATAGAGACAGACACCTGACTGATTTACTGGATACATGGATCTAATGAAAAAGTGTATCATGACAGAACCATCCTCTTTCGAGGGAAGTTGTGGAGGACCCTGCATGGGTGGATGCCATGGTGGAAGAGTATGATTCGATTTTCAGAAACAGTGCATGGGAGACTGTCCCAAGGCCAGAAGGAAAATCAGTGGTAGGTTCGAGATGGATCTACAAAGTGAAGCAAGATGTTGATGGGAGCGTCGAGAAGTACAAGGCAATATTTGTTTCCCAGGCTTCTCACAGATTGAGGGGATCGACTATGAAGAAACCTTTTCACCTATCACAAGGTATTCTTCCATACAGACCATCCTTGCTCTCTCAGCGCAGATGGGTTGGAAAATTCATCAGATGGATGTGAAGACTGTGTTCCTCAATGGATTCATTGAGGAGGAGGTGTACATAGAGAAATCTGAAGGTTTCAAAATCTTTAGTAGTGAGTCGCATGTGTGCAGGCTCAAAAGACCGTTGTATGGGCTGAAACAAGCACCTCGTGCTTGGTACACATGGCTAGACAGTTATTTCATCGGACTTGGATTCACCAAGAGTGAGGCAGATATGAACCTATACCATATTGTGGTGGAGGGTAAGTTGCTGATCATTGTACTTTATGTAGATGATTTGATACTAACATGTGATGAACTATTGATACACTCATGCAAGGAAGATCTTGCAAAGGAGTTTGAAATGAAGGACTTGGGCCTCCTTCACTAGGATTGGAAATTTGGCAACAGAAGGGTGGACTATTTGTGTCTCAAGGAAAGTATGCCCGGGAGATACTGGAGAAGTTCAACATGAAAGGCTGCAAGCCTATTGACACTCCTCTTCCTGGTGGTTGGAGGAAAGAGGATGCTACATCGGTAGAGGTAGTGGATGCCACTGTTTATCAATAGTTGGTTGGTTCGCTCATGTATTTGGTCAATACATGACCGGACATATGTTATGCTGTTAACCAGCTTTCACAAGCTATGTTTAAGCCTACCAAGCTCTTTTGGAAGGCAGGCAAGCATGTCCTGAGATATCTCAGCGGCACATCAGGATATGGATTGTGGTACAGACAATCGGATGAGTTGAAGCTACATGGCTTCACGGATGTAGATTGGGCAGGGAGCCCAATGGACAGAAAGAGCACATCTGGAGGGATATTCAGTATTGGGTCTACAGTAGTTTCTTGGTACAGCAGGAAACAGAGATCCATGGCACTCAGTTCAGCGAAGGCCGAGTACATGGCAACAAGTTTGGCTGCATGCGAGGCTATATGGATGAGGAAGATCGTGGTCGGGTTGTTCGGTTCACACTTAGTTCCTACTGTGATATATTGTGATAATAATAGTTGCATTAAACTCTCGGTTAATCCAGTATTTCATGATAGATCTAAACATATTGAAATCCGGTACCATCATATCAGAGATTGTGTGCAGCGGAAGATCACGTTCTTTCTTACATTCATACGGAGGATCAGGATGCAGATATTCTGACGAAGGTGCTCACCAGGAGAAAATTCGAATACCATAGAGACAGTATCAGGGTGGCAAATAATCCCTATCTTTTTGAGAGGGAGTGTTGAGATTCAACAAGATGATGAGCTTAGTGAAAAGATTTTCCTTCACTAAGTGGGCCCGCAGGCTATTTTTGGCGCAAAGTCTATTTTTAGACTATGTCTATTTTTAGACATGTCGATCATATTCTATGAGTTGTAGGATGCTATTTGTGGATGGTTGGTCAAGTTGGAAAAATAGATGGACTTCTATTTTTAGAAATATTCGGCAGAATCTATTTTTATATTGCAAGTCTAAAAATAGATATCTCGAATATTATTAGCTCTTAATAATATTTGGACTCTAAACATTATCTTATTCTCTTGTAACACTTTAGTTAAGTGCACAGATGTGGAAAAGTAGTTGACAGAAGGAATTACGCTATTCCTGAGGGCTTACTAGAGCTAATGCATGGATAACTTCAGTTAGAACTCATGTGACATATTTTGGTGGAGTTATAGAAGTAGTTGATGGAGTTGTGTTCAGTTTAACTCAGTTAGACTCAGTTGAGCTAGTTGTATCTAGTCTAACTGATTGATACACTAGTGAGAGTGGTGTGAATTAATTAATAATTAATTCACTAAATAATAACTCATTAATCAACTAAAGAATACATCAGTTAACTACAGTGCATGGACAGTTTCAGTGGAGACCAGTGGAGAGATAAGTGAAAGGGCAAGATAGACTATCACTTGTGACTATAGTGATGCATTGATTGCATCCAACACTCAGTGGAGATGCCAATGAGGATTACGTAGTGCAAGCTAGGTGGATTCAAGTTCATTCATAGCCATTCTTCAGCAAGGATTGTGCAGTAGAGGCAGGCTAGCAGGTGGCAGAGATAGGTGCATGGATTTGCAAGATCACGCCTGATTAGTGTGTAGCAATTGTATTGTACTGAGAGCTTGATATGATCAGCTTTGTATGAGGATTGTTACATGATCTCTATGACATATATTATGTACAGATATTTGGGGTTTTTAGCTTCAATCTTTCCCATTAAATTATTTTTTTAATGTGTGTGAATTTTTATGGTTTCATGTGTGCATTGCAATTGATTTAATTTCCGCATGTGATGATCAATGGTGGAATAGATTTTTTATTGTGCATGAAGTCAAATAGTGTGTGATCAGGAGAATCTTGGATATATAACACATAAGTTATATAATTTCTATAGTGCGTTGACCAAGCTATCTGCCCCGGGGTAGATAGTTAGGTCAGTGCACCGCCCGCCCAACAACATTACATGGTCAGTGGTGCGGTAGTTTACAGGACCGCACCGATGACCATGTATTATTGTTGGATGGTGCGTTGACCTAACTATCCACCCTGGGGTAGATAGTTTTGTCAATGCACTGTAGAGAAATTAATTTTTATCTTTTGCAGTGTGAGAACATTTTCCATGTGCACCAAGCGCGGTGCGTGATAAAAACATACGCAGCGGTATCGGTGCATGACTGATTTTTTGGGCGCACCAACTATTTTTTTTCAAAAAAAATAAAAATAAATAAATATATATATATATATATATATACATTTCTCATTTAATAAAAAAAAATTATTTAATATGTGAATCATTTAGCGGCGCCAATGGAGATAATGAAGGGAACAACAAGAACATATGGAGGACCAGTATAATATGATTCACCTGTGGGAGGCAAGAGAGAGTGAGAAACTTATGTACCCTCACCCTTTTACGACAACCACCCAGTTTCTCCTAAGGAAGGTAGGCCTCATCAAGTTATATGAGGAGGCTACATCCCTGAAGGGCCATAATCGGTTATTGGGACAACTACTCTTCAGGTGGGATGCCCACCGACAGGCTTTCTGGGTTGGTCCTGGCCAGTGGTTCACACCCACTGAGGAGGACATATATTTTATTTCTGGCCTATCTAGGAGAGGGCAAGATTTTCCCCATTTCCTAGATGTCCCCATCGGCTATGAAACAGGGAATCAGTTGGAGTACTCCCAGAGAAACATTAGGGACGATATAGTTTCTCCTACATATTTCCAGGTGTCTGGTGGTCAGTTATGTATTGCTTTGATTGGTGAAAAGGAGGTGAGATACCTCTCACTACTGCTGAAGACCATTGCACACTATACTAGTGATGGGAAACACATTAGTTGCCCACTTTTTATTTTATGTTGATTCTTTATTCCAGGTGCCACGACTTGTGAGATGGTCTGCAATTTTTTTGTGGCAATTTTGTACAACATTAGATAGATGTCGTTCTCAGGCATGTGGGAGGTTGACCTTCCCTTTTTCTCTGGAGTTATTTTTTTTATTTTTTGAGAGGTTTCTAGAGACGAGGCATACTTTTTTTCAAGAGCCTCATAGGTGTTGCATGTACAGATGCAGATCTAGGGCCAGACGATGCCCAAGAGGGGCCAGTCTAAATTTCCTGCTGGGATTTCTCCTGATGCACTGGAGTTGCTATCCAATGTTGATGATCACTCCTTCATTCTGGTACCATGTCCGTACATCGGTTCGAATTGGCGAGGGTGTACCGACATCCTCTTCAAACAGGATGAGCCGTCGGATACGAGAGGTAATATTAGTGATTTCTTTAAATTAATATAGTTTCATTTTATTGTCTTAATTAATTAATTAGAATTATCAAATTTTTCCTAACACGTTCTTTAATTTGTTTTATTAAATTGTTTAATGAAAATTTCTAATTATTGTTGTGTACTATATATTCTGTAGATATTGGGACATTTGTTTGGGACATGATTCCACCCCCACCAAATGATCCAAGTGTAGATGTTGACGAGGAGATGGCAGAGGCAGAGGATCAGGGTGACAGACCTGACCCTGATCAAGTGCATATGCCCGCAGGGGTGAGGCATAGGCTGGACACCTGATTCAGGATGGAGTTGGGCGACCAACTCTGTCGACTCGTAGTTGATGAGGGAGTCTGCCTGGCTACAATCAGAGAGATATAGGTTGATAATAGGCTCACACATCTCTGGAGAGGCATGCCCCGCGATATGTTGACCCTCATGCATCATATCGTTGGAGCTTCCAGAGCACTGGTGCGGGCTAGGATGGGTAGGCTTGCGGAGATGCACGACAGAGCACCGCTTAATTTTATGATCATGATCATGAGTGGAGTGATCATTATTCTAGTACTCCACCCCCTCCTTCACCTCACGTCAGAGATCATGATGAGTAGCCAGCATCTAGTCCTGATCAATAGGCATCGTCTGAGCAGTCTACACCATCTCATCAGACACCGAGTCCTGAGAAGGAACCTGATCTTGAGCCGGCAGGTCCATCTGAGTAGGCCGCACCATCCACTCAGCAGGATGCTCCAACAACAAGTCATCATCAGGTAGTTCCTAAGCAGACTGCACCATCGACTGATCAAAAGGCACCTCCGGAGCAGGAACACCATCTATCTAAGCATGAGGTTGCACCATCGATTGAGCAGGCCTCGACTAGTACTAGTATTAATGTACCACCAGATATTTGACATTTATATGCAGTTATATTACAATTGTATATTTTTGACATTATACATATATATATATATATATATATATATATATATATATGGTGCATTTATTTTATGTTCATGTTGATGTACTTAATTTACATGTTGGTGTTCACCATGGTGTGTATATGGTTAAGTCATGTTAGATATGTTCATTTAATGTGCCTATAGATAGATGTGTATGTGATAGCAGTTATTTGACATAAGATGTATATTTGATGTTTGTGTTATGATGATGTTATACAATGCTTGTCTTTTGTTAGATGATCATGATCACGATGATTAGATGAATCATGATGTTAGCAAATTTGAATGTGTATTTTAGAATATGATGTTTGTATGATGGTTATCATGATCGTAATGTTTATTTTTAGTATTAAATCATGATATTTATTAAATATTATGTCATGATTGTAATTGAAATTTTAATTTTAATTGTAATTGCAATTATATTGTGAAATGATTGTAATTGTAATTGTATGCAAAATTGTAAAATTGTAATTGTATGTAAAATATTTGTAAAATTGTAATTGTAATTGTATTGTGAAATTGTGAAAGTGTAATTGTAATTGTATGTATTGTCATCATTCAATTTTATTAAAGTTTTTAAATTTGTAAAATTGTAAATTAATTGTCAATTTTGAACCATAACTACCATAAGTAAAATGTATATTGTAAATATTGTTAAATTACCATAATTGTAAATTTGTAAATTTGTATGAATATAAATAATTGTAAAATAATAAATCTAGAATAATATGAATTTTTGTAACATAATAAATTTTAGAAAATAATGCAAATAAATTCATGTTTAGAATTATCATTATTTTATTATGATCTTACATACCAAAAATAACAATATACATTTTGAAGATATCATTCACACACATTTAAAGCAATCAAGTAGTTGTATTATTTTAGGAATTGACATTATAAAAAAAAGAACTTTATAGAGTGCACCATTGTTTTCGAGATCAACATAATTGCAAGTTATCAAGTGAAATGATTTTAACGTTCACACAATGCAAACCGATAATTCAAAATACCAAATGCATACATTAATATACCAAAAAAATATTAATGTCTTGGTTTGACATTGAAATAATTACATTAATATACCAAAAAATTATTATTACCATCATTGTATCGGAATTGTGGCTAGAATATGCAATGTTATAATTGGCACAGTAAAGCGGCTATCAATTTTCACCTACCAAATGTGCCTTGCAGTATGTTGTTGTTGATATGAGTTTCCGACGTTTTGGAGTTGTTTGAATATTTTGTGCATCTGAACTCAATTCTGAATCTACATGAACCTGCAAATTTGTACACATTAATTTTATTCAGCTGATTGACATGAATAAAATAAATAAATTCAATTAGATAATGAAAATATAAATAAAATTTGAAGTAAATATTACGTCTGGAGATGGATAGGGAGAACTCTGCAATGGACTTTGAGAAATATTATAGAACGGGCTAGATTTTGAAGAATTGTACATTTTATATACTTATGAGATTTTCTTCCTGCATTTGAGAAAAATCAACAATAAGTTTTGGTGGACATACCTAAAAGTAATTTCGGTGCCTTAAAATGGACTCATTGTTATCAGTGCTAATGTACAGTTAACCGCACCGGTGTGTTTTAGTTACTGCGCATCAGTGCAGTGTTACTAACTGACACACAGGTGTGGTTAGTTAACAAACACACCGAATATTCAGAAATAAAAAAGGCGAATTTTAAGTGAAAAAAAACGGTAAATTGAAAAATGGGCAGAAAATTATTTTTGGAAATGTAATTTCATAAAAAAAATCTTTAAATAGTAAAAGCTATTCATTATTTCATTATTTTTGTAAAAAATTTTAGGGAGGGATTTACACGAGAGACATACCTAGAGCAAGAGAGCACGAGAGCATTGTGGAGTAGCAAAATACTTTCGAGTATCATCATTATTTAGAGAATCAGAATTTGAAACATCTGGTAATTCGCACAAAAATCCCGTAGTATAGTAAAATTGTTAAATTTAAATGTAATAATTGTTTTTTTACAATGTGTGTTGGATTTAATACATGCATAGTAAAAATTTTAAATTTTATTGTGCATTTTCAAAATAAATAAATAAATAAATTAAATTAAAATTAAAAACAAAAAACAAAAAACAAAAAACAAAAAAAAAACCAAAAAGAAACCAAAAAACTATAAAAAAAAATACAAAAAAATATCATTCTTACGTTAAACCCTTGCTTTTTTTTGTTTATATGACTTCACAATTAGGGTTTTCAATTTTATGTTTATAGGGTGTGTATTGCTATATATATAGACGTATGATATCTAACCCATGGGACCACTTGCAGAGTTGGATCCCAATCCATGTTGGGCCTTGCATGATTTTTTTTAAAATATATATTTTTTTAATCGGTGCGTCCTATTTAAAATAGCGCGTTGGTGCACTATTGTAGTATAGCACATCGGGCACGTACCGACAAAAACACACTGTTTGATAAAAACATTTTTTTATTAATTTATGTATGTGTTAATCAGTGCACTAGTTAACATATAACGCACAGGATCTCTTTGTTGATAGGGAGAATCGTATGATGTTTCTACTATTTTGGTGGTGCGTTTATAAGAACCTACTGCACTGCCTTAAATGTGTACTTTTTGAAAGGCACACAGTTTTCTTGATTTATTTATTTTTTTACCTGAAAAGTATCTGATTTATTTATAAAATACATTAATCAATGGTATGGTACAAGTTTCATACTGATAAAGGAATAATTGATAATAGATTAAGAAACAAAAGTACTGATAGCACATCAAGAAAAAAAAAAAAAAAAGACAAGTTCTTTGTAAATTCTTTACAAAAATTATTATTTTTGAACTATATGTAAGTTTAAATAATATGTATTGTTTATTGTGTATCATGCAGAACCACAAAAATGATGAAGCTCGATAAGATTATTTTTTATCTAAACCAGAAGAGCGTAAAATCTTGATGGAAAAATTGCAGAAGGATGAATTAGGTGAATGAAAAAAATACCATCGATCCAATATGGGTTTCCTTTTTTATTTTTCATTAATAATATACTTAAAAATATTAGATAAAATGTTTCAAACAATCTATTAATTCACATATGCTTAATGTTCTACAGGAACCAAAAATGAAGAAAATTAATGTTGTTCTAAGAAAATAAAAAAAAATAGAACATGAAAATGAAAATGAATTGCTCCTTAGCTCATCTAGACTGGTGATGAAGGTTAACGAAATGGGGGAAAAATTTTACAAAACTTTTAAGGATCTAGTGGAATGAATGTATAGACGTTCTTTCTACTTACAATACAAAAATGAATCCAATGATTCCAAGAACCAAATTTTATTTAAACTGCAATATGAGTTTCCAAAGAATTGGTCAATGAAACACATAGGACTTTTAATAGCAAAAATGTTCAACAACAAAAAAGAAGGAATGAAAAAGTAATATTCATTTAAATTTTTTTCTAGAATTATATGTATATATTACTAGAAAGAAATCATTTATAAATATCACTTTTGTTATATTTACTTTTCATACATCAATATAAAAATTAAATAGTTTATTGTTAGGTTACATTTTCAGGAAGATTATGAAAATCTCAAAGGATGAATGAGCTGATATTAAAAATATGCCAGTAGGAATGTCCAAAAAGGTGTACAAGGAGATAGTCAAAGAAATGGACATAATTGCATCACACGAGGAGCCATTTCAACAACAACGTGCTTCAAATGTAATATGTAATCATTGAAATTTTCAATTATGTACAATAAATAAACAATTTAGCATTAAATATTAATTTTCAAGTATTTTTTTGCAAAAAAGAAAAAAAAATGGAACCCATTCACCACATGAAACATGACGACAATAAAGAAAAGGTTTGATATCTATGTTTGCGAGTAATTGTTACTTCCTTATAAAACTTCAACTAGATTTCATTTTTGTATATTTTAAGTTGTTTTACAACAATCATCATTGAATGTCTTCAAACAAGTGCTAACATCCAAAGAAGAACCATCAAAAGAATTTATTAACATTGGGTTAAATATGGGTTGTCAATATATGTTGGCATATCAGAAATTAATTGTGGAATTTGTAAGCACCTATCGTGTTTTACTTAGATCCGTCTATAATTAATAGAACAAAAAAATCTTTTATATTAAATATATAATTTGTTATCGGTATAAAACTTGTAGGAAACAAAGTATGGAACTGCACCAACAAATGAATTGTTGAAAGATGACATGAAATTTGGGTTTGAGAGAATGTGTATAGTTTATAAGTCAATTCTTGCTATGGTACATTTCTTTTTTATTTAAATTGATGTATATTATTTAATATTGAAATTTTCATCATTCTCACCAATGTATATACACTCATTAAAATTTATTTTTATGTTTTTATATGGAACTTGAAGAAGAAGAAAACAATCAACATAGTGAACAAAACATTCCTCAAAATAACCCAAGTCATGGAAGTAGTTCGAGTAGTGATAGCAGTTCCAGTGAAGAATGATGATCAATATGTTTGGATATCAAAGCAAGGCGTTGTATTTTTTGAAATATTTTTCCGTGAAATTAGACATTTTGTTTAATGTAATGGACATAGTGTCCCAATTGAAAGATAGAGGCATACCAATAACTACCCCATTTTGTGTGACAAATAGTGTCTTATATATATATATATATATATATATATATATATATATATATACGTTTTAATTAATTCTATTGTGTTCTCCATTTTCCCTATGAAATTTTACACCACTGATTAAATATATGGATGATTAAATATTATAATGAACAAATGTGAAATCTGATGATATGATATAACAAATTAATCCAAACATCACATTCAAATGCACTAATAAAAAATTAATTGATATGAGTACTATTGTGTCGACTTTTGATGAATAATGAATTTAAAAAACACAATAATTGCACTATCACAGGTCGATGTTTCTAAAAAATACAAAATGAACACCAGTGTGTGTTAGTTACTTCACATCGGTGCGTTTGTATGATAATGTGCACCAGTGAATTTCTACGACCTGTGGGCACCGCACAAATACCAATACCAATTAGAATGCCTGGTGCGCTTTATCGACGACTACCACTCGAGCGGTCCGATAGACATTGCATGCACCAGTGTGGTTTTCCTTTAACATGTCGATTCACTTTTATAACTTAACAACCCAATGTGTTTTATCACCTAGACGGCCCGATGCATGCACCTTCCATCGGCCCAGTGGGACTTGCTGGCTGACATGCACCGGGCCATTGCAAAATGCCTCGAGGCATTCGAAATTTGTTTTCCATCCCGGTTCTTGGTATTTTAACAATATCGGTGTGTTCACGGTACAACACATCGGTGTATTGACACATGATGCGTGCACCGATGAGAAAAACATCTGTAACAACCTCCGACTGCCCATTTTTTTTAATTGTGCTGAAATTCTGTTAGAAGCTTCGCCAAAACCTCTGTTACCGAAAACAGATGTTGTAGCAAATGTTTTTTTTACAAATTTGGCCAATTTAATAATACTAAAAACCTCCTTTATAACCTCCGTTAGAGGGTTTTTTCCTTGTAGTGAATTACTGTAGTGACTCAATATAGATCCTAAGAGTCCATAATGGGGACCTTGACTAATAAAATATGACCCAAGTGTGAAACCCATGCTTTAATAAGCCATTGTAACAATAATACAAATTTTCTTTCTAATTATTTTGATAAGTACATTACATAATGACTCAAAAACATTTGAGGACCAAACCAAGTTACATTATTCAACAAGGAAGGTGTTTCCAATCGCCTCGATGGATTCTTGATGGCTTCCCAGTTGGTGGATAATGTGGGGAGATTGGGATCCTAGATAAGTCAAGATAAAATATAATATCATCTTCCAATTCTATTAGAATTTGATTTTGAGGACCATAGAAAAAAATACCCTTTCAATTTTAACCACTCATGGCTGGAAGTTGATTCCTTTGGATCTATAATGAAGTGTTGCTGGTAAAATCGTTCTGTTTTGAATTGCAAATTTTCCATGGGCTTCCTTGTCAAAAAATTTGGGGAGCTCAAGAAGGAGGTTGTGGTTTGGCATAAGAAAAGGAAGGCTGAGTAAAATGAGGAATTTTTGTCATTAGAATTTGAATATGTTCATATTTCTTAGTCCTTTTCTATCTTTCTCTTTCTAGCAGAATTAGCCCAAAGAATGAGTCTCTTGGAAGTCAGAAAATCTTAGATCTTAAAGCTAGAAGAAGAGACCTGGAGGCTCAAAAGTAAGGCGTCTTGGATTAAGAAGGGGGACGAAAATATAATTTTTTTCATAATTATGCAAATCATAGAAGGAATATTAACTCTATTTGGGAGCTTGAGATGGATTATCGTAAGACTATCACAAGTCAACATGATTTAAAGGTTTTTGTTGTGCCCCACTTTTATTCCATTTTTAGAGATATGCGTTCTTCCAACATTGTCTCTCAACTTCAGATCATCCCAAATTACTTGAAATTATTCAGTTCTGAGGACTCTGTTCATATTGGTCTTGTCTCCCCTGATGAAATTTAAGAGGTCCTAAAGTTTTTTTCTAAAGACAAAATTCCAGGCCCTGATGGCTAGACAATCAAACTCTTCCTATCATTCTTTGACCTCATGGGTCCTGATCTTTGTAAAGTGATCGAAGAATCAAGAAGGTTGAGAAAAGTCTCAAAAACGATAAATGTAACCTATATAGATCTGATCCAAAAAATCACCAAACTAAATACCTTATTTGATTTCAAGACCATCTCTCTGTGTAACTTGGTTTACAAAAACATATCAAAAGCGATCTCAATTAGGATGAAGAAAAATCTAGCTGAGAATATGTCCCTCAATAAATTCGGTTTTTTGGTTGATACGCAAATTCAAGATGCTATTAGAATTGATCAAGAAGTTATACATTTCAAAAAATTAAAAAAAAACTAAAAGCATTGATCCTCAAGATGGATCTCAACAAGTCCTTCAACAAAGTGAACTAGAGCTTTCCCATATTAGTCTTATTACAGATTAGTTTGGGCTTTGAGGTTACCAATTGGACTATGGGTTACATAACCTAAGCAACCTTTTCCATTTTAATCAATTTTTATCCCTCCAACACCGTTTCTAGCAACATAGGAATTAGGCAGGGGTTTTCTATGTCTCCCTGTATGTTTCTACTTGTGATGAAAGGCTTGAGTCTCTTATTTCTCTAAGAAAAATAGTCAGGAAATATCAAAGGCATAAAAATCAATAAATCACCCACATGTTTTTTATGGATGATTTTTTTCTGATAGGGGATGGATCCGTCTAAGAATGACAGGCTTTCCATAGGGTTATCAATATATTCTATCAAGCCACAAGGATGGAGATTAGTGCAACAAAATCCACTTTTTTTCACAATGTGGTCAGTTCTAAAATCCTCTCATACATTAAATATTTGCTGGCTTTTCAGATGGATTCCATTGAAAAAGGTTTTAAATACTTGGGTTTCTTCATAAACCAAATGGCTATCATAAAGAGGATTGGATGTGGTTTCTACGAAAAAGTGGGAAAAAAAAAAAAATTTGGTGTGCTATAATTGCTTGTCACTTGGGTTAAGAATGATCTTAGTTAAATATGCGATGGAAAACATTCCATTATTCTAGTTGTCTATATGTAAGATTCCAAAATCAATTCTAAACCATATTACACAAAGGATGATTAACTTCCTATGGATTGGAAAAAAAAGTAAGGAGGGGATTCATCTCACTAACTGGGACTCCTTTTCCAAGCCAAAAAAGATTGGTGGGTGGGGTTTCAAGAATCTGATTTGGTTTGGAAAATATCTTTCTCTCAAAAATTTGTGGAGAGGTTTATTTGGTGAGGTGCTTGGAGCCAAGCTATTAAGGACAAATATATAAAATAAATGTTAGTGGTAAAATGGCTTAGAAATGCTTCAAAAAATCCAGTCAATAGGGGCTCCATTGTCTAGAAGGCTCTCACAGACTATTTCCCATTCCTCTATAATTGGCTTCCCTTCAAAGTTAGATATGGAAAATAAGTGATTCTTGGAAAGGACCCATTTACTGGTGAAGCCTGAGTTTACAAGTTATCTTTTCATTTGATTATCTCTTTAAAATTTGTTAATTTGAGTTAACAATAGTATGTTTTATGCTTAGCACAATTACTTCAATGTCCTTTTAGCAGCCCAATGAAAATTTCCAATTTAGTTTTCAATAACAATCAAATTAACCATGAATCACATTGACATTAACAGTAGATATAACATAAAATAAAATGAAAAAGACAAGCCAAGACAAGAGAACACCAGATTTGGCGGATGCAAGGGAAATACCCCAAGATGGGGAAAACCCTTTGACCAATTCTTCTTATTATTATATCAAATGTTCAGCAGAGAGAGACAGTAAAAAAATTCAAAGTCAAAATTGACTTGCCAAATCACTGTCCAAAACAGTCCTTCAATTTTGTCCTTGGTCAACAATAGTCAAATTAGCCCTAACCATAAAGTCAGCAACAGTAAAACACGGGTCAAAATTCTCCAAAATAACTTGGTCAAAGGAGAGATAAACTCAACCTATTTTGTTGGTCAAAGTCAACCCAAAATAGTCATCCAAACAATAGTCAAACTTGGTCAACCTAAAGTCAACTCTGTGGTCAAATAGGCCTACGGTCAATGCAAGTCAAATTGTCCAGAAACTCTCGGTTTCTATGCCAAACAATATGATCTTCCAAAAATGAAATTTCCCACAAAAATCATAGTTAAATGATGATTCAAAGTTCCTAGTCAACGTGGATCAAACACTACAACAACTCTAAAATTTCGGCCCTGTAATCGACCCAGAAATTCGTCCTCACCACATGTGTGAGAGAAAAGCAACACCCCAGTCAGGTGTATGAACTAATCAAATGAGGAAAGACAAGATGTGTGTGATGAGATGATGCCAAATGAGGTTTGAGGTCTCTTATATTTATACAAATCGTTGGGGCTCAAGAGACATGCCCATTAGGTTTCATGGGCCTTCATGATGATTGACCGACCTTGAAAATTTGTACATGTGTGGTCATAAATTCAAAAATACATTTATGCTTATCCAAATTGGATGATATTTAGGTCTATTTTTGTCCTCTTGAAAAGAGGAATTCAATGCAATAACCATCTCCATCAAATAAGCTTTCCAAATTGGAATTTGGCCCTAGTTGCCAATTTTAACACTCCCTCTCAACTAGGGAGAGTTCCACCTGCTAATCCATCTGTCATCATGTCATGTTGTCATATGCATCTCATCTCTACTCTGTTCAACATTGATGTAATAATGAAGAAGAATTGATTGAGAGTGAGTCACAAGACCTTGCCACTCTCCACTGACAAAAGTAATTCTTGGGGTAGAAACCCAATCAAATTTGATCCCATATCAAGTAGTTGAACACCATGCATCCTACACATAGGAAGTATGACAGTACACGGTGTGTCCATCTATAGTGCTATGGTCCCTGTCCACTTTTCCCAACTCATTGGCCAAATGAGAGGTACTTCCCATGAGTCCCAAACTACATGGGTAGGATGTATGATGGGGATTCGTAGGAGAAGGTGAACCACTCATATTGCTCATATGCCATAGCAGAATGAGTAGGTGAACCACTCATCCTATGCATATATCATCAATTGTAGGGGAAGGTGAACCACTCACCCTACACACATGTTAACCATCATGGGATATAATAGGGGAGGTTGAACCACACACTCTATGCACAACACACTTATAGGGGAAGGTGAACCACTCACCTTATGGTCACTTGTAGCTCCAAGAATTACCCTAAGCCCCCAGGAGTTCCCAGAGCTCAATGTCAAACTCAATGGGTACCCTCATGGGAGGGTCCTTCCATGACTCCAAGTCTCTCTCGGAAAACTAAGAATTTGAACTTCCCCAAGGGCTGCGTGAGAATTTTTGCAACATGATCATCAGTCTTGATGTGATGGAGCCTTATTTCTCCCTGTTGCACCATATCTCGTTAAAGTGGTACCTAATATCAATATGCTTGGAGAAATCATGGAACATTGGATTTTCTGAAAGGCGAATCCCACTATGGTTGTAACAATAGATCATTGTGGTATCTAACACATGCTCAAATATAACATTTAAGAGCTTCCTCAACTAGATAGCTTCACAACAGGCCATAGTAGCAGCGATGTATTTAGCCTCGAAGTTTCTTAAAGAAACCAATTTTTGCTTCCTGCTCGTTCAAGAAATCGAATCAGATCCCAATGAGAGGAAATATCCTAACGTTCTCTTTCTATCCACCACAATTCTAGCCCAGTTAGCATCAGTATATCTATGTAGCCTCAAATTTTTAGAAATATATCTCAACCCATATTTGATTGTGCCATGGAGATATCTTAAGAGATTATTAGTAGCAATCCAATGTATGTGATGAGGCTCAACCATAAATTGACTCAGATTATTCACAATGAAGCATATGTTCGGTTGCGAGTTTACCAAGAAGATCAAGGCCGCCACAAGTTTTCTATACTCAGAAGGGTTTGCCAATTTAGGCCAAACAACACTTCCACATAGCTTCTTGAAGTCGAGTTCCATTGAAGTAGACATAGACTTGCAATCCACCATCCCACATCTCTCTAGAAGCTTCACAATGTATTTTCCTTGAGAAAGGAAAATCTCACCTGTATTTTTCTAGACGTATAGGCCTAAGAGGTATTGCATTATTCCTAGGTCCTTCATCTCGAACTTGGAAGTCAAATCCCTCTTGCATTAATAAATGAGAGGATCTGCACCTGTGAGAAATAGATCATCAACGTAAAGCACCAAAATGAGAGTCATGTACTTTTCAAACTTGAAGTAAAGGTTTGGATCAACATAGCTCCTCATAAATATCAGCTTCATAAGATAACTACCAATCCTCTTGTACCAAGCCTTGGGGCATTGATTCAACCCATAGAGGGATCTCTTCAATCTACATACATGTGTCCTTCGATCTTGAACTTCAAACCCTTGATTTTGTTCCAAGTAGACTTCCTCTTTAAACGAGCCATGCAAGAAAGAAGTCTTGACATCCATTTGATGTAGGCTCCATACTTGATTGGCATCTAGAGAAGTAATATATTAGATAGTAGTATATTGGGCAACCGATTCAAATATATCATCATAGTCCACTCCTTATTTAGTGAATCCTCGAGCAATGAACCCGACCTTATATTTTTCAGCACTCCCATCAACTCCATGTTTAATTTTGTAAAGCCATTTAGAAATGACCACAGACTTGTCCTTGGGTCTAGGCACCACGTCCTAGACATCATTATTCATGATTGATTCATATTCCTCATTCATCGCATCCTCCCATGCTTAGTGCTTTACGGCTTCTTTGAACATGCATGGTTCATCTTGAACAATATTACTCATAGAAGCCAAATATCCTTGATACATGTTCGACTTCTTAATTTCGCAGAATGTCCCTCTTGGATAAATATGTCTTTCAACATCTTTGAGAGTATATTTGAGCCATAGTGGATGTTTCCTTTAGGTAGAGGGATCACTAAGAGGTGGATCAATAGGATCCATCGAGCCTTCAACATCGAGCATAGGCTCATCTTTCGGAGGTTCATCCTGTTTTTTGGTAGCAACATCATCATTTCCTTTCCTTGGGATGGGGATATCTCTGTATTTCCCAAGGTAAGTATCTTCATCAAAGGTGACATCACAACTTACTTCCACATCTTTTTAACGAGGTACATAGATCTTATATGCTTTCGAATTTTCACTGGTAGCCAATGAATATACCTTTCTTCCCATATGCTTCCAACTTGTTTCTTTTCTCTTTAGGCACATGAAAGTATATGGGACCACCAAAAATTATAAAATGAGAAAAATCAAGTTTCTTACCAGTGAAAACTTCCTCGGGTGTCTTAAAATCCAATGCTTGATGTGGGTCTCGTTTTATCATACACGATAGTGTTGGCAGCTTCTCCTCATAAGAAATTTGGTAGGCCTTGATCATGGAGCATGGCATGGGTGGCTTCCATGATTGTTTGATTCTTCCTTTCAAAAACACCATTCTTCTCAGGAGTGTATGGGACATTTTTATCCCTCTTAATGCTAGCCTCTCTGAAAAAGTCATTGAATTCATTTGATTCATATTCGGTTCCATTTTCGATCCTCAATATCTTGATCTTATTCCCTGTTTGATTTTCCACCAATTATTTGAAGGAATGAAACCATTTAAACACTTCATCCTTCCTCTTCAAGAAATAGATCCATGTTTTACAAGAGTATTCATCCACAAATATTGCATAATATAAGCATCCTCCCAACAATGTTACTAGAAACATACCAAATAGATAGGAATGGACCAATTGAATAATATCAATTATCTTTCTTCCATTAGAAGGGAATGGTCCCTTTGTAAGTTTCCCATTTGCACAACCCTGACAATCACCTTCATAATTTGTTTGAACTCGGGAATACTTGTGACCATCTCCCTTACCCTAGGTAAGGCTTCGTAATGTAAGTGGGAAAATCTCCAATGCCACAACTCAAATTGAAGTGAAGTATCACTTTCCAAAGCTCCCAAAGGACTTCCTCCAATTTGATAGAGACCATAAACCCTAAATCCAAGAGAAAATGCATCTTTAGGCTATTCTTTGCCAAATATGTACCTTTCCATGAACAAATGATACCTTGAAGCCTTTATCTTCCATCACAGAAATAAACACCATGTTCTTCTTCAAATCAGGCACATACAATATTGATGAAAACTTGACTAAACTGAGAGAGTGGGGATGAATCAGTTTATTCCATTCATGGACATTAAAATTCTTTTCATTAAACTCATTAACTGAAACATTACATGAGAAGCTTAAGAAATAATGATCAGCATATTGAACATGTGAATAGCAAGTAATAAGAAAATAAAAACATCACATCAACACATAATTACATCACATATTGACACCAGATATATGCAGAAACCCATAAAGGGAGAAAACCAGGATTTTCTTATTGTTGTGATGCAAAGGAAAGCTCCTACTCCTTATTACATCTGATTTTCTATAGGCTCCAACCTATAGGAGGTTGCTACCTCAATTTTCTCCAAGCTGCAACATGCAAAGAAGCTTCAACTCCCATATGTTTTCTGTGGGATACAACCCATAGGAGGCTCCTACCTCAACATGATCCAACCTGATATTTATCAATCCACTACTTGAAATGAGACTACAATCCCATAATTCAAACTAGAAACAAAATTGTGTTGGATTACCTGGTCATAAATTCTCCATATCTCCATCTTCATTTATGCTTGTTCTTCCCTTCAAATATTCTTCACATAAGATTCATATATGTCAGGTAACTAATTCCTAACACCTCAATCAACTCTCACACATTCTATAACTCTCTAACCTCTCTTTTCCCTCCAAAATAACATCTTTTATAAAGATAATTTTATGGTTGTTTTTGTTGGAAAGTGTAACTAGGTTTGGTCTTCATAATGCCTAGTAATTATGAATTTATGTAATAAATAAGACAAAGATAATAAAATGTATTTTGTAACATTTTCATCATGGATTTCATTAGCAAGGAATTTTTTATTATAGTTTAAAGACTTCTTCTTAATGTCTTTAGGGGTTGTCATTTAGATTCATGTGTATGAAGGATTGTTACACTTGTAAAGGGCATTCATTGATGTAAAGTATGCCTCAAGAACTTGTCAATATGCTCATGTAAGTTGGCTCAATGTGATGCATATACCCTTGAAACAAGTCAGCCTAAAATATGCTGGAAGAATTCGTCTCACTAATAGTTGATCATGTCAGCCTAGAGAAGGTAAGACTATCTCTATAAATAAGACATGTTTGTGGCCTTATTGTACACAATCAAGTTCAAATCAATCTCTATAATTAAGTGTGAGTTAAGGTCTCAAATGGATGTGTAGAAGAGTCTTATTATAGCACAAGGAAATGCCTCACATAGTACTTGGTCTTGAGTCTATCTACCTCAGCAAAGGATTTTCAATCTCAAAAATAGTAAGGATCACAATCAGTGCAAGAATAAGGTATGTCGAGGGTCACTTCAGGACTGTTATCAAGTATTGTAATAAAGTGCGGAAAAGGAGTATCACATGATGAGGAAAAAGGGTTTGCAAGGTGTGCAATATCTTGGACCAATATACTTCGGAAATCTTTGAAGGAAATACATAGCATAAGCAAGGAGACTCTACAGCAAGACAAGGGATATTGGTCTAAGGTATAAACGGTGTGAAGGAAATACATAATCTAGGACATCAAGAAAAAAATACGAGAATTCATCCCTAGGAGACCGAGAATGGATCAAGGAAGGTAGTAACTTGTCTAGGGACTGAGTTCCTCAGTGTTGGTGTAGAATGGTGCAGAATGGTGCATAAATGGAGATAGACATAAGGAGCCAAGAAAGAGTCCTGACAAGGTGTTGGAGGAATATTGGTGCATAGGGTTTGTGTCATGGTCATGGTACTGGTCAATTGAATATCTAGAAGAAGAATTAATTTTCATTTTTCCTCTCCAAGAGGGAGAGGTTTTGGCCCTGCCCTGAAGAGCCAAAATTCGATGTCTTGTGTTTTGATAATTGACCTTATGAAAGACATAATAAGCTAATGAAGACAAAATTTAAGTAATAGAAGAATTTATCAGGTAAGATAATTGAATTAAAATATGTCCTACTAAATTCTCAACATGGAATCAGAGCTAAGGTGCTAGAAAAGGATATTTTACAAGAAGACACTCAAATACAAAGAAGATCAAGGATCATTTTTCTATAAGACATCAAAGTAAATTTTCTACATTAAAGAAATGGATTTTCATCGAAGAATCAATCTTCAGATCTAGGAAGATCTTCACTCATTCAAGTAGGAGCAGTTTGCATAAATTGGAGAATCCCTCAAGCCATTTCAAAAGGATCAAAGACCTTACTCAAAGGACTCACATAATAAGAAAAGAAAGATCAAGGAGGTGATATTTATCTTCAAGGAATCTAAAGCTATCTTGTGATTGAAGCCAAATCATCATTTTGTTGAAGACATCATCAAGCTATCCTTGATCATCATTCATCATCAAGGATTAAAGGTGATCCAACTCTTTTCACCTCTCTTAAAGAAGCCAATATAAGATGGAGCTCTAGTTGTTATCTACATCATCATCAACAAGGAAGTTGATAGAAGAAAAGAAGCATCTATTCAAGTAAGTATCTTTATGACTTCATCTGAATCTATCAAAATGTCTTTTTGCAAAGAAAGCAACAAACTGGTTGGGGTTTCAAACTTTCTTGCATGAAAGAAAAGGATAGATCTAAATCTTTTTGAGAATGAATTCATGTCAAACACATGAAGGCAGACATAAGAGCCCAGAGGATTCTTATAGAATCTGTAACGGACATTCTCATCCCCTATGTGTCAAATCTAGAATCCTCAAAAGAGATATATGATAAATTAGTGGATCTATTCTCGGTAAGTACTACAGGAGAAATATTGTCTCTAAGGCAAGAACTATTCAAGTTGAGGATGTCAAGAGAGGAAGGAATAACTTCATATTTTATGAATATTTCTGCAATTTGAGATCAACTGCAGAAATTTGGAGTAGGGTCTGATGGAGAAATACTCACTATGGTACTAGATGCTCTACCTAAGGAATGGGGAAGCTTCACTTCAAACACCTATGGGAAGAAAGAAGTAATGAAATTTCAGGATATATGGTGTTTATGTAAGACAAGAGAAACTAGATCAAATAAAGCCAATGCTACTAAGTGTTGGAGAGGTAAATCCCCTCTGCGGATAGAGGCGATCCCTACTAGCCCAGATCAGGTCTAGCAACAATCAGACACGCAGTGACGCAGGTCTCAAGTTACAAAAACGACAAAAAATGAAGAGTTTCCTACCTCAGGTCTTATGCAATGGTTGTCGAAGAAAGGATGATTCTTCCTGTCCTCCGCTTTGGCAGATCACGATCCTTCTTCTTACCATGTCCAAACACCTGCACACATGCGAAGAAACACAATGACACACAGCATAGAATCTAAAACTTGTAACCATACATCAGTCAGAGAGGATGTAACTCATTGCATCAAAACAAGACACATAACCATAATCAAAGTCGTTTATCATTAATAATAAAAAAGGAACGATACAACCTTAAGCTTTGACGCTGGATCTTCCTTCGGTAGGGTCGACAGTGGAGCACGTCTCAATGAGGCTCGTCGGAAATGGGACAAATCTCTCTCTCTTCGGCTTGGCTCTCAAAGGCTGTCTGGTGATAGTCTCCTTGCTACAGATTCAGCTCTTAGTACTAGCTTGCTAAGGGAAAATGGCAAGCTTATATAGATGGTGGAAGGGGAGTTGGGATCCCTAAAATGGTGGGATTGACCCTATCCTCAAGGAAGCTTCCATGATAGGTGGAAAACCACTTCCCCTACATGGAGATCCGGAGCCAAACCTCCCAACTCATTTTAGATACTCGTTCAAGAGTTGGTTGGAATCAAACTTCCGCCATTTATTTTTAAAAAACAATCCTTATTAAGCTTGGTGCGAGAAATACACTGGGATAGAGCACCAGTTGGCACGCCCTCTTTTGTGGATTTCCCCCATTAGCGCGAGGGCCGGACTAGCTGGTCGCGCCAAGGCCAAAAGGTCAATTTTTAGGGTTTTTCACAGGAAACTGTCTTAAGGGGAATGATTGTCCTTGTCAAGGGGGATGCCATGAAAGTGGTTTCAGGTTATGTCACTGCTCACAGGTCACGGAAAATACCCTTCAATGTGCGGGACAGGGGATTGCAGGGATAGTGACAAATTACTGCGTAACAGATGCCCCCTAAAGCATGAGGCCCGAGAGAGAGAGAGGGTTGAAATGATTTATGAGAACGTGCCCAACTGAAAACACTGCCGTTGGAAAACCTGTGTTGACAAGTACAACTGATATCTCAAATACATGATGTGTGGTATGGGCGCAACCATCCATAACAGAGTATACAATAATCAAGATAAAAGGTATGGACGTAGCCATCCAGTGAGGATTAGTAAATAGACTCAAGTATGGTTGCAGCCATCCAATCAATGAGTCATGTAGCCAATCATGATAATCCACAAAATCCGCAGCCTGGATTCCATCAAACAAAATCCAGGGTCTTGAACTCCATCTCGACCCGAACAAAGTACAAGTCCTAGCATGTGAATATGTTAGCTAAAGTTGAACATGCAAGAAAATCTTCTGATTACCAGCCAATGATGAAATCCGTTAACAGACACGAGAGGAACCACCAATAATGATGATGGCCCTCAAGGTACTATAGGTAAAATCCACGGAATGTGAATAGTGAGCTAGCGTCGAACACCCACAGAATCATTCGATTGGAGGCCAATGATAAAAACCCCACGTTGAATGCGAAGAACCTGCCATTGAGGCATGCAGGCTCCAAGGTACCTGAAGGGAGTCTCTAGATCAACTTCTTGGATAATGAGTTGGATTCAACAGGAAGTGACCTTGACCGAAGGTGGGCCATAGTGTTTCCCACATCATCGACACGAGACAGAGAAAAATAATGTTTGTGAATCAGGATCTAATGAGAATCAGAGGAGGGTTAAAAATTACAGAGGTCAACTTCTCTTGAACATACCGGTGGCACGAAAATGGATTTGGCAGTATTTGACATCAAAAGATCTAAGATCATGATGACAAGGTAGAGAACAGATGAGCGGTCAAAAGGGATTACCCTAACCCATGGAGGAAAGTAGAGAACAATATGAGATGTCCCCAACCCGACATGAATGCAGACAAGTGCCATGTTCAAGAGCGACATACTTCCGACACGACGATGATACTAGTTTCATTTTCCCCCCACCATTTTTGGCGAGTACCCCAATTTTTTTTGAAAACAAGCTTGAATGGGATAGCATATGCTTGCAATATAAGTTCTTCCTTCGGACAAATCCAACCTAGTACATTTAACGAGCCCTAGGAAGGAGGAACTCGAGTATCGTCATTACGACAGAATTTGATGTCATCAGGTTTTAATGAGTCTAACAAAGGAAGAACTCAACGTCTTTTCATGTTTAGAGAGTTTGAAAAGACAGCGTAAAATTAAACTCCAACAGTCCCTTTTCGTAGATAGTTCCTCATATCCAAAAAGGTGGAAAACTGTGTCTGAGAAAGCCTCCTAGTCGCGATAGGCTAGGGTATTCCTTTTTCCTAAATAATATATCCCAGCCCGAAAAAGGGGTAAACGTATACTGGGTAGATTTTGTTTCGTATCCAATTTAATGAGATAAAAAAAACAAGCGACTTGGCAATATTTTCATGTTTAGAGAGTCAGAAAAGAGCTAAAAGATGACTCCAGGAATGACTTTTTCGTGTTTTTACCGAGTTCGAAAAAGTATAAAATACAACTCGTATCGTCGTCCAAGCTACATGAAAACTTGTAGCTGCACATGAAAGCAAGCATAAAACCCATTTTTCAACAAAATATAATAAAATATTGGAAAAATGACCTTCAAAACCTAATTTGAATTTGAAAAGTTATAAATATGCCAAAAATAGTAAAAACATATTCACTTTTACTTTTTACCTCTTGTGAGAGCAACAGTGAGTTTTTCCTGTGCAAACTTGCGGTGGCGATTGTGGTCAATCCAGTACGTCATTTCAGTTCTCGTTCATTCTAGGTAAGAGGCGCTCTCCTTAGCTTTATTTTAATTCATTTTTTATAGATTTCCATTGTGTTTTTGGATCCCTGAGGGGACCTTTGCAATTTTAGGGCTCGGCCAATTGGCACAAGTATTGGGCACGAACCCGCGCCAATTGGCTCCTTTTTGCAAAAGGGTCGCGCCAATGGCGCAACCTAAAATTCTGCTCAAGATTTACAAAAATTGAACCAATCAGTTGGATTTCTGAGTGCTCAAGAGATCTAATGAGGTGTTTATGAACATTTTGGTACAGGTACACAGCCACAATGGTGATCGAGTGGAAATAAAGGGAGCATAGTGAAGAGGATGAAATGGCCATGGAGAACGAAGCATGCATGAACGCTCTCTGAAACTGCGGTCTAAAAAATTTCTTCTTAACACCATGTTTGAGGGCACAACCTTAGTTATTGCAGTATTTGATCAATATTTGGGACGAGAACGAAGAAAATTTCACGCTTCAATACCAAGTGTTTTAACTCGAAGTATCCGACATTTATTTCATAACTGGATTGTCCCGCAGAGGTCCAGTTCCGATCTTGACAGGTACTAGGCCATCTGGTGAGAAAATGAAAATGGTGATGGAAAGAGTGTGCCCAGGGGCATGAACAAGATTAGGCATTGGGAAGGTTGACATCCACATAGTTCCTGATCTAGCACTCAGGGTGGTGCTCCATACCATTATGTGAGCTGTGGGGTCACAGGCACTGCATGAGGCAACTAAAACACAGCTCCTCTTAGCATCTGAATGCATGAACTCGACAATATTCAACTGGGCCACTACCGTAACAATGAACATCAAGCGGCAGCTGATGAAGTACAAGAAGTCCAAATTGAAGCAGTTTGGGTACAGATCTATCTTGGCATCGTTCATCCTCGAACGGTTACCAATATTCTAGGGCTAGTGGACGATAGTCACCAAGCCACCATTGAGGGAGCCATGGATGGCTCGATCGGCAGCACTCATGCCCAGATCAGGAGGGGGGCAAAAAATGTCATGGAGGCCCGAGTTCTTTGCATGGCTTCAGCGACAACTGATCATCATAGAGGACTGTCCCTATGCTGGTATAAACTTCACGGGAGACCCAGATCTTCCACTCCCAGAGGGGGATGACTGGGATGAGGAGCTGGGTAAGAATATTTTTTATTTTATGTATTTGTGATTTTTTTGGATATACATGCATGTTCTAACAAAAATTCTATGTGTATGCAGACGTTGGCCCAGAGAGGCCCGCCGAGATGTCGCCCATCGCACAGAGGACCCCTCTTGCACATTATTCTCAAGTTGAGGGTGGCAAGGGGAGTGAGCTAGTTCATAATTTGGAGGGAATCGCCTGGGGGGTCCTAGATTATGCTCAGCTAGTACATGTCCCATTGGCTTATCAGAGGCACACTGTGGGAGTGCCTAGTTGCCTTCATCGTTTACTAAGGTGACTGGTGTGGGCGGTGATATGCTACCATGAGCACCATGCTGATTAGTCATTTAGGGCTTTTCATTTGCACATTTTTGAGAGACATGTTGTCTCCGACTATTATTAAAATAGACATGTATATTTTTTGAATTTTATGTGATGTACACAAACTGCAAACCATTCGACATATATATATATATATATATATATCTATTTTAGGAAGGATATTTTTACATATGATGATGTTTTCACAAGTTGCGTAAATGTCTATCTAAAACCATATTAGCTACTGCATCTGTTGACGCATTCATGTGTCTGGGTATGTGTTGATATGTAATGTAATTAAAATTTATTTCCAGTAAACGAATACGTAGATACAGTCATAAAATGGATGGGTTTCTAACTGAATAATGACTATTGAGTTGTAACACTACAAGATGTGAGTCCAGATATACAAGTAATGCACGAATACCGAGGTTAACAACCTCATTCAATAATTCCAAAATGGCACTATACTCTATGAAATTATTTGTGGTAGGCCCTAGACAAACACCTTGTAAATTGACCAACTCACCAGCAAGATTGTAGATTACCCAGGCTGCCGAGGACAAATTCCTGGTACTGCATGGGGAACCATCTACGAAACCGATGAAAGGAGTAATAGACATCTACACAATCAGGAAGAACCAATCAACAAAAAGACGCTTACAAAGCACACCACACCACACATGCACAAAAATGAACACACTCACTTATGTACACACACAACACATAAGAGTAACTCAAGCATAGTACTTCTTGAGGTACAGCCCATTTCTAGGTTGCGCCAAAGGAATACCTTCATAGTCTATTAGCTCATAGGCCCCATTTTTTAATACTCGTTTGACAATATAGGGTCCATGCCACATGGGTTGGAATTTTCCCGCTCCAACTTTATCGTGTGCTTGGTCATATAAGAGGACAAGGTCCCCTTCAATGAAACAACGTGGAGAAACTGATTGATCAAAATGGGCTTTAACCTGCTTCTTTTGTGCCTCAATAACCAAGGCAGCCAAGCGGCGGGTTTCGTCCAGTCATTCCATATACAAGAGACGTTCTTCCTCCAAGGAAGTGTCAGGAAATAATTCCACAGCTAACTTCAGTGAAGGGATTTCACATTCAACTGGGAGAGTCACTTCTAGACCATACACCAACTAGAAAGGTGTGAATCCGGTCGCGCTCTTTAATGACGTTCGATAAGCCCAGAGAGCTGAGAACAATTGGAGATGCCAATTGGATTTGTGAATACCAATCGTTCGTTGAAGCATCATGACCAGTACCTTGTTCATAGCCTCAACCTGGCCATTCACTTGAGGGTAGTATGGCGTTGAGCTATCATGGCGTAAGCCCAACTTTGATCTCAGCTCTGCCATCATGTAATCTTGAAAATGAGTGCCATGATCGGTGAAAATGGGTTGAGGAACTCCAAAACTCATAATAACATGGTTGAAAATGAATTGAGTAGTTGTCTTACTATCGGTAGCTAATGTAGGCATCGCCTCGGCCCACTTAGTGAAGTAGTCCATGACAATGATTATATAAGCATGCCCCTCGACTGAGTGAGGGTTACATGTCATAAAATCTATTCCCCATTTAGCAAAAGGGCCTATGGTAATGACAGGATGCAAGGGTAGGGGTGGCGCATGCATCTTTCGCTGAAAAACCTGGCACATGTTACATTTTAAAATTGCAACAATACAGTCCTTGAATATAGATGGCCAAAAGTAACTCACACGTAGAATATTCTGGGCGGTAGCATATCTGGACATGTGACAACCACAGGCGCCACTGTGATAGTCATTCAAGACTTTCTCAGCCTCTTCCAGGGTCAAGCACCGGCGGAGCACAGAATCAACTCCGACTCGATACAAGGTATCTCTGAAAATGCGGTAGGGTTGAGATTGATGCTGAATACGACGTCGAGCATCCTTCGTCAACTCAGACCAGAACGTGGATGTTTGAAGATACACGATAATTTCATCATACCATGGATCACGAGTGCTGATAAGAAAGAGTGTTTCATCTGGACTATGATCCTCAGATTGTGATGGAACAGATTCTATTGGGAGAGAGAAAATAAGATCAGCAAAAACCAATGATTTCGTCGATTTTGCAGTGGTGAATTCCAAATTGAACTCCTAAAGTATTACAATCCATTTGGAGTACTTCCCTGCCAGCAATTTTCGAGACAATATGTATGTCATGGGGTTGCAATCGAAAATCACGGTTACCGTACGCAACAGGATGTAATGGCGGAACCGCTGAACAGCTTGGACGACTAAAAGTGCCAATTTCTCAACATGATCATATCGTGTTTCATTGTCGAGAAGATTCCGAGATACACAGTAAACTACGTGTTCATTTCCATCGTCGTCATCCTGTACTAGAACCATAGCTATCGTGCTAAACGCAGCGGCCAAATCAAGGGTAAAATCGCGATGATAGTTGGGAGGACGTATCAACGAAGTGTTAACGAGCAATGTTTTAAGCTTATCAAAGGATTACTGGGAAATCTCGTCCCAATGGAAGGGAATGTCCTGTTTCAAAAGTCATGTAAACCCCTAGGCCACTTCCGCATAGTTCGGAATAAAGCGCCGTAAGAAGTTGGCTTTCCCCTATAGACTTTGCAGTTGATGTAATGAGGATGGGGATGGGAGGTTAACAATGGCCTCCACCTTGAGGGGGTCAAGGCGAATTCCGTCTTTGGAGACGATAAATCCCAAAATACAACCAAAATCCATGCAAAAGACGCACTTGTGAGGATTGAGCCTAATATTGTAACATCTGCAATAGAGGAAAATCTTGCGGAGGTGTTCAGGATGGTCCTCATGCTGAGCTGAATGGGCTGGAAAATCGTCTAGATACAGCTGAAAAATATGACATATGTCATGGAAAGCATAGGACATAGCACGCTGGAAGGTAGCCCCAGCATTTTTCAAGCCGAACGAGAGCTTTTTGTAAGCAAAAGTACCCCACGGACAGATAAAGGTAGTCTTATGTTGATCAGCGGGTAAAATATTAATTTGATTGTAACCCGAGAAGCCGTCCATGAGGGAATAAGCCGTCCATGAGGGAATAAATCTCACTCCCCGCGCAGTCATCGATGATCTGATATATAAAAGGAGTGGGATAATTTTCCTTAGGACAGGCCCGATTGATGTCTCAATAGTCAACACAAACCCATATAGTGCCATGTTTCTTATCTACAGGGACAATATTAGAAACCCATTCTGTGAGGGGAATTGGGTATATAAAGCCCGCGTTAAGAAGTTTTTCAACTTCTACCTTTATAGCTACAGCTTTTCGGGGATGCACTAGGCGTAGACACTGACGCACGGGTTTCACACCTGGATAGGTGGGAATCTCATGCATGACTATACTCTAATCAATCCTAGGCATCTCCTCATAGGACCATGCGAAAACATCTCTGAATTTGCGAAAAAGGCTCGTGTATACTTGAATCTCTTCAAGAGTACAAGTAACTCCCATGTGAATGTTATCCACTACCCCCGGTTTGACAGAGATGTAGATAGGCATGGTTTGAGTGATATTACTCAGATTTCCCTCTGAAATAACCTCATGAGTTAGTATCGGTGTTTAAAGAGGCGGGTTGGAACCTGAGATGCGAAGCGCTCTAGACAATCAGACATTGCCCCCAAGCTAGGCATGAACGAGGAACGATGATGTCCATCGCTCCATGGAAAATCTTCAAGAAACATCATTTCAACGATAACTTCATCGGAAGGGAAGACTTCTCTTAAAGGATCGGGCGAATCTGCGTCGCCTAGCCAAGGAGATTGATAATATACATCTAAAGCCATGCTCAAAGGAGCATGATCAAAGGGAAGAGGATCGGATGCAGTGATGATCTCGCAGTAATTGATCTCAACTGGAGTCAAAGGCATCGACTCTCCAAAAGAGGTCACCTGTTCAGGCGAATGGATGATCCAAGGGTCATCTAACCTAGAAACCATGTTAACTTGAACGGTGTGTGGTGGTGGCACGAGAAAAATATTCATGAGGACGGGGTCCTTCAAAATACCGGGTCCTACACTGTTGGGGGGATTGGGGATCTAATCCACGTAAGGTACGTTGTTCTCAGAGGATGAGGTGAAGAAAGACAACTGATCAACTATGATAATTTTTCCCTCATGAGGAAACTTCAGAAACCAGAAGAGGGTGGACGGAACGCATAGCATGGCATGAGTCCAACTGTGACCAAGAAGGAGATTGTAGTTGAGCTTGGTGTAAAACACTTATACTTCTACATTGACTGTCTTACCCTATAATGTGATCGGTAAACTCTTAAGAACACCCAGGGGTTTTGATTCTCGACCATCAAATGCCTCTAGGGCATTGGGAGATGAAGTAAGAGCTGGAGAGCCAATGGCTTTCCAGTAGGCAGATGACATAACATAGGTGGAAGCACCTTCATCCACAACGGCTCTATGGATGTTGAGGCCATTGATCCCGACTTGTATAACGAGAGAAATTTGATGTGGAAGTTGGGGGACAAAATTTTCGAGGTCGAAGGTGAGAAGACTAGAGTCGGTGGGATAAATACCACCGATTGCGGACAACAGAGCTATCCGTTGTGATGGGAAACTTTGAAGCACTTCCAACGCAGACATTGCGGAAGGTGCCTATGTCAAATCCTCAACAATGCTGTAGTGTTGAGTAGCACGGGCGTTTGGATTATAGGAATATTTTTGCAGAACACCTTTAGAAGGTGGCCTCATAATAGGTTCAGCATTGGGCTTCTCAATTTCTAAAGGACCAGAGACAGGTGGGGGAGGTGGGCCGTCAACGACTTCCTTCCCAGCTACCTGGCGTGATCCAGTATAATCCTTCGAGCACGTAGCAATCAAAACAGGTGCAGCACCATTCATCATAAAAACTTGGGACCCAAATGGTGTAGATGGTGAAGGCTGCTCAACCATCTAGGTCTGCTGAGATGGGAATGGTTCTTTGAGAACTGCTGGAGTCCCTTTGGAGCCTTTCAGAATTTGACTAACTTTAGATCGTCAGGGACAATCTTTGGTATAATGATCTCCTTCACAGATAAGGCAAGGGTACTTCGGTTTGCGTTGGGAACCATCGTTAGCATGAGGTTTATAAGGCTCTGGTTTGGGGGCATTGGGTTTGGATTTTCCTTTTCCCTTCTTCCATTTAGAGGCCTTTTCCACAGGATTGGCCTGAACGGCATTGACCTCCGTAGTCTTACCAGAATTTGGAGGGGCAGGAAGAGCAGAATTATTAGAAGAATTTGACTTCTGATTCCCATTTGAGGAATTCTGAGAATTCTGAGAAACGGAACCAATAACACCATCCACCGATGGGGTAGCTGGTGCTTTAGAGGTCCCTAGCTATGGGGCATCAATCAATATATCATATAGCGTGCCGGATTGAGAGTACACCAAATCAAGGTACTGGGCATGAGCGATGGCTTGTTCTTCAGTCACACATTCCCCCATAGAAATATCTTGAGCGATCTTGTTAACGAAGGAGGTAGTGAACCAATGAGTTAGCAGCTGATCAGGTATATCAAACTTGATTAGTCTACAACGACGCCACCACTCATGAATATGATCAGATATGTGGGTGGCTTTATCCTACTTGAGAGAAGTCAGGAGATGCGTCCCTATCTTGTAACAAACTGGTAACTGGAAGTGTGTTAGAAAATCCATAGCTAACGTATTTAAGTCTTGAAAGATACTGCGAGGTAATTCTATATACCACTTAGCAGCAGCATCGGTAAGCGTGCGCTAAAAAGTATGCAGAAGAATTGAATCGTCGACCCAAGAGTTTGAAGAACACCACTGATGGTAGGTCATGACATGAGCTTGGGGGTTCTCTCCAGCTTTACCCTCAAATTTAGGACAGTTACCAGGCACCTTGGTCGGAACCGAAGGCCAATAAGGATTGTGAAGAATCAGATCATTGGTCAATTTAGATACATCCGGCAATTCCAATGTAGCAAGGAAAGGAAATTGAGGATTAAAAGGCATGCCAGGCCCTTGATAAGGACCTGTACCTGTACTCCACCCTGGTTGAGCATAAATTTTCCCCCATTGGTTCTGTCCTGGAGGATTCTGACCATAGGGGGTGTAAGCCGTGTAGTTAGGTTGATACGGTTGTTGATAACCAGTGTACGAGGGTTGATAACCGAGGTATGGACCCTGATTATATGTCCGCCCCATTTGAGCAATATATGGATTTGACTACTGAGTATAGGTATAGTCTGATTGTTGAAGGTAATAACCAAAACCTTGGGGCGGGTTGTAAACCGATCGAGATTGACCTTGGAGGTAACAACTGCCTTGGGGTTGAGCGGGCTGTTGGTAAGTGGGGCCCTGTGAGCCTAATAAGTTGGGCGCACAGGTGGATTTGGCTGCGGCATAGAGTAAATTGGCTATTGAGCAGGGTTGACTGGATGTGCAGGTTGGCCTGGTTGAACAGGTTGACTTGGCTGAGCGGGTTGCCCTGGTTGAACAGGTTGACCTGGGTGAACAGGTTGTCCTGGTTGAACAGGTTGACCTGGCTGAACAGGTTGTCCTGGTTGAATAGGTTGACTTGGTTGATAAAGGACACCAGGTTAGCCCGACTGAGCTGGTTGGCCTGATGGCGGGATAGAGCTAGGCTGGGCCTGATAACCAGGTTGGTCAGTGACAGAACCATAAGATGGCCCCAGCTGTGCAACATTCGGACCAATAGGAAACTGAGGTTGCATAGGTTGCACCATAGTTTGAGAGGGTTGGATTTGCTCTGCAGGACCATAAAACAGTCCTGATTGATACCCTGGTTGACCTATGGGTCCTTGAGGTTGCCCTGGTTGGACCAGAGGGTGAGGCTGTATAGTTTGATTGTATAACAACCCCTACTAGCCTGAAGGTTGGCCTTGCGGGTCATATAGATAACTAGGCTGGCCCGAAGGTTGGCCCTGAAAGGGTTGTCCTTGCGGGTTAGAATATTTCCCAGCCTGGTTAGACAGAAAACCTTGGACATACTGATAAGCCTCTAGAGCTAGAAAACATAGAGGGTTTACCTGCTCATCATACTGATATGGAAAAACATAAACAGGGGTACTATCCGGTCCATAATGGGAAAAATAAGGATGGTTTGGATCTTGGGAGGACTGACCAACCTCGGAGTTCGACGTCTGTAAAGACAACTGATTCTCCTCAGGAGATATATTCTCCAGAATAACAGATGCTATGTAAACATCTTTGGGAAGTGACGAGGACCTGGTAGACTGAGTAGCAACAACGGGAGTAGATGCAGCTACGCAGACAGTAGGCCTGACAGGTACCAATGTGACCTGAGGAGATGACGTGAGGTGTGTCCTTGGAGACATCCATGACGAAGGAATAACCGACCTCGTGGACAAAGTTGATACTCCCATAGAGGCGACAGCAGCCACAATCTGACTTAAGGATCTATACCCCGCTGGAAGCGAAGGACCAGGTGAATACATGAAAGAAGACTCGGGGTTTTTTTCAGGGAACAACTGGTAATCATCACTAGATGTAGGAATTTCCTCACTAGGAGAAGGACTGGGTGAGTCCATATCTGTACCTGCCGCTAGATCTTCTAATAGATGATGAGGACTAGGAGGTATAACAACAGCTAAAAAAGGCAATCCCAATGTAAGAGGATGGAAATATTCCCCTACTCCAAATCCAAATCAAGCATTGGATAAGGGCCAATTAAACTCAACTGGTCCACCAAAGGGAAGCTCAGATAGAACCGGTCCCCCGTCGGGAAACTCGGATACAATAGGCTGATGAGGTTCAGTAGAGGACTGAGAGACCTCTGATGAATCATTTGTGTAAGGACTACCAGTAGACGAAACTGAAGGTTCCGCCACTGTGACAGTAACGAAAAGAGGAAGAGATCAAAACAAAAGCACACAGGCTAAAACCAAGGCACACAATCAAACGGCCAACAAAAAATCTCTAAAAGGGCGTGTGATCATAGGTGATTAATTTTACCACATTGAAACTTTAAAATTTTACCGTTTCATGTTTTAAGAGTCGAGAAATGAGTAAAAGGTGACTCTATCTCTTTCAATTTGAAAACAAGCGTGAAAGGACAAGCACTTGATGATCCTTTAAAATTTAATGAGTCAGAAAATATCAAAATGACTACTCTGGAACTCTAGGAAAGAGGGTGTACTAGAGATTCGTGAACTGCAATATACACCTTGGTTCAAAAATGAAAAGGAAATCAACCAAGGACTTGACGTACATGCAGGCAATATCCCCAAATGTTGTGTCCGGTGTATCACGGGTATAAGGCGGAAGACTCGGCCTCCTACGGATAAAGGATAGAAACCTAGTGGGGTATCCCTTTATATATGCGACAGTATGGGGAGCACAAGTTTGTACTAGTGCTATCTAAAGCCAAGAGGTGAACGACAGCTACTAGGTTTAACGACACCGGAACACGTCACTATCCTAGACCTCTAAATATTTCGTTAATGTTTCAATGCTGCCTTAAGGTAAATTGAACAAATTTTCGAGTTGATCTTCAATTATGTTTCAATTTCAGGCCCTACCGAATGTCATGTCTCAAAATTCTCTAAATGCACACTACATGCCACAATATATCACTTCGTTCGATGAATAGCTAACTAGGGAAGGTTGAGAGCTTTCCAAACAATAACAAAATGATCAAAAAACAACCACTAGTGTCTCTAATGCACGCTAATGAAACTAAAAGCTTTTCCTTTAGAGTTATATAACACAGAAAAGTTTTCAATTTACACTAACTAATCAAAACCAAAAGACTTGTTTTTGTATTTTCGATGTTTTAAGAGCAAAATGCACTAAAAAAAATGAAAAATAATAGAGAGATCAATTTGAGAAACAATAGCAGAAGAGTAAAGACAAGAAAGTTCACTCAACACACAATCAGACCTCAAAGTGATAGAGAAATCCCTCAAATCAAAGAGGAATCCCAAAGACTCATACAAACCGTGTAATCTAGGCTTGAGATGAGACAAAGCAAAACTTGAATGAGAAAGAGAGAAATCACTCAAATAATGCAATAACACAATGGAAAACCACCAAACGAATGCAAGGAAGCAAAACAAAGTTGACTAAACAAACGAAAACCAAAAACTCCCACGAGAGGCTCAGCACACTATCACACCTAGATGCCCTAGGGCTAGAATGTAAAACCGATAGTAGAGGGAAAACAACCAAAGGATGGAGGTCACACATAGTCAACCAGGACTTCAGGGCACTCAGGCAGTCAAAAAAATAACACCAAAACCATAAATCAAGCTCAGAAAGCTCAAAAACAAGCAAACCCTAGCACCACACAGGATTGGCATGACTGTATAGCTACATCTAGTGCCAAAGCAGGATTGGCGTGAGGGCCTAACCAGCAACAAGCACCAGTTGGTGCAACTGTCAGGTCAAAAAGCGCGCCAGTCGAGTTTACTAATGACAAAAATAAAAAAGAGCAAACAGGGAGCAGATCAGGTATGGTGGGGGTTGAACAGAGGTTTTACACCAGAAAGAGGCAAACAAGAAGAGTTTATCAAGCAAAAAAAAACTAAAAGCAATCGAAAGAGACAAGAAAAACTCCAATCAATGTCATCCCCAGTAGAGTCGTCAGTTTTTTGGAGAGGTAAATCCCTTTTGCGGACAGAGGCGATCCCTACTAGCCCAGATCGGGTCTAGCAATAATCAAACACGCAGTGACACGAGTCTCTAGTTACAAAAATGAGAAAACATGATGAGATGCCTACCTCAGGTCCTATGTAATGGTCGTTGAAGAAATGATGACGCTTATCGTCCTCCGCTTTGGCAGATCACAATCCTTCTACTTACCACGTCCGAACACCTACACACATGCGAAGAAACACAATGATACACAACATAGAATCTAAAACTTGTAACCATACATCAGTCAGAGAGGATGTAACTCATTAGATCAAAACAAGACACATGAATGAAACCATAATCAAAGTTGTTTATCATTAATAATAACAAAGGAATGATACAACCTTAAGCTCTGACGCTGGATCTTCCTTTTGCGGGGTTGATAGTGGAGCACGTCTCAATGAAGCTCATCGGAAATGGGACAAAGCTCTCTCTCTTCGGCTTGGCTCTCAAAGGCTGTCTGGCAATAGTCTCCTTGCTACAGATTCGGCTCTTAGTACTAGCTTGCTAAGGGAAAATGGAAAGCTTATATAGATGGTGGAAGGGGAGTTGGGATCCCTACAATGGTGGGATTGGCCCTATCCCCAAGGAAGCTTCCATGATAGGTGGAAAACCACTTCCCCTACATGGAGATCCAGAGCCAAACCTCCCAACTCATTTTAGAGACTCGTTTAGGAGTTGGTTTGAATCAAAATTCCGCCATTTATTTTTAAAAAAAAATCCTTATTAAGCTTGGTGCGAGAAATACACTGGGACAGAGCACCAGTTGGCGCACCCTCTTTGGTGGATTTCCCCCATTGGCGTGAGGTCTGAACTGGCTAGTTGCGCCAAGGCCAAAAGGTTAGTTTTTAGGGTTTTTCACAGGAAACTGTCTTCAGCGGAATGATTGTCCTTGTCAAGGGGTATGCCATGAAAGTGGTTTTAGGTTATGTCACTGCTTACAGGTCACGGAAAAGGTCCTCTAATGTGCGGGACGAGGGATTGCAGGGACGGTGAAAAATTACTGCGTAACACTAAGTCAAGAAGGAAATAAAAATTTGGAAAGTCTGGTCCTCAGAAGAAAGAAATAAATATGGATAAGAAACGATGCTATAAATTTAATGAGATTGGGAACTATAAAAGGTATTGTCCCAAGTCTAATTCAAACAAGTGGAAAAAGGATGTATACCATATTTTAGAAGAAAAGGAAGAACCTGATACAAAGAAATCTAAGAAAGAAGAAGTGAAAATCTATACTATATCTGAGATCATCTTCCTCTTTAGGAGGTTTATGTCGGTTGTAAATAGTATGATAGGAATAATTCTATATTACATAGATGCATCATTAGCATCATAATAGAAGCATTCAAAAGTAAGGACTACTGGTCATAAGAGGATGTCTAAAAAAATTTAGGTGACATCTATTCTATGAGATAAAAGTGACTCCTAGGAACCTCACTAAAATTGACATTGATGTAAGGCAGTCATCTAGATCAAGGGTCATCATTCAATAATCAATATGGAAACAGGTGTTGAAATTATCTAATGGAATCCTCTTTATATTCACTGGTTAGAAATAAAACAAAAGGTTTCATCAAGAATTCTAACTTGTAGAATTCTAGGATTAGGATATGATGACATATTGATGAAGCAGGTCAAGGGAATGAAACTCTTCATTCTAAGGAAACCTACTGCGGGATGAATCAAAAGGAAAGAATAAGTTACATGTATATATATGATGATGCTCGATGATATGAAGTCATCTCATGTGGTTGTAGGTAGTATACTTCTATCTTTAGAAGTATGATCGATATAGAAAGCAGAAACTCTTCTGATACACAGGTTGCCAAAAAGGCATGATCTTCACTAGATGAAATCAACACAATATGTCGTCATATGGAATATGAGGTTATTTTACATTATCAAGGAACTGCACAATGGAAGTTCCTGGGAATGAAATAAAAACTGTGTGGAGAAAGAAAAATGAAGAGAACGTGGGAAGTACAATCATGGAAAGAAGTATTCAACATCCAAGGAAGCCAATAAGAGTTGACTAGAAAATATCCTAAGAAGATATGTAGACTCTGATAGAAGTTCTGAAAATATGGAGACCCTTGAAAATACATATCTTTAGGAGATGTGTCAATCTATAAACAAAGGATGTCGATACCTACAAATAGATGTCATAATGAAAGATCATCACTAAGGTAACTTTTGATTTAAAAGTTCATATTTATAATTAATTAATATTTGATAAGCTTATGCAGTGCTGCCAAAGGGAAGTATATGTCTTCGAAAAATGGATAACCATATGACAGGATGAAAGATCCTTAGGAGAAACATTGTTCAAAGAAAATAAGCATAAGCTAGACCAGATAAAAATACTGATAGATCACTTTCTAATAGAAGACATGGATTTTGGATGAAAGTGATTTCTGCCCTATGAAGAGATCCCAAAGTTGAAGGCTCCTCAATTCATGACATCAACGGAAGGAGTTACTCATGAGAATATGGGTGTTTTCATCATTGCTACTGTAGGTCCCTGATTAAGAGGGAGTCTGGTTATAATTTTATTATTTGGAAGAAACTCCATAATTCCTAAGCCAAGAAGAAATCTTAGGTACAATATTTGTACACGTTTATTCCTTTGTGGAATATGTCCTCCCTATTTGAGAGGAAGATATAGACATGTCATTCTGGTCTTCACATCGAAATACAAGAATGGAGGATTGGGTAATTATCTGGCATCTGATACTCTTTTGGGATGTATTAGGGCATCCATGGAAAGAGTAGTTGTGAAGGGACGAAGATTCTTTGAGGATTAGCTATCTCGATAAGAATATTCCTATGAGGTCATACTCAGTGAATACTCGGGTGGATTATGTACCTTGGATACAATGATGAAGGTGTCTATAATCATTGGTATCACCAACATTGTAGCTCATGGTCTCGTGGAGAGATGGAGTTGGTCAAGGCCTTGCACTATAACAATTCTGGATAATATGATACTATAGAAATGGATTTCCAATAAAATTCTTCTTATAAGATTATTTAGATTTAAAGTGACCATGTACCATTATGAATACCTCCCTAGTTAAGAGGGAGTGTTGGAAAGTGTAAATAGGTTTGGTCTTCATAATGACTAGTAATTATGAATTTATGTAATGAAGAAGATAAAGATAATAAAATGTATTCTTTAATACTTGCATCATGGGTTTCATGAGAAAGGAAGTTTTTATTATAGGTAAAAGACTTCTTCTTCATGTCTTTAAGGGTTGTCATCTTTTATAATTTAGAGTCATGTATATGAAGGGTTGTTACAATTTTAAAGGACGTTCATTGATGTAAAGTATGCCTCAATACCTTGTCAATATTCTCATGGAAGTTGCCTCAATGTGATGCATATACCCTTGAAACAATTCAGCCTAAAAGATGATGGAAGAAGTTGGCTCACTAATTGTTGATCATGTCAGCCTAGAGAGGAAGACTGGCCCTATAAATAAGACAGGTATGCGGCCTCATTGTACATAATCAAGTTCAGATCAAGCTCTATAATGAAGTGTGAGTTAAGGTCTAAAATGGATGAGTAGAAGGGTCTTATTATAGCGCAAGGAAATGGCTCACACAGTACTTGGTCTTGGATCTATATACCTCAGTAAAGGATCGAAAATCTCTGTAGAAATTATATAAATTATGTGTTATATATCCAATATTATCCTTATCACACACTATTTGACTTCATGCAAAATACATAATCTATTCCACTATTGATCATCACATGCGGAAATTAAATCAATTGCAATGCACACATGAAACCATAAAAATTCACACACATTAACACAGTGATTTAACGGGAAAGCCTGAAGCTAAAAACCCCAACTATATTTATATAACATATGTCATAGATATCATGTAACAATCCTCATACAAATCTGATCATATCAAGCTCTCAGTAAAATACAATAACTACACACTAATCAGGCCCGATCTTGCAAATCCATGCACCGATCTTTGCCACCTGCTAGCCTGCCTCTACTGTGCAATCCCTGCTGAAGAATGGATTTGAATGAGTTTGAATTTCTCTAGCCTTGCTCACGCAATCCTCATTGGAATCTCCACTAAGTGTTGGATGCAATCAATGCATCACTATAGTCACACTTGCTCTTTCACTTATCTCTCCACTAGTCTCCACTGAAACTATCCATGCACTATAGTTAACTGATGTATTCTTCAGTTGATTAATGTTTTCTTATTTAGTGAATTAATTAACTAATTAGTTCACACCACTCTCACTAGTGTATTAATCAATTAGACTAGATACAACTAGCTCAACTAAGTCTAACTGAGTTAAACTAAATACAACTCCACCAACTACTTCTAGTACTCCACCAAACTCTGTCACATGAGTTATAACTGAAGTATCCATGCATTAGCTCCATTAAACCCTCAAGAATAGCATAATTCCTTCTGTCAGCTGCTGTGCCACATCTGTGCACTTAACTGAAGTGCTCCAAGAGAATAAGATAATGTTTAGAGTCCAAATATTATTAAGAGATAATAATATTTGACATATCTATATTTAGATTGGCAATCTAAAAAAATATTTCGCCCAATATGTCTAAAAATAGAAGTCCATCTATTTTTCCAACTTGAACAACATCCACAAATAGCATCCTACAACTCATAGAATATGATCGACATGTCTAAAAATATACATAGTCTAAAAATAGACTTTGCACCAAAAATAGCCTGCGGGCCCACTTAGTGAAGGCAACTCTTTCCACTAAGCTCATCATCTTTTTGAATCTCAACACTCCCTCTCAACAAGATAGGGATTATCTGCCACCCCGATCCTGTCTCTATGGTATTCGAATTTGCTCCTGGTGAGCGCCTTCGTCAGAATATCTGCGTCCTGTTCCTCTGTAGGAATGTAAGATAGTAACATGATCTTCTGCTGCACACAATTTCTGATATGATGATACCGGATGTCAATGTGTTTAGATCTATCATGAAATACTAGATTAACCGAGAGTTTAATGCAACTCTGATTATCACAATATATCACAGTAGGATCTAAGTGTGAACCGAACAACCTGACTAGGATTTTCCTCATCCATATAGCCTCGCATGTAGCCAAACTTGCTGCCATGTAGTCGGCCTATGCTGAACTGAGTGCCACGGATCTCTGTTTCTTGCTGTACCAAGAAAATGTTGTAGACCCGATACTGAATATCCCTCTAGATGTGCACTTTCTGTCTGTTGGGCTCCCTACCCAATCTGCATCTGTGAAGCCATGTAGCTTCAACTCATCTGACTGTCTGTACCATAATCCATATCTTGATGTGCCCCTGAGATACCTCAGGACATGCTTGCCTGCCTTCCAAAAGAGCTTGGTAGGCTTAACCATAGCTTGTGAAAGTTGGTTAACAGCATAGCATATGTCTGGTCATGTATTGACCAAATACATGAGCGAACCAACCAACTGTCGATAAACAGTGGCATCCACTACCTCTGTCGATGTAGCATCCTCTTTCCTCCAACCACTAGGAAGAAGAGTGTTGATAGGCTTGCAGCCTTGCATGTGAAACTTCTCCAGTATCTCTTGGCCATACTTGCCTTGAGACACAAACAGTTCACCTTTCCGCTGCCAAATTTCCAATCCCAGGAAATAATGAAGGAGGCCCAAGTCCTTCATCTAAAACTCCTTTGCAAGAACTGCCTTGCATGAGTGTATCAACAGTTCATCACCTATTAGTATCATATCATCTACATAAAGTACAATTATCAGAAACTTACCCTCCACCACAATCTGGTATAGGTTCAGATCCGCCTCACTCTTGGTGAATCCAAGTCTGGTGAAATAACTGTCTATCCGTGTGTACCAAGCACAAGGTGCTTGTTTCAGCCCATACAACACTCTTTTGAGCCTGCACACATGCAACTCCCTACTGAGGATTTCAAATCCTTCAAGTTGCTCTATGTACACCTCATCCTCAATGACTCTATTGAGGAATGTAGTATTCACATCCATTTGATGAATGTGCCAACCCATATGTGCTGAGAGAGAAAGGATGGTCTGTATAGAAGAATACCTTGGGACAGGTGCAAAGGTTTCTTCATAGTCGATCCCCTCGATCTATGAGAAGCCCCAGGCAAAAAATCTTGCCTTTTACTTCTTGATGCTCCTGTCAGTAGCTTTCTTCACTTTGTAGATCTATCTCGAACCTACCACTGATTTCCCTTCCGGCCTTGGGACAATCTCCCATGCACTGTTTATGATAATCGAATCATACTCTTCCACCATGGCATCTACCCATGCGGGATCCTCCACAACTTCCTCGAAAGAAGATGGTTTTGTCACGATACACTTGCTCATAAGAGCCATGTATCCAGTAAATCGGTCAAGTGACTGTCTTTGTTTGCACTATGATGTAGGTGCTCCTACATTTTGCGCTGCATCAAGATTCAGTCGCTCAGCTTCTGTAATGCGCTTCTGCCCTCTGATGTTTGGCGCTGCATGAGTGGTTTCTTCCACTCCATGAACCTCCTCTCGTGTCTGATCCACATTCAGAGGCTCATCTTTAGGAACTAGTAGCTCCTCATCTGCATTCAAGTGTAGCTTCCTCTCAAGCGACAACTTCATGGCTTTCTCCTCATGAAATTTGATATCCCATCGCACAACAGTCATCCGAATGTCTGGAAAATACACACGATAAATGTTGGGTGTTTCTGTGTACCCCACAAATATCCCAACCTCTGTGGTTAGCTCCAGATTCTTCCTGGCATCCTTCGTCACATCAATGTAAATAGGTGAGCCAAAAATCTTCAAATGAGAAATATCAAGCTTCTTGCTAGAAAACACCTCTTCAAGTGTATTCATGCCAAGTACTCTATGAGGACAACGGTTTTGCACATAAACCGCAGTGTTGCATGCTTCAGCCCACAAGTGTATGGGAGGGACCTAATCATGCAGCATCGCCTGTGTAGCACCCACTATCGTTCTGTTCTTTCTCTCCGTGACCCCATTCTGCTTTGGGTTATGAGGCGTTATGAGCTCTCTTCGAATTCCTTCTGTGCTGCAAAAGTCTTTGAATTTTCTAGAGATGTATTCACCACCATTATCACTCCTTAGAGCTTTCACCTGCTTCCTCGACTCTTTCTCAACCAATGCGTTGAACTCACAGAACTTTGCGTATGTCTCGCTCTTCTTCTACATGAAGAGGATCCAACACTTACGAGAAAATTCATCAACAAATATCACATAATACCTGTGCTTTGCTGTTGAAGCTACTCAGAAAGGTCCACACACGTATGTGTGAATTCTCTCAAGGATCGTCGTGGCATGACTATCCTTCTCATGAAAAGTGGTCTTCATAAATTTTTTGAAAGTACATCCCTTGCACTGATCTGACTGCACAACTGTACCCTTGGGAAGCCCGGTAGAAATATTTTTCAAAATTTTCAAAAGCGCCATGGTGAAGATGGCCCAATCTCCTGTGCCACAATTCACCCTCATCCCAGCTCACCACTGCTTCTGCTTTGCCTGGCATTGTTTTGCAGCCATCTACCTGCAATTGATAAAGGTTCTTAACTTGAACCCCTATCCTCCTGGTTTGACCCGTTGCTTTACTATGCAGGAAATCCTTTCCCTCGCTAAAGATAACATCATAACCCTTGTCTTCCAACATTGCCACAAAGATTAGATTCTTCTTCAATCCTGGAACATGAATGACATCCTTCAATATAAAAGGTTTACCAGACTCCCTCTCAAAGGAAATGGTCCTGATACCAGTTGCACTGTATCTACCATCATCGCCCATCTCTATGTGCACTCCAAGATCCTTCTCATTCAGATTACTGAACAAATCTTTGTCTCCGGTCATATGGAAAGACGCACCACTGTCAAGAAACCACGCTGATCCCATCACACTTGAAATCAAGCATGAGATTAGTGAAAAAACCAGCTCAAACTACGAGTCTAAGGCCTCTCCAGCTGTAGATCCAAGAGCCTACGTATTTTTCTTCTTCTGTGGACAATTAGTGGCGTAATGTCCATGTTGGTGACAGTGAAAGCACTTCACCTTGGACAAGTCCTGCTTCTTGCCTTTCGCATCGGATTGAGAAGGATTTTTATTTCCCTTCCCTTTCCTTGATTTGGCATCCAAAGCACAATTTTATTCATCTTCATTCTTCGATGAAGATCCATCCCTGGTACCCCACCTTATCTTTTCCTGCACAAGATCTAGCCAAAGTCGCTCCCATCCCGGCAGTTTCTCCCGACCATTGACAAAGTCCTCGTAGCTATGCCAACTCTTTGGAAGCCCAAGGAGAGCCAAGCTCACTAAGTCCTCTTCATCTACAGTAACCCCCACACTTCCCAACACATCCTTGCAGTGGACAAACTTTGTGAGGTACTTCGGTATACTGTCGCCTTTCTCCATTTTTATTTTTCTGAGCTTATCTTTAAGCGCCAACTTCCTTTGGTCGCTTCTGCTTTGGAACAAGTCTGTCAAATATTTCCACATTAAGAATGGAGAAGCTTTACCATGAAGGCTAGAAAATATGTGATCCTTCACACATTCCAAGAGAATCCTTCGACACTTTCATGTCTTCTTTTGCCATGCGTCAAGTGCGGTTGCATCGCTAGAAGTAGGTTTTGGAATTTCAGCATCTATGAACTCCTTCAACCCATTATCATGCAGCACCACCTCCATCCTGTCCTTCCATGCAATATAATTCAATCTTCCATCAAGGGAATACTCCAATTGCAATCTGTTGAAAGACATTTCAATGAATGCTCAACTTCGACGCCAATAAAACACTGTAGCAAATTCAAATTCCACTAGCACAAAACTCAACTGCTTCAATAATTGCAATCTTCTCTAATCAATATCGCTCCAATACCATGTAGAAATTATATAACTTATGTGTTATATATCCAAGATTCTCCTGATCACACACTATTTGACTTCATGCACAATACAGAATCTATTCCACTAGTGATCATCACATGCGGAAATTAAATCAATTGTAATGCACACATGAAATCATAAAAATTCACACACATTAACACTGTGATTTAACGAGAAAGCCTGAAGCTAAAAACACAAAATATCTGTATATAATATATGTCATAGATATCATGTAATAATCCTCATAAAAATCTAATCATATCAAGCTCTCAGTACAATACAATCGCTACACTCTAATCAAGCCCAATCTTGCAAATCCATGCACCAATCTTTGCCACCTGCTAGCCTACCTCTACTGTGCAATCCTTGCTAAAGAATGGCTCTGAATGAGTTTGAATTGCTCCAGCCTTTCTCACGCAATCCTCATTGGCATCTCCACTGAGTGTTGGATGCAATCAATGCATCACTATAGTCACAACTGATAGTCACACTTTCTCTTTCACCTATCTCTCCACTGGTCTCCACTGAAACTGTCCATGCACTGTAGTTAATTGATGTATTCTTCAGTTTATTAATGAGTTATTATTTATTGAATTAATTAACTAATTAATTCACACCACTCTCACTAGTGTATCAATCAGTTAGACTAGATACAACTAGCTCAACTGAGTCTAACTGAGTTAAACTAAATACAACTCCACCAACTACTTCTATAACTCCACCAAACTCTGTCACATGAGTTCTAACTGAAGTCCTCATGCATTAGCTCCAGTAAACCCTCGGGAATAGCGTAATTCCTTTTTTCATCTGTTGTGCCACATCTGTGCACTTAACTGAAGTGCTCCAAGAGAATAAGATAATGTTTAGAGTCCAAATATTATTAAGAGCTAATAATATTCGACATATCTATTTTTAGACCGGCAATCTAAAAATAGATTCCGCCCAATATGTCTAAAAATAGAAGTCCATCTATTTTTCCAACTTGACCAACCATCCACAAATAGCATCCTGCAACTCATAGAATATGATCGACATGTCTAAAAATAGACATAATCTAAAAATAGACTTTGTGCCAAAAATAGCCTACAGGCCCACTTAGTGAAGGCGACTCTTTTCACTAAGCTCATCATCTTGTTGAATCTCAACAATATCAGAAAGATTAAGGACTACAATCAGTGTGAGAATAAGGTATGATGAGGGATACTTCAGGATTATTATCAAGTATCGTAATAAAGTGTGGAAAAGTAGTATCACACAACGAGGACAAAGGATCTGCAAGGTGTGCAAGATCTTGGTCCAATATAATTTGGATATCTCTGAAGGAAATACACAACATAAGCAAGGAGAATCTACAACAAGACAAGGGATGTTGGTCTAAGTTATATACAGTGTGAAGGAAATACATAGTCTAGGGCATCGAGAAGACGAGAAGTTATCCCTAGGAGACCAAGAGTGGATTAAGGAAGGCGATAAGTTGTCTAGTGACTGATTTCCTCAGTTTTGGTGTAGAATGGTGCAGAACGGTGCATAAAGGGAGATCAACATAAGGAGCAAAGAAAGAGAAGTGAAAAGGTCTTGGAGGCACACTGGTGTCTAGGGTCTGTGTCATGGTCATGGTACTTTTCAATTGAAGATCTAGAAGAAAAATTAATTTCGGGTTTTCCTTTCAAAGAGGGAGAGGTTTTAGCCTTGGCTTGAAGAGCCAAAATTCGGTGTCTCTTGTGTTTTGATAATTGACTTGATGAAAGACATAATAAGCTAATGAAGACTAGATCTAAGTAATAGAAGCATAACAAGTATAACACAATTGGTTATCAAGTAAGAGACTTGAATTAAACTATGCCTTACTAAATTCTCAACAATTTGTATTCCACATAAGAATATGAAGCAAATAGGCTTGAATCTTTTTCTTCCACTCATTCGTTTCCAAGCTCTTCATACTTTGAATATTATAAAATAAATAATTTCTCCACCACATATTATTTCAGCCATCTCTAATGATTAGGTGCATCAATATCAACATAGTTCCAAAAACAACATTATACCGTCACAACACATGCAAGCATTCTCCTATGTAAGCAATATGCACACAACATATAAAAATAATGCAAGCATATGTATGTATGCAACATTCACTCTCCAAATCCATATATATAATCAAAATAATCTTTTCTTCATTCCATTGCCTAGACCTCCTTGATTATTGTCTTTTTTTGCTATCATGGAGTTTTTCCTTTGTTGTCATGGAATCTTTCCTTTGCCTTGCATCACAACAATTCAACTCAACCAAACCAGTCTTGAAATCAGCCTTATACACCACACATGCTAACATCAATGTTCTGCCAAACCAACAAGGTAGTTGTTTCTCCTTTGTTTTGTTGTCATAAAGCATGCCAAGAATAACATATTCAACATCTAGCATCAACATATGTGCCATAAACATCTAGCATCTGTCTCACATGCATACCTTTGTTGATCCAAATATACTCCTTTTTCCCTTTACTGACCTTGTTACTTCTCTTGCCTTGTTGGTCCTTTGTCATCACATATTTGTTGATTCTTTGCCTTGTTTTTTCTCCTTTGTTCATTGCTCCTACATATCTTGTTGTTGCTCCTTACCTTGCTCCTACTTACCTTATTGTTGCTTCTTTTCCATCAATATCTCCCCTTTGGCATTAATGGAAAAACATTGATCCTCCTTATGCACATCTAACCTCTGTTTACCTCCCCCCTTTGACATCAATGGCAAGGGGTTCTCCACAATTGTTTAAATATTTTTAAAATAAAGAGCCAACTCTCTACAGTGACAACTTAATGAGATAATTCTCCAATTTATAACAGCACCATAATATAACAAACCAATATATATAATGCAACACTGTACAATTCCATAGATTTATGCAATGATATAGAAAGAAGTTGCACAACAACTTGCGTAGCAATCCAAGTTGTTCATACCTCCAATCCATATCTCCAAGCCATTATCTACCTTTTTCTTTCAAATGCTCAACAGACTTTCACAGCAAACTTTCGCATCAGACTTATGTAGCATCTTTCACAGCAGACTTTCAGAGCACCCGCTTTATCAAAATGGGGAATCTCCTTATGTGTTTTTTCTCTATTCTTCTTCAAAAAGTTGACAGTTGAGAAGTCATCAAGTTTAGTGATGTAGAATTGAGCTGCAATGCATATATTATATCTCTTTTCATTATTGTTGTTCCTATTGGATTATTGTTTTTGCATAACAACATCTTCTTTTTCAGCATTGATGAACCGAATTATCCATTTTATAGGACTACACTTGATCCAGGTGGATATCGGTGGTCACCTGCCTATTCCACTTGGGGCTCCACCATTGTCTATTTCAGTTTTTCAGTTTCGGCACAGTTTACTATTTTTAGCAGTTTTTCGGGTCCTAAACTTCTGGAGCCGTTTTGAGGCCCTAAACGACGTTTTTTGGGAAAAAGGAGAGCAACATGGGTCCATGGACCGATGTTGCTCGTTCCAAATTTGTAGTCCTCGGATAGATCTTTCTAACGAGGTATGGTACGCGTCAAACGGAGATCGTATGCCAAAGTTACGCCCCTGGGAAGTTGAAACACCAATTTACCCAAACGGGGCCCATAGTTTGGGCGCTTCATCTCCTAGGGTTAGGGTTTTGGCTGTTTAGGATTTCCCATTGTTTCTAAATAATAAATAGGCCCTCGAGCCTCATTGTAACTTAGTTCAGAGGCCTGTAGCCGCCACATCTCTTCTTTTTTCTCGATCCTTCTTTGCATGTCCCCAACGAGGTCGGGGTATAAGGAGCTGGGGCTCGATCTGGTGGAACCTTTGCAAGATCAGCCTCGCAAACCTCGACGGATGCCCATGGGGGACGAAAAGAAAGATGAGGGAGCAGGAGATCCTATCAAAATATTGCTCGAGGAGGCCCTCGAAAGACAAAGGAACGTGATGATGGATAACTTTGCTCAGATCCTTCAACGGCTACCCATCAGCGGCGCATTTGCATCCAGCAGCCACTCTGGAGGCGCGACTCCTTTTAAGGTACAAGTAAATTTTGACATTCACATATTTGAGGGTCAAATAGACGCAGATGCCGTAGATAGATGGTTGAATCTGTTAGAAGGATATTTCTCGGTTCATGACTTTTTAGACCGGGAGAAGATTATTTTTGCACTCCTCAAAGCTACCCCCCATGTTAAGGACTGGTGGGAAACCTACTGTGAGAACAAGGACCAGACAGAACCCTCTCTGTTCTCAGCCATACCAACTTGGAATTCTTTCCGAGACGCCGTCAAGGAACAGTACTATCCCGTGGGGAGCTATGAGGACAAGTACATACAATGGACCACGTTGCGACAACAAAGGGATCAAGATGTGCATGAGCTGACGAATCTGTTCCATACCCTGCGCACAAAGTTGGGTATCAAAGATTCAAAGAAACATCTGGTGCTAAAGTATCGCAGCTATCTGCACAAATACATTCAGGAGGAAATGGAGTTCCTTGACATCTCCTCGCTTGGTACGACATACCGGTATGCTGCCAAGATTGAGTAGAAATTCAAGCAGAAGAAGCGAGACTTTGGATGCGCGAATCAAAAGCAAGGGAAAGGTGCTTCCAAACCGCAGAACAAAGGACCGAGCCAAGGCATGGCGGCTAAAGACAACTCATCGAAGCCACAAGAAAAGAACAACACCGCAAAGCCAAAGAAGGACACGGGAAAGTGGTGTGAGTTCCATAAGAGCTCCACTCACAACACAAGTGAGTGTCGGGCCAAGCAATCGCTAGTGGCCGAGATGAGGGCTTCTGAGTCAGATGCATGCTCCGACTTCGAATCAGAACCTGAAAAGGGGAATGAAAAAGGGAAACAGATTATTGATGCGGAGCCCAATGCCACTGTTGCCACTACAAAGGTCCAGAAGGAGGAACCGGAAGATCCGGAGGAGGAGGAACGTCTCTTCCACTCCCAGATGTGGGTAAAGGGCTCCCCTGTACAGTTCATTGTCGACAATGGGAGCCAAAAGAACCTCATTTCAGCAGACGCCGTGAAGCGGTTGGGCTTGTCGACCACAGCTCACCCACATCCATACACCATCGAGTGGCTTCACCAAGGACGAGATCTCCGCGTCAGCCAGCAGTGTCGCCTTCCCTATAGCATCAAGCCCTTCACGGATGAGGTATTATGTGATGTTGCTCATATTGATGTTTCTGATGTATTATTAGGACAACCATACTTGTGGAAGCGTCATGCTATGTATGAGTCTCGACCTCGTGCTGTTATTATTACTTTGGGAAATAAGTTGTACAGGATACCAGAGGTACCACCTCCTACGACTATCTCTTTGGTTACCGCAAAACAATGTAGTAAGCTCATTTCCCAAACCAGGAAATTCGTTTTCCTGATGATCCGCCCCCAGGGCAAGAAGAAGACTGTGGCCACGACCTCCAGACAGGGCTCCTTTGCATGACAACAACAAATGGATAAGGTTGTGGAGGAGTACGGGGACATATTCACCTCACCCATAGGGGTTCCTCTGCACTGTCAGGTCAAGCACCCGATTGATCTGACCCCAGGTGCGCCGCTACCTAATGGACCGATCTATCGGCGCTCTGTTCTGGAGAATGATGAAATCAAGAGGCAGATTCAAGAGTTGTTGCAAAAAGGTCACATCAAACCAAGTTCATCGCCCTGTGGGAGCCCGATCGTGTTGGTACAGAAGAAGGATGGGACGTGGAGACTGTGTATTGACTATCGGGCGCTGAACAAGATCACTATCCGGAATAGGTACCCAATCCCACGGATTGATGACCTTCTGGACCAACTCAAAGGTGCAAAATATTTCAGCAAGATCGACCTGAAGTCTGGGTATCACCAGGTACCAATTGAACCCTCCGATGTGTGGAAGACTGCCTTCAAAGCCAAGGAAGGCCTTTTCGAATGGGTGGTCATGCCTTTCGGGTTGACGAATGCTCCCGCCACCTTCATGAGGATGATGGATGACATATTGCGGCCATTCACCAACTCATTTGTAGTGGTGTACTTGGATGACATTCTGATCTTCAGCCAGACTTGGGAAGAGCACCTTCACCACATCCAACAAGTCCTCCAAACATTGCGGCAACACAAGTTGTGTGCCAATTTGGAGAAGTGCACGTTTGGCATGACCCAGGTTCAATATCTGGGATACATTATTGATGAAAGGGGGGTGCATGTGGATCCGGCCAAGATCCAAGTCATTCGGGATTGGCCAGCCCCAACCACTATAACAGAGCTTCGCAGCTTTCTGGGTCTTGCTAATTTCTATCAGAGGTTCGTGTTGGGATTCTCTCATATCACTTGGCCCTTGAGTCAAGTCACCAAGGGAGGAGCGAGAGCAAAAAAATTTTGGTCAGAACCTCAACAGAAGGCGTTCACAGAACTGAAAAACCGCCTCTGTTCTGCCCCAGTGCTCACTTTACCAGACTTGCAACGGCCATTTGAGATCGAGACAGATGCCTCTGACTATGCTATTGGGGCAGTTCTTACTCAACAGGGACATCCAGTGGCATTTCACAGTGAGACATTGTCTGACACAGTTCGCAAGTACCCCACATATGACAAAGAAATGTACTCCATTGTGCAAGCTTGTCGACAATGGAAGCATTACATTTTGGGGGAGGAAACAATCATCCACACAGACCACAGGCCCCTGCAGTTCATACAGACACAAGGGAAGTTGCAGAATGATCGCCATCAGAAGTGGTCTACATATCTGCAACAGTTTCATTTGAACATCAAGTATAAGAAGGGTAGCACCAATCATGTTGCGGACTGCCTCAGCCGACCACCGATCGTGGCGCTCACCACTGTGCTCAACTCTTGTGGGCACGAGACTTCTGATTGGCCGCTTCTCTATGAGAGTGACCCGGAATTCGGCCAAACTTACAAGGCACTCTTGGGGGGTACGCAAGTTCCAAATTTTCACCTCCAAGATGCACTTTTATGTCACATGGGACACCTTTGTGTTCCTTCAAGCGAGCGTGCCAAGATGATATGGGAAGCACACTACAGTCGAGTCGCTGGGCATTTCGGGGTCGAGAAAACGGTAGCAATCCTGCAGAAGTATTTCTATTGGCCGAACCTTCGAAAGGATGTCGAGAAGCACATCAGATCCTGCACTGCTTGTGCCATTGCCAAACCGACCATCAAGAAGCAAGGCCTATATAATCCTCTACCTACCCCTAGTCGACCTTGGGAATCCATCTCCATGGATTACATGTCGGGCCTGCCTTCTACTAAGCAGGGAAATGACTGTGTTTTTGTGGTCGTCGACAGATTCTCGAAGATGGCCATTATGGCGGCCTGCAAGAAGAATATCACAGCAGAAGCCACTGCTAAACTCTCCTTTGAACGAGTGTGGGTGCACTTTGGGATCCCACAGTCTATCATATCAGATCGGGATAGCAGGTTCCTCAGCACATTTTGGTCCAGCCTCTGGTCGATGTTGGATACCAAGCTCAACAAGTCCACAGCTTTCCATCCCCAAACAGATGGCCAGACAAAAATCGTCAACAGAATGATTGTACACATTCTGCGCATGTAAAATTCAAAGCATCCACACACATGGGACGAGAGCCTCCCTTATGTACAACAAAGTTATAATCGGGCTCTCCACAATTCAATCGGCCATAGCCCCTTTCAGGTGGGCTTGGGATTCCAGCCACTATGTCCCATTGACGTAGCCATGCCATTTACAGCTGCTGAGGCCAATTCAGCTCATGTCCAGTCTGAATTTGACAAAGCCAGTAGCTTCATCGAGCGCATTCAACACATCCGCCAACAGGTTCATGATATATTGGACAGAGCCAATGCCAAGTACAAGCAATGCCATGATCAACATCGGGTGCCACACAACTTCCAGGTGGGTGACAAAGTATGGCTACATTTGCAGAAGGAGCGCCTCACTGGACCCCACCGCAAGCTTCACCCGCTCCGATACGGGCCGTACACCATCACCAAGGCTGTAGGGAACAATGCATTCGAGCTCAGTATTCCACCATTCCTTGGTCTGCACCCAGTCTTCAATGTGGATCGCCTTCGTCCTTACTTCCCACCTCTACTGGACACCTCGGACATTGCGGAACAACTCACACCAACTGAGTTAAATCCAGACTGCATGGAACAGGCCACCACAGATTGCATCATGGACATGCAAATCAAGAACACTCGCCAGCAGAAGATCCAACTATATCGGGTTGTCAAAGCCGGCCAACTCCTACACCAAGGAAAGTGGTTCACCAGGGACCAAGTTCAGCAGAAATTTCCTCATCTCATGGAGGAACTTAACGCAATGGGGACCATTGCTTCCTAAGGGGGGAGGAATGATCCAGGTGGATATTGGTGGTCACCCGCCTATTCCACTTGGGGCTCCACCATTGTCTATTTCGGTTTTTCAGTTTCGGCACAGTTTACTATTTTTAGCAGTTTTTCGGGTCCTAAACTTCCAGAGCCGTTTTGAGGCCCTAAACGATGTTTTTTGGGAAAACGGAGGGCAACATGGTTCCATGGACCGATGTTTCTCGTTCCAAATTTGTAGTCCTCGGATAGATCTTTCTAACGAGGTATGGTACGCATCAAACGGAGATCGTATGCCAAAGTTACGCCCCTAGGAAGTTGAAACACCAATTTACCCAAACGGGGCCCATAGTTTTGGCGCTTCATCTCCTAGGGTTAGGGTTTTGGCTTTTTAGGATTTCCCATTGTTTCTAAATGATAAATAGGCCCTCGAGCCTCATTGTAACACAGTTCAGAGGCCTGTAGCCGCCACATCTCTTCTCAGAGATAGCTACCAGCGCCCTAGCTAGTTTTATTTCCATTCTGTCTGTAAGCAAATTTCAGTTCTTTGATATTAATGAAATGAAGTGTTATTTCCGCTGCATCTCTGTATTCTTGTTTATATGTTTATTCTGTTGCGTTCTTGCATAAAATCTGGATCAGTGGTATCAGAGCGGTCTGCTTTTTCTCGATCCTTCTTTGCATGTCCCCAACGAGGTCGGGGTATAAGGAGCTAGGGCTCGATCTGGTGGAACCTTTGCAAGATCAGCCTCGCAAACCTCGATGGACGCCCATGGGGGACGAAAAGAAAGATGAGGGAGCAGGAGATCCTATCAAAATATTGCTCGAGGAGGCCCTCGAAAAAAAAAGGAACGCGATGATGGATAACTTTGCTCAGATCCTTCAACGACTGCCCACCGGCGGCGCATCTGCATCCAGTAGCCACTCTGGAGTTGCGACTCCCTTTAAGGTACAAGTAAATTTTGACATTCCCATATTTGAGGGTCAAATAGACGCAGATGCAGTAGATAGATGGTTGAATCTATTAGAAGGATATTTCTCTGTTCATGACTTTTCAGACCGGGAGAAGATTATTTTTGCACTCCTCAAAGCTACCCCCATGTTAAGGACTAGTGGGAAACCTACTGTGAGAACAAGGACCAGACAGAACCCTCTCTATTCTCGGTCGTACCAACTTGGAATTCTTTCCGAGACGCCGTCAAGGAACAGTACTATCCCGTGGGGAGCTATGAGGACAAGTACATACAATGGACCACGCTGCGACAACGAAGGGATCAAGATGTGCACGAGCTGACGAATCTGTTCCATACCCTGCGCACAAAGTTGGGTATCAAAGATTCAGAGAAACATTTGGTGCTAAAGTATCGCAACTGTCTGCACAGATACATTCAGGAGGAAATGGAGTTCCTCGACATCTCCTCGCTTAGTACGGCATACCGGTATGCTGCCAAGATTGAGCAGAAATTCAAACAGAAGAAGCGAGACTTTGGATCTGCGAATCAAAAGCAAGGGAAAGGTGCTTCCAAACCGCAGAACAAAGGACAGAGCCAAGGCATGGCGGCTAAAGACAACTCATCGAAGCCACAAGAAAATAACAGCACCGCAAAGCCAAAGAAGGACACGGGAAAGTGGTGTGAGTTCCATAAGAGCTCCACTCACAACACAAGTGAGTGTCAAGCCAAGCAGTCGCTAGTGGCCGAGATGAGGGCTTCTGAGTCAGATGCATGCTCTGACTCCGAATCAGAACCTGAAAAGGCGAATGAAAAAGGGAAACAGATTATTGATGCGGAGCCCAACGCCACTGTTGCCACTGCAAAGATCCAAAAGGAGGAGCCGGAAGATCCAGAGGAGGAGGAACGTCTCTTCCACTCCCAGATGTGGGTAAAGGGCTCCCCGGTACAGTTCATTGTCGACAATGGGAGCCAAAAGAACCTCATTTCAGCAGACGCCGTGAAGCGGTTGGGCTTGCCGACCACAGCTCACCCACAGCCATACACCATCGGGTGGCTTCACCAAGGACGAGATCTCCGCGTCAGCCGGCAGTGTCGCCTTCCCTATAGCATCAAGCCCTTCACGGATGAGGTATTATGTGACGTTGCTCCTATTGATGTTTCCGATGTATTATTAGGACAACCATACTTGTGGAAGCGTCATGCTGTGTATGAGTCTCGACCTCGTGCTGTTATTATTACTTTGGGAAATAAGTTGTACAGGATACCAGAGGTACCACCTCCTACGACTATCTCTTTGGTTACTGCAAAACAATGCAGTAAGCTCATTTCCCAAACCGGGAAATTCGTTTTCCTGATGATCCGCCCCCAGGGCAAGAAGAAGACTGTGGCCACGACCTCTAGACAGAGCTCCTCTGCACAACAACAACAAATGGATAAGGTTGTGGAGGAGTACGGGGACATATTCACCTCACCCACAGGGGTTCCTCTGCACTGTCAGGTCAAGCACCCGATTGATCTGACCCCCGGTGCGCCGCTACCTAATGGACCGATCTATCGGTGCTCTATTCTGGAGAATGATGAAATCAAGAGGCAGATTCAGGAGCTGTTGCAGAAAGGTCACATCAGACCAAGTTCATCGCCCTGTGGGAGCCCGATCGTGTTGGTACAGAAGAAGGATGGGACGTGGAGACTATGTATTGACTATCGGGCGCTGAACAAGATCACTATCCGGAATAGGTACCCAATCCCACGAATTGATGACCTTCTGGACCAACTCAAAGGTGCAAAATATTTCAGCAAGATCGACCTGAAGTCTGGGTATCACCAGGTACCAATTGAACCCTCTGATGTGTGGAAGACTGCCTTCAAAGCCAAGGAAGGCCTTTTTGAATGGCTGGTCATGCCTTTCGAGTTGACGAATGCTCCCGCAACCTTCATGAGGATGATGGACGACATCTTGCGGCCATTCACCAACTCATTCGTAGTGGTGTACTTGGATGACATTCTGATCTTCAGCAGGACTTGGGAAGAGCACCTTCATCACATCCGACAAGTCCTCCAAACACTGCGGCAACACAAGTTGTGTGCCAATTTGGAGAAGTGCACGTTTGGCATGACCCAGGTTCAATATCTGGGATACATTATTGATGAAAGGGGGGTGCATGTGGATCCAGCCAAGATCCAATTCATTCGGGATTGGCCAGCCCCAACCACTATAACAGAGCTTCGTAGCTTTCTGGGTCCTGCTAATTTCTATCGGAGGTTCATGTTGGGATTCTTTCATATCACTTGGCCCTTGAGTCAAGTCACCAAGGGAGGAGTGAGAGCAAAAAATTTTTGGTTGGAACCTGAACAGAAGGCATTCACAGAAATGAAAAACCGCCTCTGTTCTGCCCCAGTGCTCACTTTACCAGACTTGCAACAGCCATTTGAGATCGAGACAGATGCCTCTGACTATGCTATTGGGGTAGTTCTTACTCAACAGGGACATCCAGTGGCATTTCACAGTGAGACATTGTCTGACACAGTTCGCAAGTATCCCACTTATGACAAAGAAATGTGCTCCATTGTGCAAGCTTGTCGACAATGGAAGCATTACATTTTGGGGAAGGAAACAATCATCCACACAGACCACCGGCCCCTGCAGTTCATACAGACACAAGGGAAGTTGCAGAATGATCGCCATCAGAAGTGGTCCACATATCTGCAACTGTTTCATTTGAACATCAAGTACAAGAAGGGTAGCACCAATAATGTTGCAGACTGCCTCAGCCGACCACCGATCGTGGCGCTCACCACCGTGCTCAACTCTTGTGGGCACGAGACTTCTGATTGGCCGCTTCTCTACGAGAGTGACCCAGAATTCGGCCACACTTACAAGGCACTCTTGGGGGGCACGCAAGTTCCAAATTTTCACCTCCAAGATGCACTTTTATGTCATCTGGGACACCTTTGTGTTCCTTCAAGCGAGCGTGCCAAGATGATATGGGAAGCACACTACAGTCGAGTCGCTGGGCATTTTGGGGTCGAGAAAACAGTAGCAATACTACAGAAGTATTTCTATTGGTCGAACCTTTGAAAGGATGTCGAGAAGCACATCAGATCCTGCACTGCTTGTGCCATTGCCAAACCGACCATCAAGAAGCAAGGCCTATATACTCCTCTACCTACCCCTATTCGACCTTGGGAATCCATCTCCATGGATTACATGTCGGGCCTGCCTTCTACTAAGCAGGGAAATGACTGTGTTTTTGTGGTCGTCGACAGATTCTCGAAGATGGCCATTATGGCGGCCTGCAAGAAGAATATCACAGCAGAAGCCGCTGCTAAACTCTTCTTTGAACGAGTGTGGGTGCACTTTGGGATCCCACAGTCTATCATATCATATCGGGATAGCAGGTTCCTTAGCACATTTTGGTCCAGCCTCTGGTCGATGTTGGATACCAAGCTCACCAAGTCCACAGCTTTCCATCCCCAAACAGATGGCCAGACAGAGGTCGTCAACAGAATGATTGTACACATTCTGCGCATGTAAAATTCAAAGCATCCACACACATGGGACGAGAGCCTCCCTTATGTACAACATAGTTATAATCGGGCTCTCCACAGTTCAATCGGCCATAGCCCCTTTCAGGTGGGCTTGGGATTCCAGCCACTATGTCCCATTGACGTAGCCATGCCATTTGAAGCTGCTCAGGCCAATTCAGCTCATGTCCAGTCTGAAGTTGACAAAGCCAGTAGCTTCATCGAGCGCATTCAACACATCCGCCAACAGGTTCATGATATATTGGACAGAGCCAATGCCAAGTACAAGCAATGCCATGATCAACACCGGGTGCCACACAACTTCCAGGTGGGTGACAAAGTATGGCTACATTTGCATAAGGAGCGCCTCACTGGACCCCACCGCAAGCTTCGCCCACTCCGATACAGGTCGTACACCATCACCAAGGCTATAGGGAACAATGCATTCGAGCTCAGTATTCCACCATTCCTTGGTCTGCACCCAGTCTTCAATGTGGATCGCCTTCGTCCTTACTTCCCACCTCTACTGGACACCTCGGACATTGCAGAACAACTCACACCAACAGAGTTAAACCCAGACTGCATGGAACGGGCCACCACAGATTGTATCATGGACATGCAAATCAAGAACACTCGTCAACAGCAGATCCAACTGTATCGGGTTGTCAAAGCTGGCCAACTCCTGCACCAAGGAAAGTGGTTCACCAGGGACCAAGTTCAGCAGGAATTTCCTCATCTCATGGAGGAACTTAACGCAATGGGGACCATTGCTTCCTAAGGGGGGAGGAATGATCCAGGTGGATATTGGTGGTCACCCGCCTATTCCACTTGGGGCCCCACCATTGTCTATTTCAGTTTTTCAGTTTCGGCACAGTTTACTATTTTTAGCAGTTTTTCGGGTCCTAAACTTCCGGAGCCGTTTTGAGGCCCTAAACGACGTTTTTTGGGAAAACGGAGAGCAGCATGGGTCCATGGACCGATGTTGCTCGTTCCAAATTTGTAGTCCTCGGATAGATCTTTCTAACGAGGTATGGGACACGTCAAACGGAGATCGTATGCCAAAGTTACGCCCCTGGGAAGTTGAAACACCAATTTACCCAAACGGGGCCCATAGTTTTGGCGCTTCATCTCCTAGGGTTAGGGTTTTTGTTGTTTAGGATTTCCCATTGTTTCTAAATAATAAATAGGCCCTCGAGCCTCATTGTAACTCAGTTCAGAGGCCTGTAGCCGCCACATCTCTTCTCAGAGATAGCTACCAGCGCCTAGCTAGTTTTATTTCCATTCTGTCTGTAAGCAAATTTCAGTTCTTTGATATTAATGAAATGAAGTGTTATTTCCGCTGCATCTCTGTATTTATGGTTATATGTTTATTCTGTTGTGTTCCTGCATAAATCCGGATCAGTGGTATCAGAGCGGTCTGCTTTTTATCGATCCTTCTTTGCATGTCCCCAACGAGGTCGGGGTATAAGGAGCTAGGGCTTGATCTGGTGGAACCTTTGCAAGATCAGCCTCGCAAACCTCGACGGACGCCCATGGGGGACGAAAAGAAATATGAGGGAGTAGGAGATCCTATCAAAATATTGCTCGAGGAGGCCCTCGAAACACAAAGGAACGCGATGATGGATAACTTTGCTCGGATCCTTCAACGGCTGCCCACCGGCGGCGCATCTGCATCCAGCAGCCACTCTGGAGGCGCGACTCCTTTTAAGGTACAAGTAAATTTTGACATTCCCATATTTGAGGGTCAAATAGACGCAGATGCTGTAGATAAATGGTTGAATTTGTTAGAAGGATATTTCTCGGTTCATGACTTTTCAGACCGGGAGAAGATTATTTTTGCACTCCTCAAAGCTACCCCCCATGTTAAGGACTGGTGGGAAACCTACTGTGAGAACAAGGAACAGATAGAACCCTCTCTGTTCTCGGCCGTACCAACTTGGAATTCTTTTCGAGACGTCGTCAAGGAACAGTACTATCCCGTGGGGAGCTATGAGGACAAGTACATACAATGGACCACGCTGCGACAACAAAGGGATCAAGATGTGCATGAGCTGACGAATCTGTTCCATACCCTGCGCACAAAGTTGGGTATCAAAGATTCAGAGAAACATCTGGTACTAAAGTATCACAGCTGTCTGCACAAATACATTCAGGAGGAAATGGAGTTCCTTGACATCTCCTCGCTTGGTATGGCATACCGGTATGCTGCCAAGATTGAGCAGAAATTCAAGCAGAAGAAGCGAGACTTTGAATCTGCGAATCAAAAGCAAGGGAAAGGTGCTTCCAAACCGCAGAACAAAGGACCGAGCCAAGGCATGGCGGCTAAAGACAACTCATCGAAGCCACAAGAAAAGAACAGCACCGCAAAGCCAAAGAAGGACACGGGAAAGTGGTGTGAGTTCCATAAGAGCTCCACTCACAACACAAGTGAGTGTCGGGCAAAGCAGTCGCTAGTGGCCGAGATGAGGGCTTCTGAGTCAGATGCATGCTCTGACTCCGAATCAGAACCTGAAAAGGGGAATGAAAAAGGGAAAGAGATTATTGATGCGGAGCCCAACGCCACTGTTGCCACTACAAAGGTCCAGAAGGAGGAACCGGAAGATCCAGAGGAGGAGGAACGTCTCTTCCACTCCCAGATGTGGGTAAAGGGCTCCCCTGTACGGTTCATTGTCGACAATGGGAGCCAAAAGAACCTCATTTCAGCAGACGCCGTGAAGCGGTTGGGCTTGCCGACCACAGCTCACCCACATCCATACACCATCGGGTAGCTTCACCAAGGACGAGATCTCCGCGTCAGCCAGCAGTGCCGCCTTCCCTATAGCATCAAGCCCTTCACGGATGAGGTATTATGTGACGTTGCTCCTATTGATGTTTCTGATGTATTATTAGGACAACCATACTTGTGGAAGCATCATCATGTATGAGTCTCGGGGCGGTGAAAATGGCAACAAGAAACAGTGAAGGAGGCCTCTTGAAACATCTTTTCTGATCCTAGTTGGAAAGTGATCACCTAAACTAGGTGGGGACCACACATGTGATTTTTGTCGAAAAATCTATTTTTAGACTATGTCTATTTTTAGACATACGGAGCATGATTCGGGGATTCCAGTTGGAGATTCTTGAAGTATGCGACATGTTGGTGAAAATAGATGAGACCCTTATTTTTAGGACCCAGGCTATTTTTAGACTGTATCTCCTAAAAATATGGAAGTCAAATATTATTTACCCTTAATAATATTTAGACTATAAACAGCAGTTTACTCTCTTGGAGCACTTCAGTTTGACCCCCAGAGGTGGGGCATGCAGCTGACATAAGGAAATTCGAATTTCATATGAGTTAAGTGAAGCTATTGCATTTTAGACTTCAGTTAGACTCATGTGGCAAAGTTTTGATGGAGTTGATTGAGGAGTTAATGGAGGTGGTGTTCTGGTTAACTAGTTGAACTAGTTGTATTTAGTTTAACTGGCTAATACACTAGAGATGAGTTGTGTGAATTAAATATTATTTAATTCACTAATTATTAACTCATTATTCAACTAAAGAACACATCAGTTTAACTCGGTGCATGGACAGTTCAGTGGCGACAAGTGAAAGAGGTAGATGAAAGGGTTGAGTTAGCTATCAATTGCGACATCAGTTGTGCATGAGATTTGCACCACACTTGGAGGAAATTACCAATGAAAATTGCGCAGTTGGAGCCAGTGAGATTCAAACCTGGATCTCTATTTAGACCAGCCTTGATTGCGCAATAGAGGAAGAGAAGTAGTGGGTGTGTTTTGAACCTGTGACTTGTTCAAAACCAAGCTAGTTTTTGTGTAGCTTTGGGAGATAATACTGAGTACTTGTGAGGAGTTTGTACTATGTATTTGCTGCATGTTCTCTCCATTTATAATATACTATAGCTGGGGGTTTTCAGCTATAAGCTTTCCCCATACATACTGTGTTAATGTGTGTGATGATTTGATGTGATATCGCTTCTATTATTTCCGCATGTGACAATTAATTGTAGAAGAAGGTTATGTGTTATGCATGCAATTCGAAATTGATGTATGATCGGGTTAATCTTCATTGAATAAGTGATTTATTCAGCTAATTTTTACATGGTATCGGAGCAATATTAATTGTCGAGATCTATTACGGTGATTGCAAACTTATTTCCCGGACAGAGCCTGCATACGGGCCAGATAGCCTCCGGATTCATCTTTCTTTGGAAAGTGAAAGGTCTGGTAAAAGCCCATGCAGTCAATCTCTGATTTGGAAATAATTTGTTCTCAAGTGTAGATCGGAAGCGATTGAGTTTTAGGATAAACTTAAGAAACATAAAGATGGAGAAAGCCGGAAATATACATGCATATTGTATATAATTTTCTACATGGAATGAGAGCGAGAATTTTTGGGTGCGCGAGTTTGTAGGGAATATCTGAAAATATTTTGTATAATATTTCAGAAAAAAATAGCATATTTTGATTCCTTGCGGAAAAACACCCAAATTGAAAAAAAAAATCGGTCGAATCGGAGCTCGGATGAGGGAGATATCATCGATTTAAAATCAGCTCTTTTGTTAGAAAATTTTGCGATGGTGGGACAATTGCAATGTGCGCGAGCCAAGAATCTACATGCACTGAGGTAAAAGATGCATGAAAAGCTTTGAGGAGAAAAGCAGAGGTTAGTGACTTGGTGGTTGAGAGGGAGCCTCTCAACATGCAGCGTGAGGACAAGTCAAGAAGGTTGGGATTCGGGCAAAGAATCTCTACAGACTTGGAGTAGATGGGATGTCTACAGAGCTTCCTGCTGATGGGAAGTGCATGAAAGGCATGCAACTGATGCTTGAGAGGGAGCAAGTTTTGCATGTAGGTATTGAAGTAGATGGGATGTCTACGAAGCTTCCTGCTGATGGGAAGTGCAAGAAAGGCATGCAACTGATGCTTGAGAGGGAGCAAGTTTTGCATGCAGGTATTGAAGTAGATGGGATGTCTACGGAGCTTCCTACTGATGGGAAGTGCAAGGAAGACATGCAACTAAAGCTTGAGAGGGAGCAAGTGTTGCATGCAGGCGAGAAAGACATGCAACTGATGCTTGAGAGGGAGCGGGTTTTGCATGCAGGTGATAGTGAACCTCGGGATGTGGAGCAGCCACAAGAGGATCATGGAGTGAAAGAGACCACTCATGCAGAGAAATTTCGTGCCAGATGGGCAGAGGGAGTGCATGCAGCTATACCACCAAGTGAGAGGTGGGGCAACATGCATGATTAATCCCATGAGGAGATTTCTGGGCAGATTCATGAGATGGTGTGGATCTCATGGATTGAACCTGGCTACGAGGTGCCCACAACGCAGCAGTAGCAAGATCAGTTGGAGTGATGCAGGCAGATCAAAGTGATAGTGTCGGATACTGGAGCGCGGATCAGAGTTGACAACAAGTGCAAGAGTGCATGGGTGCAAGAGTTCAACAGCGCAGTAGTTCCTGATGACATGTGCAGTTGGTACCAGCAGAAGTCGAAGACTTTGATGATAGATGCTAGATGCATCAAGACTGATTGAGTTGTTTGGAGCCTATTCAGTTTCATAGGAGTTGCAGAGCAGATGCATGGAGTTGCATGGTGCATGCATGAGTTTGCATGGCACATGCAAAGGGTGCATGGCGAATGCATGGAGTTACATGTCGCATGCATGGAGTTGCATGGCGCTTGTGAAGGTTGCAGGGCGAATGCATGGAGTTGCATGTCGCATGCAATGACAGTCCTTTCTTGTTGAGAGGAAGTGTTGAAAATGGCAACAAGAAACAGTGAAGGAGGCCTCCTGAAACATCTTTCCTGATCCTAGTTGGAAAGTGATCACCTAAACTAGGTGGGGACCACACATGTGAATTTTGTCGAAAAATCTATTTTTAGACTATGTCTATTTTTAGACATACGGAGCATGATTCAGAGATTCCAGTTGGAGATTCTTGAAGTATGCGACATGTCGGTAAAAATAGATGAGACCCTTATTTTTAGGACCCAGGCTATTTTTATATTGTGTCTCCTAAAAATATGGAAGTCAAATATTATTTACCCTTAATAATATTTAGACTATAAACAACAGTTTACTCTCTTGGAGCACTTCAGTTTGACCCCCAGAGGTGGGGCATGCAGCTGACATAAGGAAATTCGAATTTCCTATGAGTTAAGTGAGCTATTGCATGTTAGACTTCAGTTAGACTCATGTGGCAGAGTTTTGGTGGAGTTGATTGAGGTGTTAATGGAGGTGGTGTTCTGGTTAACTAGTTGAACTAGTTGTATTTAGTTTAACTGGCTAATACACTAGAGATGAGTTGTGTGAATTAAATATTATTTAATTCACTAATTATTAACTCATTATTCAACTAAAGAACACATCAGTTTAACTCAGTGCATGGACAGTTCAGTGGAGACCAGTGAAAGAGGTAGATGAAAGGGTGAGTATAGCTATCAGTTGGAGGATCAGTTTTGCATGAGATTTGCATAACACTTGGAGGAAATTACCAATGACAATTGCGCAGTGAAGCCAAGGAGATTCGAACCTTGGATCTCTATTTAGACCAGCCTTGATTGCGCAATAGAGGAAGAGAAGTAGTGGGTGTGTTTTGAACCTGTGACTTGTTCAAAACCAAGCTAGTTTTTGTGTAGCTTTGGGAGATAGTATTGAGTACTTGTGAGGAGTTTGTACTATGTATTTGTTGCATGTTCTCTCCATTTATAATATACTATAGCTGCGGGGTTTTCAGCTATAAGCTTTCCCCATACATACTGTGTTAATGTGTGTGATTATTTGATGTGATATCGCTTCTATTCTTTCCGCATGTGACAATTAATTGTAGAAGAAGGTTATGTGTTATGCATGCAATTCGAAATTGATGTATGATCGGGTTAATATTCATTGAATAAGTGATTTATTCGACTAATTTCTACATCGGCCTCGTGCTGTTATTGTTACTTTGGGAAATAAGTTGTACAGGATACCAGAGGTACCACCTCCTGCCGCTATCTCTTTGGTTACTGCAAAACAATGCAGTAAGCTCGTTTCCCAAACCAGGAAATTCGTTTTCCTGATGATCCGCCCCCAGGGCAAGAAGAAGACTGTGGCCACGACCTCCAGACAGGGCTCCTCTGCACAACAACAACAAATGGATAAGGTTGTGGAGGAGTACGGGGACATATTCACCTCACCCACGGGGGTTCCTCTGCACTGTCAGGTCAAGCACCCGATTGATCTGACCCCCGGTGCGCCGCTACCTAATGGACCGATCTATCGGCGCTCTGTTCTGGAGAATGATGAAATCAAGAGACAGATTCAGGAGCTGTTGCAGAAAGGTCACATCAGACCAAGTTCATCGATATGTCTCTGTTTTGAGATTTTCATCTATCTTATTCTACGAAAGCGCTCAGGGAATCACATCTCTTTTGGCACAAGAATACTCATTTCTTATAGCCTCAGAACTCTCGTTGCTCAATGGATTGGGTCTTTTAATGATTCGATGTGCATCATTGTTGGGTCTTCAAATGTTGCATCTCTGGGATAGTAAAAGGCCTCATTTTAGAATCTCTATGTATGTTACACATTCTGATTTAACGGTAAGACAGAGGCACAATTCTCCTCTATATGCATAATTTCGTTTTCTTTATGAGATCTAAAGGTTGTACTCTAATCCACTTGCTGGTTCCTCATCTTGAGATTCACATCCACTCTCTGAAGACTCGCACTGTCTCCATGGTTCAGTCAAATTATATGGCACAATGTGTTGTCACGTGGATGGATGGCTCAATGAACAGTGTCTTGCTCACTTTAAGTAGTTTGGCAACTTTTTTAGTTCTTAATGCCTATTATGGTTTCATATACCCTTGGGCATCGCCTTTCTAGAAATACCAGCCAACCTATAGTAGCTTGTTCTCTATGATTTGTATTAAGATCACTGAACAGTTACATAGAATATGATCTCTGATATGATAATAAAATTTTGAGGATGATCTTGTTGCATTTTAATGAAGGAAATAACTCTAGTCTATAAGGACTTGTTTTTAATCTCAACTCCTTGATATCAGTGACATAATTCTCATTATGATGACAGTGCTCCTGTGACGAGTGCATAACCAACACAGCAGAAGTCACCAATGATATGGATGAGCTATCAAGTCCTTAGATTGAAGTAAAAGTACATCAAGCATAGAACACCATGGTTATCTAAATTTAACATGGTATGAGAGCTAGGAGAAGCCAAGCCCAAGAAATAGTTTCGGATGATATATTCTCTGAGGTTTGTATGCAATATGTTTGGGTCTCACCGTTAATCAACTATAGTGTTATCAATATGTCTCTTAAGTTTCTTTGGTTTTTGGCATGACAATGGTAGAAAGCATCTGCTCAGTGCTGCTGAAGGTTTTTCCTGGCAGTGATAGTTTAACGGAGGATGAAACACTCTATGTCATCTTCGCTTGATTGACATAATCAGTATCAGTAGTATGGTTTGTCAGATCAAGGATGGCCTTCATTGGCATCATAATTATGATTGCACCATAATCTCAAACTTGTTTGGCAATAGAGTGATATGACATTAAAACATGGATAGATATGTCTCTGTTTTGAGATTTTCATCTATCTTATTCTACGAAAGGGCTCAGGGAATCACATCTCTTTTGGCACAAGCATACTCATTTCTTATAGCCTCAGAACTCTCGTTTCTCAATGGATTGGGTCTTTTAATGATTGGATGTGCATCATTGTTGGGTCTTCAAATGCTGCATCTGCAGGATAGTAAAAGGCCTCATTTTAGAATCTCTTATGTATATTTACACATTACGATTTAACGGTAAGACGGTGCATTCTCAAGCTATATGCATCATTTCATTCTTTATAGAATCTAAAGGTTGTACTCTAATCCTTCTTGGTTCCTCATCTTGAGATTCATCACTCTCTGAAGACTCACCTCTGAATGGTGGGTTCGGTCAAATTATATGACACGATGTGTTGTCACGTGGTGGATGGCTCAATGAGCAGGTGTCTTGGTCTTTAAGTAGTTTGGAAACTTGTTTAGTTCTTAATGCCTATTGTGGTTTTCATATACCTTGGGCATCGCCTTTTCTAAAATATGAAGCCAACTATAGTAGCTTGTTCTCTATGATTTGTATTATTCCGCTTTGAGCAGTTACATAGAATATGATCCTACGATATGATAATAAAATTTTGAGGATGATCTTGTTGCATTTTAATGAAGGAAATAACTCTAGTCTATAAGGACTTGTTGTTAATCTCAACTCCTTGATATCAGTGACATAATTCTCATTATGATGACAGTGATCCTGTGACATAATTGTAAACTCCAACATGACAAAGGTGTCACCAATGATATGAAGTTGAGCTATAAAGTCCTTAGATTGAAGTAAAAGTACATCAAGCATATAACACCATGGTTATCTAAATTTAACATGGTATGAGAGCTAGAAGAAGCCAAGCCCAAGAAATAGTTTCAGATGATAGATTCTCTGAGGTTTGTATGCAATGTGTTTGGGTCTCACCATTAATCAACTATAGTGCTATCAATATGTCTCTTAAGTTTCTTTGGTTTTTGGCATGACAATGGTAGAAAGCATCTGCTGCTGAAGGTTTTTCCTGGCAGTGATAGTTTCACGGAGGATGAAACACTCTATGTCATCTTCGCTTGATTGACATAATCAGTATCAGTAGTATGGTTTATCGGATGAGGATGGCCTTCATTGGAATCATAATTATGATTGCACCATAATCTCAAACTTGTTGGCAATATGAGTGATTATACATTACAACATGGATAGATATGTCTACTTGTTTTGAGATTTTCATCTATCTTATTCTACGAAAGGCCTTAGGGAATCACATCTCTTTTGGCACAAGCATACTCATTTCTTATAGCCTCAGAACTCTCGTTGCTCAATGGATTGGGTCTTTTAATGATTGGATGTGCATCATTGTTGGGTCTTCAAATGTTGCATCTCTAGGATAGTAAAAGGCCTCATTTTAGAATCTCTATGTATGTTACACATTCTGATTTAACGGTAAGACAGAGGCACAGTTCTCCGCTATATGCATCATTTCGTTTTCTTTATGAGATCTAAAGGTTGTACTCTAATCCACTTGCTTGTTCCTCATCTTGAGATTCACATCCACTCTCTGAAGACTCGCACTGTCTCCATGGTTCAGTCAAATTATATGACACAATGTGTTGTCACGTGGATGGATGGCTCAATGAACAGTGTCTTGCTCACTTTAAGTAGTTTGGCGACTTGTTTAGTTCTTAATGCCTATTATGGTTTCATATACCCTTGGGCATCGCCTTTCTGGAAATACCAGCCAACCTATAGTAGCTTGTTCTCTATGATTTGTATTAAGATCACTGAACAGTTACATAGAATATGATCTCTGATATGATCATAAAATTTTGAGGATGATCTTGTTGCATTTTAATGAAGGAAATAATTCTAGTCTATAAGTACTTGTTTTTAATCTCAACTCCTTGATATCAGTGACATAATTCTCATTATGATGACAGTGCTCCTGTGACAGAATTGTAAACTCCAACATGACAAAGGTGTCACCAATGATATGAAGTTGAGCTATAAAGTCCTTAGATTGAAGTAAAAGTACATCAAGCATAGAACACCATGGCTATCTAAATTTAACATGGTATGAGAGCTAGGAGAAGCCAAGCCCAAGAAATAGTTTCGGATGATAGATTCTCTAAGGTTTGTATGCAATGTGTTTGGGTCTCACCGTTAATCAACTATAGTGTTATCAATATGTCTCTTAAGTTTCTTTGGTTTTTGGCATGACAATGGTAGAAAGCATCTGCTGCTGAAGGTTTTTCCTGGCAGTGATAGTTTCACGGAGGATGAAACACTCTATGTCATCTTCGCTTGATTGACATAATCAATATCAGTAGTATGGTTTGTCAGATCAAGGATGGCCTTCATTGGCATCATAATTATGATTGCACCATAATCTCAAACTTGTTTGGCAATAGAGTGATATGACATTACAACATGGATAGATATGTCTCTATTTTGAGATTTTCATCTATCTTATTCTACGAAATGGCTCAGGGAATCACATCCCTTTTGGCACAAGCATACTCATTTCTTATAGCCTCAGAACTCTCGTTGCTCAATGGATTGGGTCTTTTAATGATTGGATGTGCATCATTTTTGGGTCTTCAAATGTTGCATCTCTGGGATAGTAAAAGGCCTCATTTTAGAATCTCTATGTATGTTACACATTCTGATTTAACGGTAAGACAGAGGCACAGTTCTCCGCTATATGCATCATTTATTTTTCTTTATGAGATCTAAAGGTTGTACTCTAATCCACTTGCTAGTTCCTCATCTTGAGATTCACATCCACTCTCTGAAGACTCGCACTGTCTCCATGGTTCAGTCAAATTATATGACACAATGTGTTGTCACGTGGATGGATGGCTCAATGAACAGTGTATTGCTCACTTTAAGTAGTTTGACTAATTCATTTGTTCTTAATGCCTGTGGTTTCATATACCACTTGGGCATCGCCTTTCTGAGAAATATTGGTAACCTATAGTAGCTTGTTCTCTATGATTTACCATTAAGATCCTTTGACAATTACATAGAATATGATCTCTGATATGATAATAAAATTTTGAGGATGATCTTGTTGCATTTTAATGAAGGAAATAACTCTAGTCTATAAGGACTTGTTGTTAATCTCAACTCCTTGATATCAATGACATAATTCTCATTATGATGACAGTGCTCCTGTGACAGAATTGTAAACTCCAACATGACAAAGGTGTCACCAATGATATGAAGTTGAGCTATAAAGTCCTTGACTTGATAAAATTACATCAGAAAGCATAGGCAACCATGGTTATCTAAATTTAATGGTATGAGAGCTAGGAGAAGCCAAGCCAAAGAAATAGTTTCCGATGATAGATTCTCGGTTTGTATGCAATGTGTTTAGGTATCACATTAATCAACTATAGTGTTATCAATATGTCTCTTAAGTTTCTTTGGTTTTTGGCATGACAATGGTAGAAAGCATCTGCTGCTGAAGGTTTTTCTTGGCAGTGATAGTTTCACGGAGGATGAAACACTCTATGTCATCTTCGCTTGATTGACATAATCAGTATCAGTAGTATGGTTTGTCAGATCAAGGATGGCCTTCATTGGCATCATAATTATGATTGCACCATAATCTCAAACTTGTTTGGCAATAGAGTGATATGACATTACAACATGGATAGATATGTCTCTGTTTTGAGATTTTCATCTATCTTATTCTACGAAAGGGATCAGGGAATCACATCTCTTTTGGCACAAGCATACTCATTTCTTATAGCCTCAGAACTCTCGTTGCTCAATGGATTGGGTCTTTTAATGATTGGATGTGCATCATTGTTGGGTCTTCAAATGTTGCATCTCTGGGATAGTAAAAGGCCTCATTTTAGAATCTCTATGTATGTTACACATTCTGATTTAACGGTAAGACAGAGGCACAGTTCTCCGCTATATGCATCATTTCGTTTTCTTTATCAGATCTAAAGGTTGTACTCTAATCCATTTGCTGGTTCCTCATCTTGAGACTCACATCCACTCTCTGAAGACTCGCACTGTCTCCATGGTTCAGTCAAATTATATGACACAATGTGTTGTCACGTGGATGGATGGCTCAATGAACAGTGTCTTGCTCACTTTAAGTAGTTTGGAGACTTGTTTAGTTCTTAATGCCTATTATGGTTTCATATACCCTTGGGCATCGCCTTTCTAGAAATACCAGCGAACCTATAGTAGCTTGTTCTCTATGATTTGTATTAAGATCACTGAACAGTAACATAGAATATGATCTCTGATATGATAATAAAATTTTTAGGATGATCTTGTTGCATTTAAATGAAGGAAATAACTCTAGTATATAAGGACTTGTTGTTAATCTCAACTCCTTGATATCAGTGACATAATTCTCATTATGATGACAGTGCTCCTGTGACAGAATTGTAAACTCCAACATGACAAAGGTGTCACCAATGATATGAAGTTGAGCTATAAAGTCCTTAGATTGAAGTAAAAGTACATCAAGCATAGAACACCATGGTTATCTAAATTTTACATGGTATGAGAGCTAGGAGAAGCCAAGCCTAAGAAATAGTTTCGGATGATAGATTCCCTGAGGTTTGTATGCAATGTGTTTGGGTCTCAGCGTTAATCAACTATAGTGTTATCAATATGTCTCTTAAGTTTCTTTGGTTTTTGGCATGACAATGGTAGAAAGCATCTGCTGCTGAAGGTTTTTCCTGGCAGTGATAGTTTCACGGAGGATGAAACACTCTATGTCATCTTCGCTTAGTTGAAATGGTGGTATCAGTAGTATGGTTTTGTCAGATCAAGGATGGCGTTCATTGGCATCATAATATTGCACCATAATCTCAAACTTGTTTGGCAATAGAGTGATATGACATTATGGATAACGATATGTCTGTTTTGAGATTTTCATCTATCTTATTCTACCAAAACTCCAGAATCACATCTCTTTTGGCACAAGCATCCTCCATTCTTATAGCCTCGAACTCTCGTTGCTCAATGGATTGGGTCTTTTAATGGTTGGATGTGCCATGAACATTTAGGTCTTCAAATGTTGCATCTACGGGATAGTAAAAGGCCTCATTTAGAATCTCTATGTATGTTACCATTCTGATTTATAGATAAGGCAGACACGATTCTCGCTATATGCATCATTTCGTTTTATTTGTGAGATCTTGAGATATAAAGGTTGTACTCTAATCCACTTGTTGGTTCACTCATCTTGATTCACATCCACTCTCTGAAGACTCGCACTGTCTCCATGGTTCAGTCAAATTATATGACACAATGTGTTGTCACGTGGATGGATGGCTCAATGAACAGTGTATTGCTCACTTTAAGTAGTTTGGCGACTTGTTTAGTTCTTAATGCCTATTATGGTTTCATATACCCTTGGGCATCGCCTTTCTAGAAATACCAGCCAACCTATAGTAGCTTGTTCTCTATGATTTGTATTAAGATCACTGAATAGTTACATAGAATATGATCTCTGATATGATAATAAAATTTTGAGGATGATCTTGTTGCATTTTAATGAAGGAAATAACTCTAGTCTATAAGGACTTGTTGTTAATCTCAACTCCTTGATATCAGTGACATAATTCTCATTATGATGACAGTGCTCCTGTGATAGAATTGTAAACTCCAACATGACAAAGGTGTCACCAATGATATGAAGTTGAGCTATAAAGTCCTTAGATTTTGTAGTTGGGTGTTAATAATCATGAAGAGCAACAATTCATGTCAATGGATCAGCAGTTCTTCAGGAAGAACTGGAAGGATATTAGAGGATATGGTGGCTTGCATGATTTGGGTTATCTTGCTACTTGATTGGATTCTGGACCTTCTTTGCCACCTGTGTCATAACAAGTCAATGGATATGTAGATAAAGAACTGTACAGTGACTTAAATGAGATGGTTTCTCTGGTGTATTCCTTCATTTTATGTTTGTGATCAATCTTATCCATTTTTCCATATGACCCAAGTCTTAAGTTTTCATAATGAGTGGACATCAATGGGCTTTGGACTTGTGTTTTTAGTTGATATTCATGCAATTTTGATAAAATAGTAGCCCCAAATCCTTAAATGGTTGAAACCATCATTTTGTTTTCCTGAATCACAAACAGAAATGTTGCATAGGAATACAAATGAAAAATATTATTCTTATTCTATGTAGTTGGCATTTCCCATTCTCTTTACTAAAAAAATATTTCCATCTATAATGTGTGTTGCTTTCATTGGAAGCATGACTTTAGTTGCTAGATATTTACATCTTGGTTTTGGCAGTTTTCTAGTGTGACGCCTTGGAGTATGAGGCTTCTGCTTTTTTTCTCTGCTACAGTGACGCTGAGTGCCTTTTATTGATCTACCCTTAATGATGCTATAGATAACATATCATTGATTTGATTGGTTGTAGTTGGATCCCCAAGACCCTTTTACAATGACTCATGTTCGACAATACTATTCTATGATCAGTCACTAAATATTGCAAGAGTAACTACTAAAAAGATTTCCCTAAGATATAAAGGACATATTGCTACTATTGAGTAAGGGATGTTTTGGCTGAGTGGGATGAAACAATTTGAACTATGGTCATAATTTTTTCACTAATTTGTTGTATGCAGAACCATCTGCACCATAAAATCTAAATGTTGTTTTCGATCTACTGATTTGATAGGATACTCCTTTAAAAAACTATGACTTATGACATTTACTTATAGATGGGTTTCAATGTTCGAGTTCGTATGGATATAGTTGGAATTTCTCTCATCAGGATTTGTGTTGGGAAGAGAAGGGTTTTTTAATGCATTATATATGTCGATACACAGTTGAGTATAGGGATATCATAGTAAAATGTGTTTGGATGTTTTTGTTAACAATCTATATTGAGTATGTCAAGCAGTGAGCTTGTTTTAACAGAGGACCATGAGTCAATAAAAGGACTGAATTGTGCATATACAAGGATATTTATGGCATATACTACTTGAAACTACCATAGACTCTATTGCTACATGTTTTTTTTCAGAAATTATGTAAGAGTAAAGGTTTTGGGGCTTCTTTTCTAACTTGTGCTTCATGGTGAAATTATTTTTGACAATATATGTTGCAAGGTTCTAAATTACTTGATCCCATATGAAAACCATTGAACCTTTTGGATTGAAATCTGACAAGAGAATTGAGATCTGAATACTGAGAAAGATTGTTGTTTTTCTCTGCTTGGAAATCAAGAGTAACCACATAAGCTTTAATGGATCCCCCAGGCAAAATTGTCACAGATCTTGAGTTGGGTTCCCATATTTGACAGAAAAAACAGAGGACCATACTTAGTATGATGATTGGTGGTTTTCAGCATTTGGCTGTATACATTTGGCCCAAAGATGAAATTGGTCCATAGGTTTTTTAGAAGCAGGAGATGGATCTATCATTGAACTCAAAAAATGTTAATTTTGAGTCTAGTATAGCTACATTGTTGAGCTATAAAGTCCTTAGATTTTGCAGTTGCGTGTTAATAATCATGAAGAGCAACAATTCATGTCAATGGATCAGCAGTTCTTCCGGAAGAGCTGGAAGGATATTAGAGGATATGGTGCCATGCATGATTTGGGTTATCTTGCTACTTGATTGGATTCTGGACCTTCTTCACCACCTGTGTCATAACAAGTCAATGGATATGTAGATAAAGAACTGTACAGGGACTTAAATGAGATGGTTTCTCTGGTGTATTCCTTCATTTTATGTTTGTGATCAATCTTATCCATTTTTCCATATGACCCAAGTCTTAAGTTTTCATAATGAGTGGACATCAATGGGCTGTGGACTTGTGTTTTTAGTTGATATTCATGCAATTTTGATAAAATAGTAGCCCCAAATCCTTAAATGGTTGAAACCATCATTTTGTTTTCCTGAATCACAAACAGAAATGTTGCATAAGAATACAAATGAAAAAGATTATTCTTATTCTATGTAGTTGGAATTGCCCATTCTCTTTACTAAAAAAATATTTCCATCTATAATGTGTGTTTGCTTTCATTGGGAGGCTTCATGATTTTAGTTGCTAGATATTTACATCTTGGTTGGCAGTTTTCTAGAGTGATGCCTTGGAGTATGAGGCTTAGCAACACTATACGGTGGTGAGTGCCTTTTATTAGTCTACCACTTAATGATACTATAGATAACATATCATTGTATGATTTGATTGGTTGTGATTTGGATTCCCAAAGACCCTTTTTCAATGACTCATGTTCGACAATACTATTCTATGATCAGTCACTAAATATTGCAAGAGTAACTACTAAAAAGATTTCCCTAAGATATAAAGGAAATATTGCTACTATTGAGTAAGGGATGTTTTGGCTGAGTGGGATGAAACAATTTGAACTATGGTCATAATATTTTCACTAATTTGTTGTATGCAGAACCATTTGCACCATAAAATCTAAATGTTGTTTTTGATCTACTGATTTGATTGGATACTCCTTTAAAAAACTATGACTTATGACATTTACTTATAGATGGGTTTCAATGTTCGAGTTCATATGTATATGGTTGGAATTTCTCTCATCAGGATTGGTATTGGGAAGAGAAGGGTTTTTTAATGCATTATATATGTCGATACACAGTTGAGTATAGGGATATCATAGTAAAATGTGTTTGGATGTTTTTGTTAACAATCTATATTGAGTATGTCAAGCAGTGAGCTTGTTTTAATAGAGGACCATGAGTCAATAAAAGGACTGAATTGTGCATATACAAGGATATTTATGCTACTTGAAACTACCATAGACTCTATTGCTACATGTTTTTTTCAGAAATTATGTAAGAGTAAAGGTTTTGGGGCTTCTTTTCTAACTTGTGCTTCATGGTGAAATTATTTTTGACAATATATGTTGCAAGGTTCTAAATTACTTGATCCCATATGAAAACCATTGAACCTTTTGGATTGAAATCTGATAAGAGAATTGAGATCTGAATACTGAGAAAGATTGTTGTTTTTCTCTGCTTGGGAAATCAAGAGTAACCACATAAGTTTTAATGGATCCCCCAGGGAAATTGTCACAGATCTTGAGTTGGGTTCCCATATTTGACAGAAAAAACAGAGGACCATACTTAGTATGATGATTGGTGGTTTTCAGCATTTGGTTGTATACATTTGGCCCAAAGATGAAATTGGTCCATAGGTTTTTTAGAAGCAGGAGATGGATCTATCATTGAACTCAAAAAATGTTAATTTTGAGTCTAGTATAGCTACATTGTTGAGCTATAAAGTCCTTAGATTTTGCAGTTGGGTGTTAATAATCATGAAGAGCAACAATTCATGTCAATGGATCAACATTTCTTCAGGAAGAGCTCGAAGGATATTAGAGGATATGGTGGCATGCATGATTTGGGTTATCTTGCTACTTGATTGGATTCTGGACCTTCTTCACCACCTGTGTCATAACAAGTCAATGGATATGTAGATAAAGAACTGTACAGGGACTTAAATGAGACGGTTTAAATGAGATGGTTTCTTTGGTGTATTCCTTCATTTTATGTTTGTGATCAATCTATCCATTTTTCCATATGACCCAAGTCTTAAGTTTTCATAATGAGTGGACATCAATGTGGGCTTTGGACTTGTGTTTTAGTTGATATTCATGCAATTTTGATAAAAATAGTAGGCCCAAATCCTTAAATGGTTGAAACCATCATTTTGTTTTCCTGAATCACAAACAGAAATGTTGCATAAGAATATAAATGAAAAAGATTATTCTTATTCTATGTAGTTGGCATTGCCCATTCTCTTTACTAAAAAAATATTTCCATCTATAATGTGTGTTGCTTTCATTGGGAGGCTTCATGATTTTAGTTGCTCGATATTTACATCTTGGTTTTGGCAGTTTTCTAGTGTGATGCCTTGGAGTATGAGGCTTCTGCTTATTTTCTCTGCTACAGTGACGCTGAGTGCCTTTTATTGATCTACCCTTAATGATACTATAGATAGCATATCATTGTATGATTTGATTGGTTGTGATGTGGATCCCCAAGACCCTTTTTCAATGACTCATGTTCGACAATACTATTCTATGATCAGTCACTAAATATTGCAAGAGTAACTACTAAAAAGATTTCCCTAAGATATAAAGGACATATTGCTACTATTGAGTAAGGGATGTTTTGGCTGAGTGGGATGAAACAATTTGAACTATGGTCATAATATTTTCACTAATTTTTTGTATGCAGAATCAACTGCACCATAAAATCTAAATGTTGTTTTTTACTTACTGATTTGATCGGATACTCCTTTAAAAAACTATGACTTATGACATTTACTTATAGATGGGTTTCAATGTTCGAGTTCATATGTATATGGTTGGAATTTCTCTCATCAGGATTGGTATTGGGAAGAGAAGGGTTTTTTAATGCATTATATATGTCGATAAACAGTTGAGTATAGGGATATCATAGTAAAATGTGTTTGGATGTTTTTGTTAACAATCTATATTGAGTATGTCAAGCAGTGAGCTTGTTTTAACAGAGGACCAAGTGAGTCAATAAAAGGACTCGACCGTGTATATACAAAACTATTTATGCTACTCTCAAAATTACCATAGACTCTATTGCTACATGTTTTTTTCGTAAATTATGTCAGAGTAAGTAAAGGTTTTGAGGCTTCTTTTTCTAACTTCCGTGCTTCATGGTGAAATTATTTTTGACAATATATACAAAAGGTTCTAAATTACTTGATCCCATATGAAAACCATTAAACCTTTTGGATTGAAATCTGACAAGAGAATTGAGATCTGAATACTGAGAAAGATTGTTGTTTTTCTCTGCTTGGGAAATCAAGAGTAACGACATAATTTTTAATGGATCCCCCAGGGAAAATGTCACAGATCTTGAGTTGGGTTCCCATATTTGACAGAAAAAACAGAGGACCATACTTAGTATGATGATTGGTGGTTTTCAGCATTTGGCTGTATACATTTGGCCCAAAGATGAAATTGGTCCATAGGTTTTTCAGAAGAAGGAGATGGATCTATCATTGAACTCAAAAATTTAATTTTGAGTCTAAGTATAGCTAAGCATTGTTGAGCTATAAAGTCCTTAGATTTTGCAGTTGGGTGTTAATAATCATGAAGAGCAACAATTCATGTCAATGGATTAGCAGTTCTTCAGGAAGAGCTGGAAGGATATTAGAGGATATGGTGGCATGCATGATTTGGGTTATCTTGCTTCTTGATTGGATTCTGGACCTTCTTCACCACCTGTGTCATAACAAGTCAATGGATATGTAGATAAAGAACTGTACAGGGACTTAAATGAGATGGTTTCTCTGGTGTATTCCTTCATTTTATGTTTGTGACTTGAATCTTATCCATTTTTCCATATGACCCAAGTCTTAAGCTTTCATAATGATGGACATCAATGGGCTTTGGACTTGTGTTTTTAGTCAGATATTCATGCAATTTTGATAAAATAGTAGCCCTAAATCCTTAAATGGTTGAAAACCATCATTTTGTTTTCCCGAATCACAAACAATGTTGCATAAGAATACAACGAAAAGATTATTCTTATTCTATGTAGTTGGAATTGCCCATTCTCTTTACTAAAAAAATATTTCCATCTATAATGTGTGTTGCTTTCATTGGGAGGCTTCATGATTTTAGTTGCTAGATATTTAAATCTTGGTTTTGGCAGTTTTCTAGTGTGATGCCTTGGAGTATGAGGCTTCTGCTTATTTTCTCTGCTACAGTGACGCTGAGTGCCTTTTCCTTTTCAGTGGTCAAATTCTATGAGGATAAGGTTAATTATGGAAGATTATAGGGTGAATAAATCCTCTCACTATGCCACCCTGGTGACACTCCCACTCTTAGGGATTTTGTTGGCAATATGATGCAGAGTGTTGTCCTTGATGGCAACCCACTGAATGAAGATGAAGACATGAGACAGTTGACATGTGTTGTCCTTGATGGCAAACCACCTGATGAAGTTTGTCTTGACTTGATGGACTTGGTAAATGATGTAAATCTAATATGAAATGATGTTTGTTAGCAATATGATGTTGAGTGTTGAGAAAGTTGACATGTGTTGTCCTTGAATGGCAACCCACTTGATGAAGATGATGACAACTTACTTGATGAAGTTGTGCTTGATAGAATATGTCTTGATGAACTGATGTATCTACAGTGAGTACAAAAGGCAATGAAGAAAGGAATCCAGCTTGTGCTAAATCTATGGTGAAAAGAGTATGTCTCAAGGCATACGCAGATTTTCCTAGGAGAAGTCACGTATGCACGCGGGAAACAACGTTCCAAGTCGCGTATGGGCAAAAGCGCTCATAAAGTGCAAAACTAGGGGTAACCACCATGGTATTGACCCATTGTATTGGGTAATGATTCGTCTAAATGACCCCGTCCAGGAATACCATCGGAAGTAATGTATTTTTGGGCTCATGGTATTGTTTTGGCTCATGGTATTGAAAAAGGGGCTCATGGTATTGAAAAAGGGTAAAACTATATAAAGAGAAGAAATTCATTGTGCAAATCATGAGTGTGGGTGCAAGATGTCTGAGCTTGAATGAATACTTCTCTGTGAAGTATATATGTATGGAAAGGGTAAAGGTTTGATAATAGATCTGAAACTATGATGCACCTATGAAGAAATGATGAAGCGGAATATCTAGATCTGGAATGTATTTGTATCTGCTAGATCTGTTTATGGAAGGCTTAGATCTAAGATGAGGCGAACATCTGTCTGAAGTAAAAGGGTAAATCTGAACTGAATATCTGATATGAAGAAGTATGCTGCTCTATAATAATTGAAGATCTATACGCTAGTTCGCCGCAGGAAGCACGATACACACTCGCTTTGTCAGTTTAAAGTTAAGTGTGCAGAAATGAGCTTCCGTAATATGTACAAGAGGTATACGCCTCGTTTTTCCAGGAATGTATATATATACGCGACATCAGAGAAAGGAAAGCGCGTATGCAAACTAGGGCTTGCTGAAGTCTGTGGTAAGAAATGTCTGATCTGTTCTGCTGGTTTACTGATATCTGTCAGTGAGTTATATGTATCTGTTTCATGGTTGACTGTGCTTAAAAGTATGGAAAGGGTCCAGTCTGGAAATATGATGAAACGTGGCCTGCAAGTGGTGTCCTAAAGGAAGCTTTGGATCCAGTGTGAAAATTGATGAAACGTGGTCCATAGAGGTGCTGAGGGTTGTAGCCTTCAGTCAGGGGGTCGCAGCTCCCTTCCAGGTGAGGCTGGTAAACGAGATCAGGGGGTCGTAGCTCCCTTCCAGGTGAGACTGGTAAACGAGAGCAAAATGAGCTCCTTCCGCAGAGAGGTCGCGGGTAAACCAGGCCGTGGTTGGAGCCTCCTTCCAGAGAGGTCGGGGAAACGAGCGCAGGAAGGCGCCCGTCGGGTAGGAGTTCCGTTATCAAGACACATGTTGTAAGATGTTTTCTCTATAATAAAATATTGAAGGCTGAGCAACTGCAGCGGTGGTTTTCTCCCGACTTGGGTTTCCACCTAAAAATCCTGGTGTTCATGTGTGATGCTTTGTGTGATGGTTTATTTTGTTGTTGCTGTACATGTTTACTGATAACTTAACATCAGATGAATGAATATTGCAAAGAACTAAGTTAATAAATATCTGCATATTTAGATCTTTACTAATACGTGAGTTGTATGAAGGATATCTGCGTGTATACGCGAGTTTACTAAAGTAAAATAGCATATGGGTTTTAGAGAGTGAAAAAGTAAAATTTTTTGAATATGCAGTAAATACTGATTCACCCCCCCCCTCTCAGTATTTTTCCCAACAATTGGTATCAGAGCAGGTCCTTCTGCAGAAGCTTGATCGCTTGAAGGAGATCCGTTGCAATGGGAAGTCAAGAAGGAGTAATGTCTATAAAGCCACCTCTATTCAATGGAAGAAATCTGATATTCTGGAAGGTACGAACAAAAGCATATCTGCAAAGTCTTGGTGCAGATGTATGGGCAATCGTGGAAGAAGGCTATCAATATCCAACAAGTATTCCTACTGATGCAGCTGAAAGGAAGAAGTATGAAATCAATGCCAAAGCAGTGAATGTCTTATTAGGAAGCATGTCCGAATCAGAATTTGCTAAAGTGATGCAGCTACATTCAGCAAAAGAAATATGGGACAAAATCATTCTAAGCTATGAAGGAGACACAAAGGTAAAAAGTGCAAAACTCCAAACTCTTAGAATTGAATATGAAAATTTGAAGATGCATAGTGATGAAAGTATTGCCCATTTCTTCTTACGTCTGGACGATATTGTAAATCGGATGAGAAATTTGGGTGAAACCATAACTGATACTACTCTGGTGGAAAAAGTCTTAAGATCCTTGACTTCAAAATTTGACTCTAAAGTTTCAGCTATTGAAGAAAGGCAAGATCTGCAAACTCTTACTATTGTTCAATTACATGGTATTCTGACTGCTTTTGAAATGAGAAAAGGAGGTCCTTCTCAATTAAGAGAAGCTGCTTTTAAGGTATCTGCAAGAGGAAAGGAAAAGGAAGTTGTCAAAGAATCCAGCTATATATCCGAAGAAGAAGAAGCGAATTTTGTGAGAAAACTCCAACTAGGTACTGGAAGATTCAAAGGTAAGCTTCCCTTCAAATGTTTTGAGTGTGGAAAAGTTGGTCACTATGCCGCTAAATGTCCTTATAGAGAAAAACATGGTAAAGGGAAACAATTTGAAAAGAGAAAGAGTTATTATGCAAAAGAAGATGATGATGAAGTGTCCAGTGAAGATGAAGAAGATTCTGACCATGATCTGAAAGTACTCATGGCAAAGAAGCAAAAGAAGAAGGCTACTCGAAACAAGAAGATATCTCAGAAAACTTGTATAGAAGAAATTGAAGAAGATGAATCAGATAGTGATTGGGGTCATTGGAATACTCTTATTTGTGCAAACAATAGTGAAGATAGTGAAATTAAAGTTGTGGATCTAGAAGAAGCTCTCAAGATTAAAATTGAAGAACTACAAAGTTCATCTAATAAGCAAGAAACTATCTACAAAGAGATGATCTCTAAAATGGAAAAACAAATAGAAATGCTGAATGGACAGGTGGACAAGTATCAAAGGTTTCATACTTATGCATCCAATCGAATTAAAGAACTAGAAGCAGAAATCAACGATCTAAATGCAGATCTCGAAAAATCAAGCAAGGAGAATGAAGGACTTGAAGCTGCAATCATCTTTCTACAAACAGATCTTGAAGCATCAAATAAGAAGAATGAAGAACCTCTGTCATTTGAAAAGGAAGGCCTTGAAGCAGAAATCATCTCTCTCAAAGAAGATCTGGAAAAATCAAATAAGAAGAATGAAGAGCCGCAAAAAACATGTGAAGAAAACGAAAATTGGTTGAAAGAAGAGATTCTAAATCTGAAGGATCAAGTAGAAGATGGAAGAAGGAAAGAAGAAAGCTTGACGAAGCAATGTCAAGCCTTGGAGGTTGAGGTAAACATTCTCAAAGGTAAATTAGAAGAAAAGGTTAAGATTTTGAGGTTTCAAGATAGTACTAACATTTTGGACAGTATTCTGAGTAATCAAAGGTCTCCTGCTATCAAACTTGGTCTTGGTTTCCATGAAACTGTTAAAGGAGAATCTAGCTCACAAGGAAGTGCTAAAAATTCAGAGGATGTCAATGCAAAACCTGAAGTGTTGGAAGAAAAAAAAGGTCAACCTACAATGATAAAATCTCAAAGGAAATCAGTCAATAAAGTTGAATACTTTAAATGTCATAATTATGGGCATGTTGCAGCAAATTGCAGGAGCAGATCATTTCAGCCTCAATCAAACAGTTCCTACATAGAAAGGTACTATGGTTTCTTCAAGGGATATTGTTTTTCATGTAACAAGTATGGACATAAAGCAACTGATTGTAAAAGGAGGAAGATTAGAAATACTCATTATGATTCTTATGCTTATTTCTCTGGACACATGAGATGTTATTCTTGTAACAAGTATGGACATGTAGAAAAGGAATGCAGGTTGAAAAGATATGAGAAATTGGATAACTTCCAGCACACAAATAGAAAGTTCAAACAAATCTGGAAAAAGATGGAGGACCGATCAGAAACGTAGGGAATTTTGACCCTACTGCAGTCATCCGCTTCTGAAGCTTACTTCTCTGATTGACTGCAAGAATGATGTGGGATACATTATGAGATTTAGTAATGTATCGTCACAGGGGGAGCAATGTATGATGTCTCTCATGGTTGATTTGATTATTCTGGTTATATGTATTTCTGACAGAGCATCTTATATGAAGAAGACAGGTACAGGAAGTACAAGTTCAGGGGGAGATGAAGGAATGTGAAAAAATTTCTATGCTTCACTTTCCATACGCGGGCTATATTAACAAAAGTCACGTACACACGCGAGTTCCAGTAGACACAGTCACGTATGCATTGATGATGAGAGAATTTATATGATAGCTGAAGATCTGGAGCAGAGGTTCAGGGGGAGCATCAGTCTGACTGTTAATGACTTTATTATTGACTCAATATCAGTTTAGTTTCTCAGTTCTAAATAATGATGATATGATACATGGTTTCTTATGTTGAAGATTGTGGATGAGTCCTGTTTGCCTTTTGATGAAGAGTATTCATTGTTGAGATAAAAGTCTTATAATTCGGAGATAAGGGCAGTTCATGCAGATGACTTGTTGATGATCGTATTCAGGTTGCACAAGTTAAGAAGGAGCACTGGTTCAGGGGGAGCAGCAGGTTGAATACTAATGATTGCATTGTTGGCAATATGACTGCTTATTCTTTGGTTTTTGTGATATTCATGCTCAAATGATGATGACTTGGTACATGGTTTATTATGATGAGATTTTGAGCCCTGGTTGCTGATAAATATCTTTTGTGCTCACACATGGATGAGTTGGATGTCGTTTGATTCAGAAATAAGAATAGATCATGCAGAGTTTGTTACTATGGTTGAGATCTTTTCCCTACATATGTTACTTCATGTTAAATCTTAAAGATCATGGTGATATTGGACCACATGGATGATTGACACATATTTGAAGATGTTGTGCTGGTATGATAATCTCTCTTGGAAAGATTGTATTGATGCTGCAAAGAATCTGAAGGCTTGGTTACTAATGTGATTATGCTACAACCGTTGGATGACGCTTGAAGACACAACTACACTGTTCTATCTATCTGTATTCCAGGGAAGCTTTCAAATATCTCAGAAAGAAGCTGAACACTGTCTTTGCCTCACAGAGGATCAGATCTGGTTAAAATATAGGAGAAGGTATTGGATACGTGGATTTCCTGAAACACATTCGCATATATACGCGAGTTCCTGCACAGAAAACCGCGTATGTCTGATTGCTGACAATTTTCTGTTTGGAGTCAGCTCTCTTCAGCACAGCTGCAGTGCTGTTTGGTATCTCTGATACTATTTGGTATCTCTGGTGGTGTTCCAGTTCTCATAATTCTATTTCTAATGTTTTGATAAAGATGCCTTGATGATTTGTTGGTAAAAGTGTTTAGGATGCACAAACTAAGGGGGAGCCTTAGTCATATGAAAAGGATGCGTGGATGCACAGATTCAGGGGGAGCATTAGCTTTGCTAAGTATAATGCATTGTTGGCATTATGATGATTCTGAAATATGTTCTTTGAAGTCTTTCTGGTATTGGTCATAAATGGTCATATTTGTAATTTGATGAAAAGGTCTTGTTGAGACCCATGATGAAAATTGTAATATTCAGTCATGTAAGGACTTGACAAATTTGTAAACCCACTTGGTTGGGTAGCTGAGTCAAATTTTGTAAACCAACTTGGTTGGGTAGCTGAGTCAAAATTGTAAACCCACTTGGTTGGGTAGTTGAGTTGAGATATGTAAACCCACTTGGTTGGGCATTTGAGTCTCATATGTAAATCCACTTGGTTGGATCTTTGATGTAAGTATGAGTCTTTGGTGATAGGAAGTTCATAGAGTCATGTACTTCACTAAAAAATATGTTTGAAGATTCAACATGAACTCAGGGGGAGCTTGGTCACTTCAGTATACATCAGATCTGCAGAACGCTTCTTCTACATGAGGAGAAAAGAGGGAGAGTGTGTTGGTTTTGATCCGCCCTTTGCCCTTGATGTCAAAGGGGGAGAGTGACATGGTGTTTTAATGAAGAGAAAGAATGGTGTCAAAGAATGGGGAGAGTGACATGGTGTCATTGTATTCTTAATGTACCTATCTGTTGTGGTGATCAAACACCATCGTGGTTGCCATCAAGTCCAAAGGGGGAGATTGTTGGCAATATGATGCAGAGTGTTGTCCTTGATGGCAACCCACTGAATGAAGATGAAGACATGAGACAGTTGACATGTGTTGTCCTTGATGGCAAACCACCTGATGAAGTTTGTCTTGACCTGATGGACTTGGTAAATGATGTAAATCTGATATGAAATGATGTTTGTTAGCAATATGATGCTGAGTGTTGAGAAAGTTGACATGTGTTGTCCTTGAATGGCAACCCACTTGATGAAGATGATCACAACTTACTTGATGAAGTTGTGCTTGATAGAATATGTCTTGATGAACTAAATCTGATGTATATACAGTGAGTACAGAAGGCAATGAAGAAAGGAATCCAGCTTGTGCTAAATCTATGGTGAAAATAGTATGTCTCAAGGCATACGCGGATTTGCCTAGGAGAAGTCGCGTATGCACGCGGGAAACAACGTTCCAAGTCGCGTATGGGCAAAAGCGCTCATAAAGTGCAAAACCAGGGGTAACCACCATGGTATTGACCCATTGTATTGGGTAATGATTCGTCTAAATGACCTCGTCCAGGAATACCATCGGAAGTAATGTAGTTTTGGGCTCATGGTATTGTTTTGGCTCATGGTATTGAAAAAGGGGCTCATGGTATTGAAAAAGGGTAAACATATATAAAGAGAAGAAATTCATTGTGCAAATCATGAGTGTGGGAGCAAGATGTCTGAGCTTGAATGAATACTTCTCTGTGAAGTATATCTATATGGAAAGGGTAAAGGTTTGATGATAGATCTGAATCTATGATGCACCTATGAAGAAATGATGAAGCGGGATATCTAGATCTGAAATGTATCTATATTTGCTAGATCTGTTTATGGAGTGATGAGATCTGTGATGAGGCGAACATCTGTCTGAAGTAAAGGGTAAATCTGAACTAAATATCTGATCTGATGAAGTATGCTGCTCTGTAATGATTGAAGATCTATACGCTACTTCGCCGCGGAGGAAGCGCGTATATACGCGGCTTCAGCGAAGAGAAAGCGTGTATGCGCAATAAAATATACACTGAGGTATACGCTGGTTTGTGTGGACGGAAGCGCGTATATACGCGACATCAGTGAAGTAAAAGCGCGTATGCAAACTAGGGTTTGCTGAAGCAAGGGGTATGAAACATCTGATCTATTCTGCTGTGTTTCTGATATCTGATCTGTGTTGATATGTATCTGTTGATGATGTATGTTCGTGCTTAAAAGTATGGAAAGGGTTCGGTCTGGAAATATGATGAATTGCGGTCTGCAAGTTGTGTTCTATTGAAGTGGTTGGATCCAGTGTGAAAATCGATGAAACGTGGTCCAAGGTGGTGCTGAAGGTTGTAGCCTTCAGTCAGGGGGTTGTAGCTCCCTTCCAGGTGAGGCCGGTAAACGAGATCAGGGGGTCGTAGCTCCCTTCCAGGAGAGGCTGGTAAACGAGTCAGGGGGTCGTAGCTCCCTTCCAGGAGAGGCTGGTAAACGACCGCAGGTGGGTGCCTGCGTGCTGGTAGGAGTCTGTGCCAGCACATATGTTGTAAGATGTTTTCTATATAATAAAATATTGAAGGCTGAGCAACTGCAGCGGTGGTTTTCTCCCGACTTGGGTTTCCACCTAAAAATCCTGGTGTTCATGTGTGATGATTTGTGTGATGGTTTAGTCTGTTGTTACTACACATGTTTACTGCTAACTTAACATCAGATGAATGAATATTGCAAAGAACTAAGTTAATAAATATCTGCATATTTAGATCTCTGCTAATACGCGAGTTGTATGAAGGATATCCGCGTGTATACGCGAGTTTACTAAAGGAAAGTAGCGTATGGGTTTTAGAGAGTGAAAAAAGTAAAAATTTTGAATATGCAGTAAATACTGATTCACCCCCCCTCTCAGTATTTTTCCCAACAGATGAATGAATGATGGAATGATATAAGTGAATAACTAATGGCATAATTAGATCTCTGTGTATACGCGAGTTTTATGAAGGATATCTGCGTGTATACGCTAGTTGGTTTCAGCAAAGTAGCATATGGGTTTTAGAGCATGAAAAAGTAAAAAGTTTCAGTTTGCCCTAAATACTGATTCACCCCCCCCCCGCATTTTTCCCAACAATTGGTATCGTAGCAGTCTCATAGTAGTTTCGATCGTCGAAGGAGATCCGTCGCAATGGGAAGTCAAGAAGGAGTAATGTCTATAAAGCCACCTCTATTCAATGGAAGCAATCTGATATTCTGGAAGGTACGAAAAAAAGCATATCTGCAAAGTCTTGGTACAGATGTATGGGAAATCGTGGAAGAAGGTTATCAGTATCCGGCAAGTATTCCTACTGATGCAGCAGAAAGGAAGAAGTATGAAATCAATGACAAAGCAGTAAATGTCTTATTAGGTAGCATGTCTGAACCAGAATTTGCTAAAGTGATGTAGCTACATTCAGCAAAAGAAATATGGGACAAAATCATTCTGATTTATGAAGGAGACACAAAGGTAAAAAGTGGAAAACTCCAAACTCTTAGAATTGAATATGAAAATTTGAAGATGCATAGTGATGAGAGTATTGCCCATTTCTTCTTATGTCTGGACGATATTGTAAATCGAATGAGAAATTTGGGTGAAACCATAAACTGAGATTACCTGTGGAAAAGTCTTAAGATCCTTGACTCCAAAATTTGACTCTAAAGTCTCCGCTATTGAAGAAAGGCAAGATCCGCAAACTCTTACTATTGTTCAATTACATGGGACTCTGACTGCTTTTGAAATGAGACAAGGAGGTCCTTCTCAAGTAAGAGAAGCTGCGTTTAAGGCTTCTACAAAAGGAAAAGAAAAGGAAGTTGTCAAAGAACCCAGCTACATGTCTGATGAAGAAGAAGCGAATTTCGTGAGAAAACTCCAACTAGGAACTCGAAGATTCAAAGGTAAGCTTCCTTTCAAATGTTTTGAGTGTGGAAAAGTTGGTCATTATGCTGCAAAATGTCCTTATAAAGAAAAACAGGGTAAAGGAAAACAATTTGAAAAGAGGAAGATTTATTATGCAAATGAATATGATGATGAAGTGTCCAGTGAAGATGAAGAAGATTATGACCAATCTCTACAAGTGCTCATGGCAAAGAAGAAAAAGAAGAAGGTTACTCGAAGAAAGGAGATACCTCAGAAATCATGTATAGAAAAAATTGAAGAAGATGAAACAGATTCTGATGAAGCTCTACAAGTGATCATGGCAAAGAGGAAAAAGAAGAAGGCTACTCAAGGCAAGAAGATATCTCACAAAATTGAAGAAGATGAATCTGATAGTGATTTGGGCCCTTGTAATCTTCTTTGTGCAAGCAATGGTGTAGAAAGTGAAAGTAAAGTTGTGGATCTAGAACAAGCTATCAAGATCAAAGTTGAACAACAACAAAAGGAAATTGATAAGAAAGATTCTATCTACAAAGAGATGATCTCTCAAATGAAAGACTCAAATAGAATGTTGAATGGATGTAAACAAGTATCAAAGGTTTCATACTTATGCATCCAATCGAATAAAAGAACTAGAAGCAGAAATCAACGATCTAAATGCAGACTTCGAAAAAATCAAGCAAGAAGAATGAAGGACGAAGTCGTGAATGATTCTTTCTACAAATGCATCTTGGAAGCATCAAATAAGAAGAATGAAGAACTCGCTATTTGAAAAAGGAAGGCTTACAGAAACCATCTCTCTCAAAGAAGATCTCGAAAAACAAATAAGAAGAATGAAGAGCCGCAACAAACATGTGAAGAAAATGAAAATTAGTTTAAAGAAGAGATTCTAAATCAAGGATCAAGTAGAAGATGGAAGAAGGGAAAGAAGAAAGCATGACAAAGCAATGTCAAGCCTTGGAGTTTGAGGTAAACATTCTCAAAGGTAAATTAGAAGAAAAGGTTAAACTTTTGAGGTTTCAAGATAGTACTAATATTTTGGACAATATTTTGAGTAATCAAAGGTCTCTTGCTCTCAAACTTGGTCTTGGTTTCCATGAAATTGTTAAAGGAGAATCTAGCTCACAAGGAAGTGCTAAAAATTCAGAGGATGTCAATGCAAAACCTGAAGTGTTGAAAGAGAAAAAAGGTCAACCAACAATGATGAAATCTCAAAGGAAATCGGTCAATAATGTTGAATGCTTTAAATGTCATAATTATGGGCATGTTGCAGCAAATTGCAGGAGCAGATCATTTTAGCCTCAAACAAACAGTTCCTACATAGAAAGGTACTCTGGTTTCTTCAAGGGATATTGTTTTTCGTGTAAGAAGTATGGACATAGCAGTTCGACGAAAAAGGAGGAAGATTAGAAATACCTAATATAGATTCTTATGCTATTTTCCGACATAAAATGTTATTCTCAGAATAAGTTAGTATGGACATGTAGAAGAAGAATGCAGGATGAATAGATCTGAGAAATTGGAGAACTTCCAGCACACAATAAGAAAGTTCAAACAAATCTGGAAAAAGATGGAAGACCGATCAGAAACGTAGGGAATTCTGACCCTACTGCAGTCATCCGCTCTTGAAGCTTACTTCTCTGATTGACTGCAGCAATGATGTGGGATACATTATGTGATTTAGTAATGTATCTTCACAGGAGGGAGCAATGTATGATGTCTCTCATGGTTGATTTGATTATTCTGGTTATATGTATTTCTGACAAAGCATCTGATATGAAGAAGACAGGTACAGGAAGTACAATTTCAGGGTGAGAAGAAGGATTGTGGAAATTTTCTATGCTTCACTTTCCATACGCGGGTTAGTTGAACAAAAGTAGCGTATACACGCGAGTTTCATCAGACACAGTCGCGTATGCATTGATGATAAGAAAATTTATATGCTAGCTGAAGATCTGGAGCAGAGGTTCAGGGGGAGCATCAGTCTGATTTTTAATAACTGTATTATTGACTCTGTATCAGCTTTGTTTCTCAGTTCTAAATAATGATGATATGATACATGGTTTCTTGTGTTGAAGATTGTGGATGAGTCCTGTTTGCTTGTTGATGAAGAGTATTCATGAGATGAAAGTCATATAATTCGGAGATAAGGGCAGCCCATGCAGAGATTGTTGTTGATGACTTGCTGATGAACATATTCAGGTTGCACAAGTTAAGATGGAGCACTGGTTCAAGGGGAGCAGCAGAGTTGAAAATAGTGTTCTGGTATGATAATCTCTCTTGGAAAGATTGTATTGATGCTGCAAAGAATCTAAAGGCTTGGTTACTAATGGGCTTATGCTACAACCGGTGGATGACGCTTGAAGACACAACTACACTGTTCTGTAGTCCAGAGAAGCATTCAAATATCTCAGAAAGAAGCTGAACACTGGCTTTTTCTCACAGAGAATCAGATCTGGTTAAAATTTAGAAGATGGCATTGGATACGCGGATTTCCTGAAACACAATCGCGTATATACGCGAGTTCATGCACAGAAAACCACGTATGACTGATTGCTGACAATTTTCTATTTGGAGTCAGCTCTCTTCAGCACAGCTGCAGTGCTGTGTGGTATCTCTGATATTGTTTGGTCTCTGGTGGTGTTCCAGTTCTCATAATTCTATTTCTAATGTTTTGATAAAGATGATTTGATGATTTGTTGGTGAAAGTCTTCAGGATGCACTAACTAAGGGGGAGCCTTAGTCATATGGAAAGGACGCTTTGATGCACAGATTCAGGGGGAGCATTAGTCTTGCTGAGTATAATGCATTTTTGGCATTATGGTGGTTCTGATATATGATCTCTCTTGAGGTCTTTTTGGTATTGTTTATGAAAAGTCATATTTGTATTTTTGATGAAAAGGTCATGTTGAGACCCATGATGTCAAATTTGTAATATTCAGTCATGTAAGGACTTGTCAAATTTGTAAACCCGCTTGGTTGGGTAGCTGAGTCAAATTTTGTAAACCCACTTGATTGGGTAGCTGAGTCAAATTTGTAAACCCACTTGGTTGGGTCGTTGAGTCTCATATGTAAATCCACTTGGTTGGATATTTGATGTAAGTATGAGTCATTGGTGATAGGAAGTTCATAGAGTCATGTACTTCATTGGAAAATTTGTTTGAAGATTCAGCATGAACTCAGGGGAAGCTTGGTCACTTCAGTATATATCAGATCTGCAGAACGCTTCTTCCACATGAGGAGAAAAGGGGGAGAGTATGTTGGTTTTGGTCCGCCCTTTGCCCTTGATGTCAAAGGGGGAGAGTGACATGGTGTTTTAATGGTGTCAAAAATGGAGAGAGTGACATGGTGTCATTGTTTCTTAATGTACCTATCTGTTGTGGTAACCAAACACCATCGTTGTTGCCATCAAGTCCAAAGGGGGAGATTGTTGGCAATATGATGCAGAGTGTTGTCCTTGATGGCAACCCACTGAATGAAGATGAAGACATGAGACTGTTGACATGTGTTTTCCTTGATGACAATCCACCTGATGAAGTTATTCTTGACTTGTTGGACTTGGTAGATGATGTAAATCTGATATGAAATGATGTTTGTTAAGAAATCTGATGTTGAGTGTTGTCCTTGAATGGCAAGATGATGGCAACTTACTTGATGAAGTTGTGCTTGACAGAATATGTCTTGATGAACCTGTTTAAAGATGAAAATCTGATGTATCTACAGTGAGTACAGAAGGCAATGAAGAAAGGAATTCAGCATGTGCTAAATCTATGGTGAAAAGAGTATGTCTCAAGGAATACGCGGATCTATCTAGGGGAAGTCGTGTATGCACGCGGGAAACAACGTGCCAAGTCACGTATGGGAAAAAGCGCTCATAAAGTGCAAAAGCAGGGGTAACCACCATGGTATTGACCCATTGTATTGGGTAATGATTCGTCTAAATGACCCCGTCCAAGAATACCATCGGAAGTAATGTAGTTTTGGGCTCATGGTATTGTTTTGGCTCATGGTATTGAAAAAGGGTAAACCTATATAAAGAGAAGAAATTCATTGTGCAAATCATGAGCGTGGGAGCAAGATGTCTGAGCTTGAATGAATACTTCTCTGTGAAGTATATCTGTATGGAAAGGGTAAAGGTTTGATGATAGATCTGAATCTATGATGCACTTATGAAGAAATGATGAAGCGGGATCTCTAGATCTGAAATGTATTTGTATCTCATGCAGATCCGTTTATGGAAGGCTTAGATCTCGAGATGAGGCGAACATCTGTCTGAAGTGAAAGGGTAAATCTGAACCGAATATCTGATCTGAAGAAGTATGCTGCTCTGGAATAATTGAAGATCTATACGCTACTTCGACGCGGAGGAAGCGCGTATATACGCAGCTTCAGCGAAGAGAAAGCGCGTATGCGCAATAAAATATACACTGAGGTATACGCCGGTTTGTGTGGACGGAAGTGCGTATATACGCGAAATCAGTGAAGCAAAAGAGCGTATGCAAACTAGGGTTTGCTGAAGTCTGTGGTAAGAAATGTCTGATCTGTTCTGTTGGTTTACTGATATCTGTTAGTGAGTTATATGTATCTGTTTCATGGTTGACTGTGCTTAAAAGTATGGAAAGGGTCCATTTTGAAAATATGATGAAATGTGGCCTGCAAGTGGTGTCCTAAAGGAAGCTTTGGATCCAGTGTGAAAATTGATGAAACGTGGTCCATAGAGGTGCTGAGGGTTGTAGCCTTCAGTCAGGGGGTGGTAGCTCCCTTCCAGGTGAGGTTGTTAAACGAGATCAGGGGGTCGTAGCTCCCTTCCAGGAGAGGCTGGTAAACGAGTCAGGGGGTTGGAGCTCCCTTCCAGGAGAGGCTGGTAAACGAGCGCAGGTGGGTGCCTGCGTGCTGGTCAAGTCTGCGCCAGCACATATGTTGTAAGATGTTTTCTCTATAATAAAATATTGAAGGCCGAGCAACTGCAGCGGTGGTTTTCTCCCGACTTGGGTTTCCACCTAAAAATCCCGGTGTTCATGTGTGATGCTTTGTGTGATGGTTTATTCTGTTCTTACTGCACATGTTTACTGTTTATAGAACATCTAATGAATGAATGATGGAATGATATAAGTGAAGAACTAATGGCATAATTAGATCTCTGTGTATACGCGAGTTTTATGAAGGATATCCGCGTGTATACGCTAGTTGGTTTTAGCAAAGTAGCGTATGGGTTTTAGAGCATGAAAAAGTAAAAAGTTTCAGTTTGCCCTAAATACTGATTCACCCCCCCCTCTCAGTATTTTTCCCAACAAGGAAGTGGTATGAATGTTTTATATTAAATGCTACAGTCTCGAATACAATCAGACACATAATAGCAGTTCCAATCTGCTTGTAAATTAAACATCTTAAATACATCATTCCAAATTGATTTTGCAAAGGAGCATTGAATAAATAGATGAGTCAGGTCTTCCATCGCCTCCATACTGAGTAAACAAAAACTAGGCCCACTCTTTCCTTTATGACACATATTGTCCCATGTCAAATTCTATTTTTCCAAATGAGCCAAGCAAAGACATGTAGCTCTATTGGAATCTTCCACTTCCATATTTGCATAAACCATTTGCTGGAGGAAGAAATAATAAGTGACGAAATTTACCAGTATGCCTCTCTTAGATTTACTTGACCCATCACCAAATTTATGTTCCATACATATTTATCCTCGTTTTCAGTGAGAAATATGCTCGCATGTGCAAGGTATCAGACGTAGATATTCCATCTACCTTCAAGGTCCCCATATAATACAATTTGATAGGCCATGAGCCAATAGGGATTGGAAAATATGTCCTATATAAATCTTTGAATAACATAGTGTATGCCCAAATTGTGGATTTTATGTAGAAGGTCCTGTGGAAATGTGTGATCACCTGTAAATCCACAAATTTGATCTAAGCTAATTTCAATGTTTGTGCCTTTTTCCAAATTTCCACTGAATATTGCACATAATCCATGGTCAAACCTTCATAAATCTCCTCCAAATATAAGATATGTTGTGTGGGATGTGTGCGTCGACCTTTATCCACAATATCATTGATTTATTTGGAGGTATTTAGATTTGAATATGTTATGCGAGAAACCATCGACATTTAGAGCCTGCCAAAATATTTTCATAAGTAATTCCCAACTCATACGCTTGAGATCAAGGATGCCCCATCCTCCTTCCTCTTTCCTCTAAATCAGAATCACCATTCTGGCCAAATGATATTTTTTCTTATCAGAGTTACCATCCCAAATAAAGTTGGAGATGATGGAGGAGATCAATTTAACGATATTCTTAGGTAGAGCGAAAAGATGAAGCCAATATACAAAGATGCTCTAAAGGAATGGTCAAACTATATTAAGCCTGCCTCCAAGGGAGGGCCACCTGTGTGCCCATGAAAATTTTACAGTGGAATTTACTTATAATCCAACTCCAATCCTTAATTCTACAACAATTAGGTTTGAGCATAGATCCAAGATATTTAAAACCTACATCCAATGTAGTGCAAATAACACCAAAAAATTGAGAAATATCTAGTACCAGTGCATCATTTGGGTAAGCAGAAATCATATGAGATTTAGTACTATCCATAAGGGGTCCAGAGACTGATACAAAGAGGTCAATAATACCATAAATTTTCCTCCATTCCAGAACAGATAATCTACCAAATAGTAGCGCGTCATCGACAAAAATAAGATGAGTAACATTGACTTGTCTATAATATCTTGGAAGTTTAAAAATAATTCAATGGGCTAGCCATCAGGCCCAAGGCTTTTATCACAAGCAAAGGATTCCATCGTAGCATGTAATTCTTCCATTGTACTGGGTTGAAATAACATAGTATTTGTGTCGACATCGAACATAGTCGGATATGAATCAATCACCCCCATATGTTGCACAATATCCACCTCTTCTCTAGCCCTATATTTATTTCAGAAATATCGCAATGCCTCAACCTAGATGTCAGGAAGAGTAGATAAGAAATTAGCATCAATATCATGAATTTCCCAAATGGAGTTCTCCCTATGGTGCTTCGCTGCATAACTATGAAATAATGTTGTATTCTTTTCTCCTCCCGACACTCAGAGAGCATAAATTTTCAGTCTCCACTCCTCCTCATGTAAATGAAAAATATCATTCTTCCTATTTTCTAAATCCACAACTAGTAATTGATGCACCACCAAGAAATAATATGCATGTGAAGGATCAACCAATATACCATTTTTTTATCAATAGCCAAAATTTCATTAATATGCTTCCTCTTTTTAGTCTAAATCCAGTTATTGACGGCCTTGTTAAGAGCCCTCAACTTAATCCCAATAATTTTCAAAGAAGATGTAATCAAGGGGTATGATCCTAGTGTCCAAAAAGTATGCACTAATAAATCAAATTCAAGAAATTTTAAGTAGAGGTGATTCAATTTGAACCAGAGACCACCCCAATCCCCATTTTCATATCATTGGAGTATGATAGGCAAATAGTCCGAAATTTGGGATGGAATAACCCAAGATTTCACAGACCCTAAGCACTCCACCAATTTTTCATGAAGCATGAAACAATAAAGTCTCTTAGCGATGCCTATGGATCCAACCAAACCATTTCTCCATGTCAGAATAAAGGGAGCCAACAAAATATCTACCAAGTAATTCCTGCAAAAATGATTGTTGAAGTAGCCCGCCAATGGGTCCAATCAGCGATGATCCCCACAACCCTCATTATATTCAATGGTGAGTTTCAAATCCCCCACCAAAATAAGGGACCCCATCTTTAACAAGCCACAGGATTCCAATTTATCTTGGAAGTATCTTCTGGAAGAATATGACGCATATGTATTAATAATATTAACTATTGCCTTCGAGCCCCTGATGAATATAAGGTAGAAGGATAACTACAAAGGATTTGTAGAAAATAAAATTCATGACCTTATGATCCCAAAAATCCTTATGACCACTATATAAACCCAAAGCATCAACAACACATACCCACTACTCGGTACAAATAAGGAGGAGAATGGGCCAAATTTTGTCTCCAATCATCATTGTCTGTTGTAAAAGTATCATAGGGTACCAATGTTCTTTAACCCAAGATGCCATCTGAGAGCCATCCATTCACAGATAAAACCTCTTACCCATCAAAGCCCGTTGTTTTAATCCTACCACCTAGTCCCAGAAAGCATTGGAACCAAAAACACGTTTCGGATAATTTGGATCAAACTTAACTTCCTTCTTTTTCCACGAACGATGGAAAAATATTTTCCATGGATTACCACATTCGGATTCAATAGTCGATGGGGATAGTGAAACATTCTAATCGACATGTATAGTTGCATGTTCAAGAGATGTCCCAAAGGGCTAGACTCTCGACTTGGGGCAATCATGACTCTTTGCCTTAATAGTTGCATGTAACAACACATCAAATAATGACACATCACTGCCCCAGTTTGGTTCAGTTTCAAGTGACATCCTACCGATAGATATAAAGGCCATTTGTACAACAGACACTATCGACACTCTGCAATCCCACCTATATGTGCACCAAAGTAGAGAGCATTACTAAAAAATACCTTATGTAGTAGTGTCTAAAAAAAACTCAAAAAAATATGTATAAAAGGTAAATTAATGTCACTTATATATTATTGACCCCACTCGATAAAAGTTGTCACTAGCTTAATCCACTAGGACACCCCTTCAAATAAAATAAACTGGAAAATCACTCTTGACCAATGTCCTTCAAAAAATATCATCAAGCACACAATCGACAAAGATCTTCAATGACGAAGCAAACAATTAATGGATTGTCCCTCACTTAATTAATGGCCAACTTGGAAAATAAATACCCCCCCGGACCAATTAATGACCCCAATAGCCTCCTCTGTGATCGAATTCAAAATTCAAATATGTTACCAACTCCACCAACCAAAATGAATGCACTTATGTAGCAGTAAATATCCTCAGAAATCCTCCTATCGACCAATCCCAAACCAAAGAGGATCAATAATATCCATAGGAGCAAAGGTTCAAAAGAAAGACCACATAAAACAACCAGTCAATGTGTCTCAGATAGACCACAGAGAATACCAATAGGTAGCAGCTAAGATCCTCTGAAATCCCCTGATTGGCCAATCCCAAACTAGAGAAGGAACATAAATTAGGGCACACTATCAAAGTTAATTCTACAGGTTTTAGATAATATTACCTTAAATTGATATGGTTTCGTCTTAATTGTTAATTGTCTTAAATGAGGTTCATCTTAGTCGTTAATTGTCTTAAATGGGTTTCGTCTTAATTCCCATAGTCTTAAGTGGTCATTTTCTTAAATATAAAGTTTTTTCTTAAAATATTTTTGTCTCAAACTGTTTTTGTCTTAAATATAAAGTTTTGTCTTAAGATATTTTTGTTTTAAATTGTTTGTCTTAAAATATTTTTGACTCAAACTGTTTTTTTCTTAAATATAAAGTTATGTCTTAAACAGTTTTTGTCTTAAATATAAAGTTTTTTCTTAAAATATTTTTGTCTCAAATTGGTTTTTTCTTAGATATAAAATTTTGTCTTAAAATAATTTTGTCTCAAATTGTTTTTGTCTTAAATTTTGTATTTAAGACAATTCAATTGATATTAAATTTTAATGTAAAATAAATAAAATAAAAAATGACTTTTTAGGACAAAAGATTTCTATTGTCTTACAAAAATGTCTTAAAAGTGCCCTTCACGTAGTAGTGTCTCCAGTTCTTCCATTGCATTCTTTAGCCTCTTCTGAAATCTAAGGAGGCTTAGTATTGAACATTTCTTTATAAATAGGAATTATAATGAAATGAAAATTTTGATCAAAGTGATCAAAGTAGTTCTTCTACCAGATATTTTTATGGTAGATATGAATAGGGAGTGCTTCATGAGGTAACCATTTCCATCCCATCATTGGGAAAGAAGTAGAAAGACAAAGGAAATCCATAATAAAATCTTATAAGAAAAAGGGAATTATGAGTAACAGTTCTATAAATGCAGGAAGAGTTGATATGCTTGACTAGGTTTTCTAGTATGATGTTTTCCCAATTGAAATAATAACCTTCTAAAGCCCTTTGAATAATAGGAACCTAATCTAGAAAAAAATGTGTTGCATTTGTTACTAAAAAGCCTATAGAGCATAGAAAAAATAAAGGCAAATGCAACATTCAAAAAATTAGTAGGTTATTCTTTAAAAGACTCTTCTTTAAATCCATGTTCACTCATCCTCCATGGTTTGATTAAATCAAACATTTTTTGTTATCTTAAATATATTCATATTGGATGAATTGGCTTATAAATGGAGTATTATATGTAAGCTCGGGTTTGGGATGCTTACACATCACCTAGAGATCTTCAGGCTAGAAGGAGATGACAACTGTGCCACAAGAAATGAAAATTAGCCACCTAGAAGTATATGCATGCTCTATTTCCCAACGTATCATATCAGTGCATGGCATCATCCTGGGTCAGGTGGCATTGTGTGTAGACAAAACTTTGTAGCATTTTTAAATAATATAATTCAATTAACTCACATTTAAAAATATAGTTGAGGATAAAAGATATATATATTTTTATATAAAATAATGTTTTTAAAAATAAATCCAATTGGTGTCATTTGTATTTTTTTAATGAAAATTCAAAAGAAAAATATTTTTTTGTTATCTTAAATATATTCATATTGGATGAATTGACTTATAAATGGAGTTTTATATGTAAGCTCGGGTTTGGGATGCTTGCACATCACCTAGAGATCTTTAGGCTAGAAGGAGATGACAACTGTGCCACAAGAAGTGAAAATTAGCCACCTAGAAGTATATGCATGTTCTATTTCCCAACGTATCATGTGCATGGCATCATCCTAGGTTAGGTGGCATTTTGTGTAGACAGAACTTTGTAGCATTTTTAAATAATACAATTAAATTAAATCACATTTAAAAATATAGTTGAGGATAAAATATATATATAATGTTTTTAAAAATAAATCCAATTTGGGTCATTTGTATTTTTTTAATGAAAATTCAAAAGAAAATCCAATTTTTAACAACGTTTTACTAAAAAAATTAATATACTTTAGAAATATATTTAAAATCTAAAATTTTAACCATACATACTAGAGATACTATATTGGCTTTGAGTTTTTGTTTAAGTTGCCATGATGGATGAAGTGGGTCATACTATGCACAAACCATGGCAACTGATTACCACCATAGCCATAAGATGATCATGCTCATCCATGCGAGACATGCCCACGTGAACCATAACCATGCGAGATAATATCTATCACATAGATTAAGAATATATATATCACACTCAGACTCGGTCATAAATCGAAGAGAAATGTGCTGCATATAAACTGTGGTCATGATATATCAAGATCTGGAGTGACACTTCATTCTTTGAGGATAATGATACCCTGAATAGCATACAACAAGAGATGCAAGGTGGTAACCATGACATTGTAACCATAATGCGATAATGTAAAAGGACTAGAATTTAATGCATAAAAATTTGTGGAGTTTAGTAAAAGAACTAGAATCAGCATGCCAAGATCCAAAACAATTAATTGAATGGTAGAAAAGGGAAGAGAGAGCTAAGTCTATTATAGCATTATTTTTGTGAGATTCCCAACTTCGCCTTATATACTTAGGAAAGTTCTCTTCACAAATTTGGGAACATTTAAGCAAGATATTTGGCAAAAAAGCAGTGAATACAAAATTCTCTTTGAAATTGCAGGTATTCAAACTCAAAATGCATAATGATATAAAATCACTTATAAAGCAAGTGGATGACATTGAGATAAAAATAGAAGAAGAAGATGCTAAGACTATTTTCTTAAATAACTTACCTTCAAATTATAAGAAATTTTCCTCTCAATCATTAGATGAAATGATTGGAGCACTTTTAGCATAAGAGAAAAGGATGAAATAAGGTAACACGGAGGAAAATTCACATGATGAGATGGAATTACTCTCAAAGGGCATAATCAATAAAAACAGGAACTCAGTAGAATGTTTTTACTGTCAAAAACATGGACGTACAACCTTTAATTGTAAGACTCGTGCCAAAGATATTTTAAATGCAAAATTAAGAGAAACAACTAACATGTCTCCTAGTGAAGACTTCCAAGAGGCCAACCTTTAGGGAGCCTCTTGGCTAATGAAACTTGTTCATAGAGATATACAATATCTTGGTTATTCCTCACGGTAGTCAAGAAATGTGAATTTTGCAAAGCTTCTCAATGATGGCCAGAGGCAGGTATGCTTCAAATGGAGATCAAGTGATAGCTCATGTAGTGGTGAAAATTGGCAGTGTCTGCAAGATCCCAAAGTGAGCGTAAATACTGATGAAGACCATATTAGACTGATATGATTTATATGTAATTTGTGAGTTATGGAATAATGTAAGCATTAAGTGGGGACTTGGAATAACACTTACTTTAGAAAATAGGTAAGATTGGTTTCTTGAGTGGATTGGACATTTGAGATATTTTGTCAACAACAATTCCTCATTTTAGAAATGGTTAAATCTCATCAGTTCAATCAACATATGATGTAATTGAATATTTTTGTGTGTAGCCATTTTCAATTTCTTTCTTGTAATCATTGAGTATATAGAAAAGGCTTGCTAGTTTTCTATGTTTTAAGTTTCTATGGTAAAATCTCTTACAAATTGTGTTATTTCTATTGAAATTTTCATGTTTTATATTGATAATATGTTTGTAAAAATTATCTCTCAAGACCTACAAATAGTAAATTTTCTTTAAAATATAATTTTTGCCTAATATTTTAATATTAATTTAATATTAAAAATAAACTAATCTTTATTTATTTTTAAACATTATTTTCAAATTATGGTAATCTAATACCAAAGATAATCTCATATTTATTATGTCTAGACTTTATTGCTTTTAATTTTCTTTTATATTTTCTTAATAACTCTATCTATAAAATTATAAAATTATGTTGTAATCTACCTAGTAAAAGAAATCCAATATAGATTTTAGAAATCATAAACTTAAGTTATTTAATTTGTAAAGTTTGGGTGATAAATCCATTTATACATTTTAAAGGAAAAAAAATAATATTCTTGCTTAATTTTTTCTTGTTAAATTTTACCCAAAAAAAAAACCATTTTGTTCACTAATTAGACCTCTCCTAAAATTATTATTTTATTTCTTATTTTCTTTTAATTTTTTTGAGCAAATATGAAATAATTTTTATTAATATTTTAATCTTCTTTTTATCTATATTTCTTTTATTATTTTTAATATTTATATACACTGTTTATTTTATATATATATATATCAACTTTATTAAATTTTATTTTATTTTATATTTAAATAATATAATTAAATTAATTTAAAAACATATAGAAGCTATATTTCTAAAAATCAATTTAATGTAGATTACTTCAAAATTTTAATGAAAATTCAAAAGAAATTATTATTTTTAACTGAGTTGTATTTAGTGAGACTTTTTGGATTTTCTCATGCTCGTGAAAAAAAATTGAGGTTAAATCTTGATTTGTATTATTTAAACTGGTTTTTTTTACTGTATATATGGATTCATCACCCTAAAAAAAAACCTTGAGACACTTCGATTGTGCAGAAGTTACCCATCAACCTTATGATTTCAATAAATTTCTACCCAATTTTAGAAAAATTAAACAGAAAAAATCCACTGGAAAATATTCTAAAAAATCTCCATTTTTAACTTTGGTTCACTAAAATAAATAATATACTATAAAACTGTATTTAAAATCTAAAATTTTAACCATTCATAAATTTCGATTTTCAATTAGAAATACACACGAAAAAAAAAAAAAAAATCAATTAGAAATAGAAAAAATATATTCATTTATGGTATGCATTTTAATAACAATAACATAGATTGATTTTTAACGACCCCCTTGCATTTTATAAACTCCCAAAAACCTTTACACCAACCTTTATGCCCAACACTATTGCCTCTACGGGTGAACCTCAAGGGAATTTCAAACAAATTTTATGAAGAAGTAATACACGACATAATATACCAGAGTCACATTCTTAGAATGTATTTTTTTTTTATTACATATCAAATCACATCTATATACTTCAACAAAATCAAAACATGCAGATTTATAGACTTCAACAAAATCAAAACATCATAAGAATCTCACACTTTAAGTTCACACATTCACTCGCATGTAGGCGGTCCTGTACATCACTGATATGATCTTGTGCTAAAAACAAAATCTTATGGTCAATGATATGTTCACTCTATCCCCCGATCAAGGTGCCATGTGGCGAGGAGTGGGGTGCGATGTGGAGATTGTACACAATCACTAAAACTACAATGAATATGACGCATGCTGATAGCGGAGGGCGGCTCCACCCACGTAGATTGATGATTGCATTTAAGGATTATGCCGAACATCACGACATATAAAGTGTCGGCGCGGGAGGTGGAGGTCCGATAATAACATTCCTTCTACCGGTTTGTGGAGTAAGACAGAAAGTGGACCGTTGAGGACCAGGAGGAATTCAGGGGATCAGCTGCGAGCTTTGTCACCCTCGACGTGTTGTCTGTGAGGGTATGTATTCAATTTTCTTCCTACCTCTACAATGAAGATTACGACTGCTTTGTATGCATTTGGTCTTCCATCCATGTTTAACAAGGTTGTTAATGAGGTCATTATGGAGTTGTATACTCTCGTTCTAGTTAATTTGTATTACTCTTCCCCTCTGCAATTCGCGCATGAGGTCCTGGCTGATGCTCGGGGTAACCTGGTTCTAATAAATTTGTATTACTTTTCCTCTCTACATTTCAAATATGGGGTTCTGGTGGACACTCTGAATAGTAAAACTCTTGAGGAGGTGGCATTGCAATGCCACCACCCTCATAATTTTGAAGCCTCTGTTAAAATTACATGTACGCACTTTTTCGATTCTTATCTTTCTGTTGCCCATGCATGGTTGTATTACATTGATTTATATCCATCTGTAGCCCCTGCTTGTTACATCGAAGAAATTGCATGGTGTAGTAATGAACTGGCATCTCCTTCTCTGACCCTAGACCGTTGTTCTCTGGGCTTTCATTGGCATCCTTCATATTTATGCCCTATGCATGGCTATGTAGCTAACCCTAACAGAATTTCGTATAATTACCTCTGTAATGATCTTGATGGTAGTCGACATCTTTGGGAAATTGACCGTATGGCCTATAATGATATCTCTGCGGGTAGTGATTTGATAACGAATGGTTACAATGGTTTGGGTAGTAGGGATGTCCTTCGTATCTACTTGACCCTGAAATGTCTATTTGCGAAGGCGATTGCCACAATTCAAGAGATTGGGGGGGGACTCGTAGGCAGTCGAGATCCTGGAGGAAATTCGTAGAGATATCCAAGAGATCCATTTACAGCAGCACCACCAAAACGTCTGTCTCGGATGTATTGATAGACAACTCTAAAATATGCATCAGGTTGACATGCTCCGGTCAAGTGTTAAAGACCCAACACCCATTGAGTCTTCTAAAGACTAAATTCTCTCAACTTCTGCTTTTTTTGCAATGAATACAGATAGCTTTTACTTTTAACTTTTTAAGTTTTGGATGGCCAATAACTCTTTAAGATAGCCAAAAAACCTGGTTTCCCACTGGCATGTTGACCTCAGATGTTGTATATTTTTATGTAACCTATATTTTAGTTTTATGAGATATATAGAAAGACTAAATTAAAAAAAATAATAATAAAAGAAAAAAGAAAAAAACTTTCGGTCTATCATATGAGTGATATACCAAATATTGGCCTAATTTATTTATTCGCCCAACATGTGCTTAATATTGTACTTACCAGAGCAAGAATGCTAACCGGAACAGGGTAGGCAACGGAAAAGGTATTTAGTAAAGGATTTTGAACTCTGAACGATGATTTATATACTAGAAATAGTCGTTGAGATGTGCGAAGCCTTGGCAATCTCATCCTGTTGCTTATCAATTTCCCCTTCCAATTATATATCGATATATTCATTTGATCCTGGTCCACTGCCATTATCAACCCGCTACTATTAACTATTACTGAATGAAATGGCGTACTCCTGCTGCGTTTTGCCAAACCGCAGTTGTGCAGATGACACCATACTTGTGCTAATTCATTCAATATCCATATGCGAACAGAGCCAAGTACGTTGTGCTCCACTACCACCACTTTCCCGTAGTATTCACCTAAACTTTCACGAGTAATCATTGTACATCCCTGTGGTAGCGGGATTTCTATCCAAACTCCGTTAGCAATATTGAAGGATATCGACCGATTCCTACGATTACGTCGAGTAGTGATACCCACCCAGTAAAACTTTCCTTTACAGTAAATACCATTTCCAAGGGGGGGAATGTGGACGGGGACCATCGTGGAAACTTGAGTCCACGTACTGGACTCGAAATCATAAATATAAATCTCAATTATTCCATTATCATGTTGTCTCCTATGACCTAGCAGAAGAGTGCAACGCCTTGTGGAAGAATCGTAAGTTAATCTACTAAACCTGTAAATTGATGTAGGAGGAGGAGGCAAATGTCTCCAGTTACTGGTACCAAGAATGCCCAAAGAAAGAGCCGAACTATCTCCTTTTCTATAAATACAAATTATTCCCTTGAAAGTATCTAAAAATGTATGATTGAGCAAAGGAAGTTTGTAAATGTGGGAACCACGTCCTTCCATAACCCAATATTTCACGTCATCTTTCGGTTTCCACTGGATCTTAAATAGAAAACCTGCGGTGGAGTGCAACGACCAATCTGGAACATTTACTTGGAGGGCATCACGGGAAGTCAGAAGATAATTTTACTCTTTACAGACAGCCCTCATTTTGCCAAGAACCCTCATTAGCAGCCTCGTTAAAATCACACATAACAAATCTTCGGGAGCCTTTGCCAGATTTCTGCTTCCATTGCTACCATATTTATTTCTCACACAAAATATAAGAAGTAATTTTCTTACTCTTGACCACGCAACAACTCTTTCTAAGAACTTATGAAACACTTCTGCTTTGTCCGCTATGTCTCAAAATGGAGTAGCCTATCCCTAAGGCCCAAAGATGACAAATTTAGACAAAAGAGAGGAATAGATTTGTTGAAAGCTCTAACACCAATTATTTTATTATGAGAATTATATATATATATATGGTAAGTTAGGGAGAAAATAGTTCAACTCTCTAACTAAAAACTAATTCTAAACTATCAGTTGACCACTAATGATTAAATCTCTTAACACTCCCCTTTAATCTTGAGGTTACATTGTTTTATGCCTAACTTTTGACATCGAAACTCAAAATTAACTTTTCCTAGCGGTTTGGTGAAGATATCCGCTAATTGTTCCTTAGAATCACAAAATTTAAGAACAATATCACCATTCTTGACAAGTTCACAAATGAAGTGAAAATGAGTGTCGATATGTTTGCTCTTTTGATGAAAGACATTGTTTTTTGACAAGGAAATAGCAGAAGTGTTGTCACAAAGGATTGATATAGGTTCATTTTCTGTATAACTGAAGTCAGAGAGAAGTCTCTTCAGCCATATAGCTTGACATGATGCTGAATTTGATGCAACGTACTCGGCCTCTATTGAAGATAGTGCAACTATGGGTTGCTTTTTGGATGACCACGAGATCAAGTTTCTACCAAATAAAAAAGCATAACCAGAAGTGCTTCTCCCATCATCAATACATCACTTCTCCGATCATCAATACATCCTGCATAATCACTATCTATATAACCAACAAGCTTACGGTCTGTAGAGGCTGCATACGATAAACCATATGTAGATGTACCTGTAATGTATCTTAACACCCTTTTTCCAGCTTTCCAATGACAGTTTTTAGGAGATTCCATAAACCTGGAAATGTAACTAGCTGCAAATGCTATATCAGGACTAGCAGTAGTTAGATACATAATACTACCAGCAAGTTGCTTATACAAAGTCGAATTAACAACAGTACCCACATCATATTTACTTAAATTTGTACCAACTTCAATAGGTTTATCCACCGGTTTACATCTATCCATCTTAAACTTTTTCAAAATGTCAGTAGCATACCTCTGTTGACTCATAAACATACCATCGTGTGTTTGTTTCACTTTGATACCTAAGAATTATCTCATTAATCCAAGATCTGTCATTTCCAATTCATTTTTCATTGCAGCTTTAAATTCATCTAACTGCATGTTACCTGTACAAATTATGTCATCCACATAAAGGCACAGTATCAAAATATTACCTTGATGATCATTCTTGATATATAAAGTGGATTCATGGTCGCTCCTTCTGAATCCACTATTCAGCAAGTAATGGTCTATTCGGCTATACCAAGCTCTTGGAGCTTGCTTCAAGCCATACAATTTTTTCTTCAGCCTATACACCTTTTGTTTTTTTTATTTTTGATTTCGAAACAGGGTGGCTGATCCACATACACATCTTCATTCAAAACACCATTCAAAAAAACGTACTTTACATCCATTTGGTAAATCGTCCACTTTTTTTGTTCTGCAATAGCTAATACAAATCAAACAGTATCAATTATTGTTACAGGTGCAAATGCTTCACCATAATCAATGCCAGTTTGCTGAGAAAAACATTTGGCAACTAATCATGCTTTGTGCTTATCAACTTCAAGTCTCTCATTTAACTTTGTTTTAAAAACCCATTTGACACCTATAGAATTTTTATCATCAGGTAAATCAACCAAATCCCAAGTTTGATTTCTTTCAATAGCATCGATTTCATTATTCATTGCATCTACCCATTCTTTGTCCTTTATAGCCCCTTCAAAACAAGTAGGTTGAAATGAAAGGAATGAAAAATTTAGAATATCATCAACATCGTCTTGTTCATAAATATCACTGAAGTTTCTCATTTTAGGAGTATCAGAATCAGACTCAAAAGATGATGAATTGCTAGTTGGATGAAATATTACTACTTTTGTCTTGAACCTGTAATCTTGGAGTGCTTGTTGTAGGTGCTTGATGTTCGTCTAACAGAATAAAAGGATTAGGACAAGTATTGTTCTCTATTTCATTCCAAGACATGTCTTCCAGAAATTTCACATCTCGACTTACAACAAACTTATTAGTTATAAGATTAAACAATCTGTATGCTTTAGATTGATCATTATACCCTATAAAGATATACTTTTCACTCCTATCATCAAGCTTTTTTCTCAATTTTTCTGGAACATGAGCGAAAGCAATACAACCAAATACGCGAAAGTGTGAAACAGTTACCTTTTGTCCACTCCATGCTTCTTCAGGTATGAAACTTTGAACACTAGAAGTTGGCGATCTATTCAAAATATATACCGAACATGCAACTGCTTCAGCCCATAAATCTTTAGAAAAATTTCATGTTTTAAGCAAACTTGGAGCCATATTCATAATTGTTTGATTCTTTCTTTCCGCGACTCCATTCTGCTGCGGAGTATAACTGATTGTCATTTGTTTTTTAATACCATGTTGTTTGCAAAAATCAATGAATTCATTAGATTCATACTCACCTCCTTTATCAGACCTGAGAACTTTAATAAACTTGCCACTATGTTTTTCAGCCTCGACTTTGAACTCCTTAAACTTGGAAAAAGTTTCAGATTTGTATTTGATGAAATACACCCAAATTTTCCTGCTAAAATCATCAATGAAAGTAAGAAAATAGATACTGTCAGCAACTGATTTTTCTTGCATTGGACCGCACAAATCTGTATGCACTAACTCTAGTTGTTCTTTGGCTCTATTAGAGGTTGAACCAAACCTATCTCGCTTATGTTTACCCATTATACAACTTGTACATGAAGAGATATGATCAGACAAAATAGGAAAACCTTTCACCATAGACTGTCTTTGCAACAAACCTATACTTTTGATAGGTAAATGACCATATCACAAATGCCACATGTCAGAGTCAGTTGGCGTTGAAACATTATGTGCATACAAATTCTCACTTTTCAATTGTAATTGATATAAACTATTCTTTGTCATAGGTATATTTGCAACAAGAGACTTATGTTTATCAAAAATCGTGCAAGTAGTGTTGTGAAAGCTAACATCATAACCATGTGCATCTAATTGTCCAACACTCAACAAATTATGCTTGAAATTGAGTCCATAATAAACATCATAGATATTCTTCACAACATTTGTTTGGTTAAGACAAGTACAACACCCTTTCCTGAAGCTTTAACCTGGCGATCAGCACCCAAACCAATAGAGGAACTGAAAGATGTATCAAGATGTGAAAACAAATCACTATGACCAGTCATATGATTACTACATCCACTTTCTACCAACCAAACATCTTTATTAGGTACTTGCACAGTCACTTGGCATGCCAAAAATAAAGCATATGATGTTTCACATTCAGTTTTTGTGACATTAGCTTTGTTTTTACTTAAAACATACTGTAATTTTCGACATTCAGACTTATAATGGCCATATTTTTTGCAATAGTGACAATGAATTTTTTATTTATCTATCCACCTACGACCATGATCAGTTTGAGACTGCTCTGAATGTGTTTGAGTTACCTGTGATCTATCATCAGACTGAGACTGTCCTCTACCTCTTCCTCTCCTACCACGAAAACCTCTGCCTCTACCTCTATCCATAGAAGCTTTATATTTGAAACTCTAAAGTACTGACATCTAAATTAATTCTTGCTTCATAAACCAACAAAGAACCAGTTAATTCTTCCACGGATAATTTTGTTAATTCTCTCGATTCAAAAATAGTAACTATCATGTCAAATTTTTTAGGAAAACATCTAAGAAGTTTTTCAACAATTCTTTGGTCTTCAAGTTCTTCACCATTCATTCGAAGCTGATTAACAACACCCATAACTTTATTCATGAACTGGTCCATTATTTCTGATTCAGTGATTTTATGTTTCAAACTGTGTTCTGAGAGTCTGTAATTTTACCATTTTTACTTTATCGTTTCCTTGATAAGCAACCTTAAGTATATCCCATATTGATTTAGCATTCTTAGCAGCAGTGATTTTAGGAAAAATAGAGTCATCTAAGGAATTTAAAATGCACGACTTCGCTCTACCTTCTTTCTGTTTAAGTTCATCAATTCTTTTTCTTTGAGCAGCACTCATTCCAGCAATTGTATTTGCGTCAGGTTCTATGAACCCAAATTCTACTAATTCCCAACAACCTAAGCCTTGTAAGCATGCTTGCATTTTAAGGCTCCAAAAATCATAATTTTTACCATTAAATAGAGGCATGGGAATGGAAAACTGACTCGTCGAAGCCATGATTAAAAACTTTAAAATAAATAGAGCAAACAAACTTTCGATGAGGGAAAGATAAAAACAAGAAGTATCTTCTTGTTGTAAAGATCAAGAAAATCTGCAGGGTGCCTCCTGTTTCTCTGAGCAAGTAAATCGGCTAGAGACAATGTTCCAATATAAAAATAATAACAAGCAAGAGGAGAAAAACCCACTCTGCTAAATTTGAAAGAAGCTCAAAAACTATATGAATAGACTGCAACAATAATAGATTTATTCACACTTATGAGAAGAAAAAAAACATTAAACTTGACCTTCACTTCATATGATCATCAGCAACGAAGCTTCATTCTTCACACCAATTTTCTTCTCATACACAGCAAGTTCATACGTTTCCCTTCAACAATGCTTCAATGTCTTTCATCATGGTGGGACCTCCATAAAATTGATGCTTCATCTCGGTGGACCTCCATCAAATTTGAAAGCAGCCACTCAATTCATCTTCACCATGTTCAAATGTTTATCTACAGTCTCAGCGCTTCCTACAGACAGGAATGTTGTTCTCCCATGAATCAAACTCTGCAACCAGAATCAACAGCGGTGACATTCTTCTTCAGCACTACACAGCCCTCATAGAAGGAAGAAACAAATACAAAAGAGAACAAATTGCTGGAGAGAACACGGCACTGCATTACAACGAACTGAAGACGCTCTCACAATCTCACAGATTGCAGAGCAACTTGGCTCTGATACCATGACAGATTTAGGCAAAAGAGAGGAATAGATTTGCTGAAAGCTCTGACACCGATTATTTTATTATGAGAAGTATATATATATATATATATATATATATATATATATATATATATATATATATATATATATATAAAGGCATATGGTCAGTTACTCAGTTACAGAGAAAACAGTTTAACCGTCTAACTAAAAACTAATTCTAAACTATCAGTTGACCACTGATGATTAAATCTTTTAACAGAAGATGTCCTTTCGTTCCCTATTTATATTCTGGCAAGTTGACTATAAATTATAAAATAACCCGATTATATTATTTTATAATTGATTCAAATAATAGACGACCCACCCACATTTTTTACCATCAAAGTCAACTTCTTTGGTTGTCTACATACAAAGGTATCTTCATTAATTAATATATTTTGGAATCTGTTTATTATGTAAAGTTTTTTTTTATATTGTTACTAGTTTGTTGTTGGACTTTTCCTATACCTTTGGGGGCAAATCCAAGAAACACTTTTAACTTAAAAGTGATAGGGCTTTCTATTTATTATACAAGTTTTCTCTCAATTATAATATATCATTTTATCATTTTTAATGATTTTGGTTTATTATTATTAACCAGCCTAGATCCATCTAACTCTGGATCTATCATGCGCCAAGAGGGATCAAATCTCTCAAGGTGCAAATCTATTTTTTGAGTGAAAAACTTGAGGAAAGTTTGCACCTCGAGAGATTTGATCCCTCTCGGCGCATGATAGATCCAGAGTTAGATGGATATAGGCTGGTTCCAGTCGAAGACATCAACGTCACATTTTTCAGATTATTAAATTTTTTGTATATTTTTGAGATGTAAGATGGATCTAGGCTGGTTTCAGTCGTGTGCTGCCAAGGAAAATCTATCAAAGATATGATTAATTTTATCATTAATATGTAAATATATCAAATATTAATATAATCATTTTAAATATGCTAAATATTTTTGAGATTAACTTGGTCATTTTAATTTTAAATTTTCTTAGTTACCTCAGTTCGTTGAGATGATAATTATTGTTAATAACTATAATGATGAAAAATGATGAAATATTTTTTTAAATGCAAAGTGACAATAATAGTGTTGAAAGATAGAAAATGTGAATAATAAGAACGTACTCATGTTACAATCAATCTCAAACTATTTTCTTCTACTATTCTTATTTCCTCCCTTGTTAGTTTTGTTATCTTTTCATTTCGATTATATGAAAAATAAAATTTAAATCGTAAACCATTTAAATCTTTAGCTCAATCTATTGTAGTAAACATGATACCTTGTCTCTCTTGCTCTCCAATATTAATAGCTTAAATTACTATAACACAAAAATCAATTTACATTATTAATAACTTTTTGTGCTTACACTAAAATCAATGCATATTGTTAATCCAATCACTTTAATATTAATGTACCATCATATATCCAATTACATCAAATCATAAATCAACATATACATTGAAATCAATGCATTTAATGCAATAAATCAAATAAGATTAGAAAATAACTTCTACATTAAAATCAATGCACCTAATGCAAGCAATCAAATAAGATTAGAAACCAACATCTACACTGAAATCAATGCATTTACTCAAAGCAATCAAATAGGATTAGAAATCACCATCTACACTGAAATCAATGCATTTAGTGCAAACAATCAAATAGTATTAGGAATAATCTACATTGAAATCAATGCATCTAGTGCAAGCAATCAAATATAATTATAAATCAACGTCTAAATTGAAATCAACACATCCAGTGCAAGCAATCAAATAGTATTAGGAATAATCACCTACACTAAAATCAATGCATCTACTGCAAGTAATCATATATCATTAGAAATAAATATCTACACTAAAATTGATGCATCTAGTGCAAATAATCAAATAGATTATAAATCACCATCTCCACTTAAATCAATCCATCTAGTGCAAGAAATATTCTTCCCTCTCTCCACCCTCCATCCATATCTATATCCCCATCCATCTCTTTTTTCTTGTCTCTATCTCACCCCCCTAAACACACATGCTCTCGCACTCCATATATATCATTCTCTTTGTCGATCACCCTCTCTCCCCATCTCTCTCTTCTTCCCTCTCTTCCCCTTCTCTCCCTCTCCTCCGCTAATATCTCTCTTTCCTCCTTTTATCCTCTCTCTCTCTCTCCATCTTCCTTATCACTCTCTCTCTCTCTCTCTAGGAACCAACATCTACACTAAAATCAATGCATTTACTCAAAGAAATCAAATAGGATTAGAAATTGCCATCTACACCGAAATCAATGCATTTAGTGCAAACAATCAAATAGGATTAGAAATCATCTACATTGAAATTAAGTCATCTAGTGCAAGTAATCAAATATAATTATAAATCGACATCTAAATTGAAATCAACACATTCAGTGCAAGCCATCAAATTACATTAGAAATCACCACCTATGCTGAAATCAATGCATCTAGTCCAAGTAATCAAATATCATTAGAAATAAATATATACACTAAAATCAATGCATCTAGTGCAAATAATCAAATAGGATTAGAAATCACCATCTCCACTTATATCAATCCATCTAGTGCGAGAAATATTCCTCCATCTCTCCACCCTCCATCCATATCTATATCCCTCTCCATCTATTATTTTTGGTCTCTCTATCTCACCCCCCTAAACACACGCGCTCTCGTACTCCATATATATATATATATATATATATATATATATATATATATATATATATATATATATATATATATATATATATATATATATATATATATATATATATATATATCAATTTTTCAATCACCTCCTCTCCCATCTCTCTTCTTCCCTCTCTCTTCACCTTCCATCTATATCTCTATCTTCCCCTTCTCTCCCTCTCCCCTGCTAATATCTCTCTTTCCTCCTACTATTCTTTCTCCTTCTCTCTCCATCTTCCTAATCACTTACTCTCTCTCTCTCTCTCTAAACCAACATCTACACTGAAATCAATGCATTTACTCAATAAATCAAATAGGATTAGAAATCTCCATCTACATTGAAATCAATGCATTTAGTGCAAACAATCAAATAGGATTAGAAATCATCTACATTGAAACCAATTCATCTAGTGCAAGTAATCAAATATAATTATAAATCGACATCTAAATTGAAATCAACAAATTCAGTGCAAACAATCAAATTTTATTAGAAATCACCACCTACACTGAAATCAATGCATCTAGTGCAAGTAATCAAATATCATTAGAAATAAATATCTGCACTAAAATCGATGCATATAGTGCAAATAATCAAATAGGATTATAAATCACCATCTCCACTTATATCAATCCATCTAGTGTGAGAAATATTCTTCCCTCTCTCCACCCTCCATCCATATTTATATCCCCCTCCGTCTCTTCTTTTCTGTCTCTATATCTCACCCCCCTAAACACACACACTCTCGCAATCCATATATATTAATCTCTTTGTCAATCCCCTCCTCTCCCCATCTCTCTCTTCTTCCCTCTCTTCACCTTCCATCTATATCTCTATCTTCCCCCTCTCTCCCTCTCTCTCCATCTTCCTTATCACTCACTCACTCTCTCTCTCTCTCCACCTTTCTCTCTCTATTTCTTTCTTCTTACCTCTCTCCCCCTCCCCCTCCAAGTCCATCTCTCTTTCCCTCCCTCTCTCCAGTCTTTCACATCCTCTCTCTTCCTTCCTCTCTTTCCCTTTCTCTCCCATCTCTCTCTCCCTCTCTCTCTCTCTTCACCCACCAACTATGTTACTATATCCCTCCCTCTCTCTTTATATCTCCTTCTCCCCCCTTATCTCCATCTCTCCTTATTTGTCTCTTTATCTCAGCCCCAAACATACATGCTCTCTCTTTGTCTCTCCCTTGTCATTCCTTCTCTCTCTCCACTTCTTACTCTCTATATTTCTTATTTCCTACATCTCTCCCCCTCCAACTCCATCTCTCTTATCGATCCCTCTCTCCTCCTCTCTCTCAAGTCCTCTCTCTCGTCCTTCCTCTCTCTCTCTCTCTCTCCCCTAAATCCCTCTCTCTCTCTCTCTCTCTCTCTCTCTCTCTCTCCCCAATACTCTCTCTTCCCCCATCACTCTCCTCCTCTCTCTCATCCTTCCTCTCTCTCCCTTTCTCTCCCATCTCTCTCTCTCTCTCTTTTCCCTCCAATCCTCTCTCTTCCTCCATATCTCTCTCTCTCTCTAATCCTCTCTCTTCCCCCATCCCTTTCTTTCTCTCTCTCTTTCCACCCCTCTCTCTCTCCAACTACATTACTATATCCCTCCTTCTCTCCTTCTCACTTCTTCTCTCCCCCCTTCTTTCCATACATCTTACTTTGTCTCTTTATCTCACCCCTAAACATACACACTCTCTCTCTCTATTTCTTCTTAGTTATGTAAACTAATGAACATAAATATTCGTAAATATAAAGGAGATTATGGAGTAAATATGAAAAGAGGTTTTATTTACTTACCATACCTCTAGTTTATTTATATTTTTATTTATTTACCATACCCCTTTTCTTTACTATGGTATTTGGCCCATAAGCTTGTTATATAATTAGATTTTTATTTATAATCCTATTTGATATATTTTTATTTATTTACCTTACCTCTTTATGCCTCTTTTATATTTATTTATTTACCATACCTCTTTATATATATTTTATATTTATTTATTTATTTATCATACTTGTTTATACCTCTTTTATATTTATTTATTTACCCATGGTATTTGGCTCATGGTATCAATATTAATTTGTTCCATGGTATTTGGCTCATGGTATCAATATTAATTTGTTCCATGGTATTTGTCCCATAGGCTTCATCTAAACAAAACCTCTTTTTAAAGTTTTTTTAAATATAAAAAGGTTTATGGAATAAATATAAAAAGAATTTTTATTTATTTACCATACATTTAGTTTATATATTTTTTTATTTATTTACCATAGCTCTGGAGTAAGTATAAATTCATTTTACAAATATTTAATTAAAAGAAATATTAAAAGATTTTGGATTTTTATTGTTTGTGTTGAATTAACTCTTTTCCTTTGATTTAGGAAATGGTATTGACTTTAGTAAAGAGTAAAGATGTTTAAAATTTTACTTAATTTGGAAATTCAATGTGGTAATTTTTTTTGTTAAAGGTAAATTTATGATCCATTCAAATTCACGTATATAATTTACTATTCATTCAAATTATATAAATAATACATAATTGTATTAGAAATTGATATATGTTCTAGCACAATGCGATTTTTTTTATTTTTTTAAACTTAAGCCGACATTTTGTATGAGGATGTGACCCACCTGACATCGGGGTCATATTGGGCTGTAGATGCGCCATAAATTTTGTTTTTCATTTATGTTTGAAAATTATTGTATTAGAAATGATAGCGTGTTTTCTAAAATAACTTTGAAATGGTTGTTTTAGATAATTTTATATTAAAACAATAATAGTTAAAAAATTACCTATATTAAAAATTGAAAAATACAAATCAATTTTAAAATAGAAATTATATAGTAAAAATTAGATTTATAAGTTGATTTTGGTCCTCTTGAAAAGATGAATCGCATGCAATTATAATCTCAACCATCGGAGTTTTCCATAGTGGAATTTGACCACAGTGGCATAATTTTAACGCTCCCTCTCAACCAAGGAGAATTCCACCTACTAATATTTGTTCATCGATCAATATGCCATTCTTTTATCTTCACGCATCATCACTCATCATCACTCATCATCTTTGTCATGTAGTCATGATGTTGTGATCCTTTCTCATTATAAATCATGAATGTACTTCTCATGCTTATTTATGCTTATCTCTTTATTTTACTTTCTCGTATGTTGAACATTCTCGGGTCTAGAAGAAGAATTTGTTATCAGAGGGGAGCTTAGGCTACCATCCTGGATTCACTGACACTAGGCTACTACCTAGAATATCATCATTAATCATCATTAGAGAGCATATCATCAGGAAGCACATCTCGACCTGTAACTGTATATCATGGGGGATTTATACCTCTACAACCCCATATCTAGCAATAAGATATCCATCCACGCAGGGGATCCCATCTCGACCCCGGTATCACAATAGGGAGCTCGCTGTCAACTCGGAACCACATAGGGTTATCTCAACCCATCTTATTTCCTATTGATCTTCTCATCGATGACCCTGAATAGTCATGTGGTAGAACACTTGCATCATAATCGACTTGGGTTGTACACCCCAGGTACATTCTAAACTCATTGGCCAAACAAGGAGCGGTAATCTCGATAAGCCCTACTTGTGGGTATTATTCCAACTGGGGTATACACTGCAAAGACTAATCTGGGGAGCAACATTATCTGACCCTATGAAGATAGGGGAGCAACATCTCAACCCTATAGGTAACATATAGGGAGTATGCCCTATTTTCCAGAGTTCCTTTAACCCTAGGAACCCTCTATCTCAATTCCTCATCCTGGGAGCTCAGACAGGGAGGAAGAGTTGGCTCAGTGTCCTCGATCAACACTGTTCTCATCTGGTATTTGTTGATTCCTATTCATACAGGACATAAAATCAAGTGTTATGTTAGAACATACATAATCATGTAAATCACAACAAGATACCAATCATAACAAGATATCATAATCATCCTCCCTCTCACAGAGATGTCAATCACACATGGATACCATAATAATCCTCCCTCTCACAGAGGTGTCAATCACACATGGTTACCATAATCATCCTCCCTCTCACAGAGGTGTCAATCACAAGCCTAAGCTTGTCTTGAACAACTACACTATCTCAATCAATGGATAAATCACAGTCCCAACTACATGTATATAGTATTCTCTATCATAATAGTGTATCCATGTCTTATCCAAATCATACTCAGACAACTCTCTAAGGAGCTTCTTCATCTTGCCTCACAGCTAGCCTTGCTAACAACATTGTACCTGACCTCGGTCGTGCTATGGGCCTCTCGTCCAAGATATCATGGAAGATCTCATACTAAGGAATCATCCAACTATGCTCATTAATAATAATCCCAAACATCATCAGTTCATCCATGCAGCTACATGTCATGGGAGAAATATATCAACCTTTAAAATTAGAACGTTTCATGTGGATATTTCAAAATATGTTTGGTGGAAATTCTAAAGGAAGCAGCTCAATCATGAATTTAATCATGTTCTATACACATCATATATAGATGGATGTTCAAAATGGAACATCAATGCTTCAATCAACTAATATATTTCATTTCATGTTCAATGAACATTTGAACTTTAAATTAGAGTGTCCAAGGATTTACAAAGACATTTCAATAGTATTTCAACATGGGATTTCTTTCCCAAATTCCAGAGATTGATTCATCATGTCATGATACATCATTATGAGATTTAGAAGCCATTTTCCCCTTACTTAGATTTTCAAAGGCTCATCACCTGTCAAGGGCAGACTATCAGTAAGTAAAACCAAAGCCATAATAAAAATCAAGGCCATAGCTTGGAACTCATTATCCTGACTTCACCAAATAACTTTCAAATATAGAAAAATCGGAATCAAGGAGCTTGCATCATGCAACGCTCTCTACAATCATAATGTCTTTCCATGCCAACATAACTAGCCTTACATAAATCAATGTTGTGTTAATGAAGTTAGCTTATCAGAGCTTAGAAGCAAAACCAAAACTATTATCAAAGACATTGATTTCATAGTATCAATTCTTTCAACTAGGTGGAAAGTAGTGCCCATGTCAAGTATTAACTTCATTTACTATCAAGCGATCAATTCTATCATTTAACATCTCATTATAGTCCATTTTCGTCACTAGATGCAAGTGCATACACATCAAGGTTAAATCATGCATGTTCATGCTATGTCACAACAACCATTGTGTTAGGATTAAGGAAGCCAATACAGAACCATACTTTTGTATACTCACATACGACACTAAAGGTCACTATGCCAACATAGCATTTTCATCTAGGAAAATAAGCTATCACCATATCAAATCGTGTCAAATTCAAATGTGCGATCATGGTAAGATCTATAATTCTAGGCATATCTCAATCATCAATACAATTTTCCAAGACATCATGTCAAACACATCTCATCTATATCAATCAACCAACACATGTAGCACAATCCTCAAACATAATGACATGTCCATATGAATGTCTCGGCCACTTGCAAACACAAGTTCGGTTCAAAGATACGAACTTTCCCTACTGATATATCTTACTGTTATCTGTAACATATCTGCAGAACTGACATCTTCCAAGTGATCATCTAATTTCATGCTCAGTTCCAGCAATTCTAGAAATCAGTTAACAATGGAAATACATGGCATAGATCCATTGGTTCAGAGTATAGACTGAATTCATTGTACAAAACTTCAATTCTGTGTCTATCAAGCATAGTTACATCTATGGGCCTTCCTTTGCATGAGAGAGGCTCAGAAATATGTTGTATATCAACAATGTCAGACACTCATAAATCATAGAAGGGCATGTGATTTCATTTTCATTCATGTCATCAGCCTTTCTTTACAAGAGTCATGAAACAGTCGATATGTTAGATCGTAAACACATAGCTATCATGATCATTAACATCAAGTTATCAATCTTTCATCAAGGCCTGGACTTGAAAGACCAGGGCAGTAGGCTGCTTTGAAAAAACAACCTTATGAACAATACATCCAGTTAAAGCATTTAATTTCACCATATGCCATAACCACAGGAAGTCATAAATATGAAACATCAATCTCATAGATATGCCTCTATCATCATGGATTCCAATACCATGTGTATAATTACCAATAGGATCAAGTTAGGTTAATCCATAAACAAAGTGAAATTGCTCTTTTCATGAGCTTTCATCATGCTTATCACAAGCATTATCAATACCATATCATTGAGGTGGATTTCTATAAGAGATTTGTTGGGCCTTGAAATTTTTATTCACTTCCATTACATTTTCACTTACATTTACATATTATCACCTTCACTCCACCTCCATTTCAATACATTTACCTTACCATTACCACTATAGGGTTACATTTATGTTTTTCCAAACTTTATTAATTCCTAGTATTTTTAAGTGAATTTGTGGTTAAAAATTAGAAAATAATATGCACATACTTATACCTAACAAGTAGAATGAGTTTTTTGCCATGTGTAGGTCAAAATGAAGCTTCCAAAAGACTCTTATGTGGCCTCCTAAGGCCAAATTATAATTTGGATGGAGAAGATCATGGGATCATAAGGATATGTGTCTCATTTCCTATTTGTATTGTAACTCTAAGAAGACATGTGCCTTATCTCTTTCTATTTGCATTGTAAATCTAGAGATATAGGGAGAGATTCATGGACTCTCATTAATGAGATAGCTTCTCATCTTTTGTATAAATAGGGGAAGCTTTCTCCTATCAAATCATGTGTAAAACTGGAGTTATGCTCAAGCTTTGAATACAAAATTAGATTTTGGCACCTAACTCATGAATGTTCCTTCATTTTGATTTGGTTTTACATACATATGGAGCATCTCGATTTACCATCTCTCATACTTTTAGATCAGCTGCCTAAAATGTGTGAAATTTACTTGCTTTTATAGATTAAATTTTATTTTCTTTCTTAGTATTAGTTTTAGAATAACTGTGTAATCATTGTTCTTCTAAAATATTTCATGAAGATAGATAACTATGTTTTCAAACCAAATTAAGATTGAAGTAATAAGAATACACAGTTGCCTAGTTTCCTTACTATTTTGTCATTCATTTTCTTAGAAAGGAATTGTCAATTAACTGTGTCAATGGATGTTTTCAAAAGCCATTCCAAGATGATGATTGTTAGTATGAATCTTTCGTCGTAAAAGATCACTTTATCTACGCATAAAAAATAGCCCTAACATCGATTATGGCTGCAAAATATCTTTAAGTTTGCTACACAAATCCAGATCTAAGCACAAAAGACATTAAGCAGATAAAATACAATATGGCTCCATGCATCCAATAGACAAGACAAGAACAATGTATTTAAAAGAATTTTATATTATATTAAAGAATGGGGCACCTGAGAGGAAAACAAGAAAGGTGTTTTCCAGTTCTCCTCAATGGGATGGGTTCTTAAAAGTCCTCAGTGTTTCAAATCTAAAATTCCTCTCTCTTATTGTGGTAGAAAATCTAGACAAAAATAGAACTCAATGGGAGCTCACAAGGAAAAATAGAAAATGGTGACCAAGAGTAGATCTAGTGTGATCTAATGCAATGGAGGTGACTAATGAATGGGGAAAACCCTTCTATTTATAACAAAATATTGGGGTGTTCTAGAACTCGGTGCATGAATAAAATATTATTAATCAAATTCTAGAATCACCCTTTAGGAATATTTTATTATATTTGTTGGAGGGAAAAGGATTTTTTACTTGGGTCAATTCCTTTATTTATAAATAACAAATAAATAAATGATTTATTTATTATTTTAGGGAAATGATGGGAATATAATTAAATAAATAATGGTTTATTTAATTATTTATATGTGATTTAGTCAAATTTAACTAAGAATATTATTTAAATAATGATTTAAATAACTTATTCTTAGGAAATAATCAAATAAATAAGGATTTATTTAATTAATTTCCTTGTTTTGGGTTAAATATGATTGGGAAATATAAACGAATAAGTTATTTCACGTGGTGAAAGCAATTTTACTTAGGGTAAAATTGGTCTTAGATGGTGTACTTGGGTTCATCTAATGATAATAGGTTAGATGACCAAAAAATGGTGTAATAGATTGCCCCCCAATGTACGAGTGTTAGGAGCAAATCGTATGACCGAAGTACGTTGTAAGAACTCAATCACTAGACAGCAAGAGGGAAATGAGAGAGAGGAATGTAAGGTAGACTAAAGTCCTAAAGGACTAGACCTTGAGGAGACGAGACATATAGGTGCAACAAGTCTCTAGTTTATGAAGTGGTACCTATGCTAAAGGCGGCGGGGGAGGCATACCTATGCCCATCGAGACAATAGTACAAACAATAAGGCGCCCGGAAAACCACGGAACACAATAATGAAACATGTGCTAGCCTAAACATGAACCAGATAAATAGAATGATGAATCCCACATACATGTCATGCCTGGAATAACCGTCGGGACTTATAGAATAATATTTTAGTACATGAGATACAAATACACCCAAATGCCCCCTACACACGGGGAAGGGCTCGCAAAATCTGACTAATACATGCAAATCGAAGAGGCGCTGCAAGCGGCTGAGGCTGATATCATCAAATAAGAGGAGCTGCATCAAGGGCTGAAATGAAGAAGTCATCTGGGCATGTGGGGGGCTACCTGCAAGGCCACTCCCTCATGAGGTTTGAGACATCTCACACGCACCCGGGAATCACCAATAGCTGTTGCTGCATCATGGACCATCAAGTGTGTAGATCAAGATAATGCTGAAAAGAGCTTGAACTAAGGTACACTGCCCCCCTAGACCTGGCTTCCGGAGTAAATGAGCTGATGTCGACAGAAGTAGGTCCGCCATAGGTGAGGCAATAAGGGAACCCCAACTAAGGCACGAGAGAAAATAGTAGAGCGACGAACACATAAACCCTAATGATGATGATGGAATGAGGGATACGGAGTAGCGGTTGTATGACTTCCCTTGGTAGAGCATAAGGGGCATGAAAGGTTTGGCACCACAATATCAAGGAGGATAGGTGACAATAGTACTGAAGGCCATAATGTGCAATGCGAGAGAGGGACTAAACGATGAAGGATGGGGGGTTATAGCGGGATACAAAGGGACTCGAGATAGACTCCATGACGAATGAGGACTCAACTCGGATGCTCTAAACAAGGGGACTCGATGGTGCTGCCACACAGTAAAGGTCCAATGGGGGACCATCAAAACATGAGTAAAATAGGGTATCTCATGATGAAAATCGACACAAACAAGAATGAGGAAGGAGGCAATGTGGTGCCCCCAGTACAAGTGTTGTAAGTGAGGAATATTCGATTTGGAGGAGAGGTGAATAGACCCTTCAGGGACAACATGTGTCCTGGTGAAGTATCAAGGTACTAAAAACTAACAGGTACCCAGAGCTCATGAATAGGCCAGGTCACACTCTTTGGGGTTTGTTCTGCAACCTGGGTAGCAGGCACCAGGAAGAAAACTGCGACCTGTCCCAGGAAATGACCTGAAAAGTGCGACTTGTCAAAGAAAGGGGTCTTCAGTGCTGTTTTTGGCTAAGATCTGGGATTTGTATGGTTGAGGGGCATAGGTGCCCCCTAAAAATGTTGTGGTCATGCCAAAATGTATTTAGAAAAAAGGGGAATCTAAACACATTGTAATGATATGGTGTGCCTATTTGTTTCCGTTATGGTTATGCAGTTTGAGAAAGGGAATGGAGGATTACCAATCTCTTGTTAGTACTGCATATATGAATCAAATGGAGTTTAAGTTTTTGGGTTGGCATACTTGGTGTCACTATCCCAAAGAGAGGATTTGGAGATAATGAATTGATGCTCTCCTAGAAAACCTATAGGTTGGTCAACAAAGTCTAAGAGACTGGGTTGTTGATGTAAAATGAGGGAACGATAAGGGGTATCATCCCAAGAGTGATCTGAAGTGGTATGGGACTATAGAGGTTCTTCTAAATGTGGAAGGAGAATGGTACTAGAGTCGACATGACCAGATACACTAGGAGATTTGTGGATAATTACTTCTCCTGGTCTCTCAAATATGGGTGTCCCCTTACCCAGACATTGGGTTGCAATGTAATGGCCACAAGGTGTATGTGGTTCGAATGCAGGGTTCTGATGTAAGGGGGAAAAGAGAAAGTCAAGGGAGATGATTCCTTCCATAATGTCGTCATCGTGATAGGAAATGGGGTGATTAATGGAAGAAAAACCACCGGACGCGATGAAGCTACCTGACTGATCATCATGAGAAGAGAGGTTCACATGCACATTGTCACAAGGGGTGACAGAAGAGTAAGTAGATAAAGGATCTACCAATTGTGAGCCCAGGGTGATCGCTGAAGGAAGGTCAAGCGAAACAACAGGGGAGGATTCAGAGGGAATGTTCCTCGAGGGTCTCATGGATGATGATAGGTAGAAAATGGTGGATGAAGGCTTCGTCATCTTGACATCAGGAGGGAGAATTTCAATGGGAGCATTTGTGTCCTCTAGTTCGATCGAAGCAAAACATGCAAATAGGGGAGAGGTGGACTCGGTGCGCTTGGCCTCAAATTGGCGGACGACAGCTAGAGAGGTGTGGAAGTCCTCGAGGCGAGGACAGAGGTGGGTGTAATGGCCATGGAGATCACACAAATCACAGGGGTGGTTGGTGTGAATATTCTTGGGGTTCTTCGCCGTGGTTGCGGAAGGAACAGAGGCTTCCAGGACCATGGACTTAGCGAATGCGACATTAACCATGGGCTTGAGATGAGGCAATTCAGGATAGGTATGGGTGGCGTGACCGACAACATCACACAAAGCACACTGGATGGTATGCTTTGAAGGCCGAGGAGGGGTAGGGTTTGTCAGGGCAGCCTTGTCCTTTGATGCCCCCTTGCGAGCTTTGCCCTTCTTACCCGAAGCGGTCGCAACAGGAGGTGGTTCTTGTTGAGGTGACTAAGGCACTGTTGCAGCAGGGGAAGTGATGGGGACCAGTTGAACCGGGGTCAAATCAAGAGAAGGTTTGGGTTGACCAAGCAGGGTTGTGGCTAGAGGATCAAGGTACCAGACGGGAATCCCAAGTGTCAGGTTAGGAAGAGAGAGGGTGGCCATGACAGGTACTGTGTACACTCCTGGTGGGGGAGCTAGGAACGGTATCTAACCAGAGGGGTAATGGCCAAGTGGGACGGCTCCTAAATGGCTAAGGATAGGTGGGTAAAGAGGCTCATGAGTACTAGCTGGATGGGAAGGTCTAGGTGGAAGAGGTTCGGGCAGCTGAGGCGAAGGGCTAGGAGCGGGTTGCTGCAGGCGAGGTTTAGGTTGCGGACTAGCCAAAGAGGGTTGTTTAAGTTCAACCCGGGACGATTGCATCATGCAAACATTCGCTAAGCTGGGATCAGAGACAGGAGGAGGAGGAGGACCAAGGAAGGTTCCAAGAAAGGAGGAGTCTTTGTAGATTCCGGGGGAAGCACTGGTCAAAGAATCAACGGTATGCTTATTGGTGACAGTAGAGATGGTGGACTCAGGGGAAGTCTGAGATTTTGGTTCATGATACGTTAACTGGTCGATGGTGAAAATCTTTCCATTATGCGAGAAACACATCTTGCGGTGGACTGTGGATGGGACGACAGACATGGCATAGGTGTAACTACGCCCTAAAAGAATGTTATAGTCAAGAGGGGTGTCGATAATTTCAACGTCGACACAAACAGTCTTGCCTGCAAGGGTGATAGGACAGTTACAGAAGAGACCAATGGGCTGGGAGGCATGGCCATCCCATGCACGAAGGGTGATTATGGAAGGGGCCAGCTCAGGAGATCCGAGTTGTTTCCAAACCGAAGCAGACATTACACAGGTGGATGCCCCCTCGTCAATGATGCACCATGAAATGTTAGCGTTCTTGATTTTGACTGAGATTTGGATAGCTATGGAAGCAGGAAGAGGAGGAGACTCTGACTGATGGGCATCAAAAACAATCAATTGGTCATCTGTTGGATCTATAGCACCTAGGGCAGATAGTAGAGCTTTTCTTTTGGAAGGGCACGACTAGAGGAGTTCTAGTGTTCAAATGGCAACAGGTGATTGGGCCAGCTCATCTACTATGCTAAACGAATGGGCAGCTTGGTCGAAAGCAGCATTTTAGCGTAATTGTCCCTTAGGAATCTTGGTATAAACCTCGGCGCTGGGCGGAGGGATATGCAAGGGACCATTAGTTGTCGAAAGAGGCTCTGTAGAACCTGAAGAAGGTGACTCGGGGACAGATGAAGCAGGAGGCTGGGGGTGTGGACGGGACTGAGTGTGAAGGTTAAGGTCGACGATTAGAGGTTGGTCAGAGTTCATCATGAGGATCTGGTAATCAGAGGTACCAGATGGAGGAGGTTGAGTGGTTATCGGTCCGTGAGGTGGTGGGGTAGCCACTAACCGTTGCTGCGGGAAAGGATTGGTCACGCTCTATTGTGCATACACCTGCCCCTGAAGGGGTGGTGGCTGCTGTTGTGGGGTTTTAGAAGACAAGGGAGGCGGGGGTGCTAATGCTGGAGGAGTTGGAGCACTGGGTTGTTGATATGGATGATAATAAGGTTGGGTAACAATGTGGTAAACAGGGGGTTGGGCAGAAAGAGGAGGCATGTTGGATCCTGGATGCGTGCTACCTGGAGGGGGAGAAGTGTAGGAAGTGGTGCCCCCTCCCCCAAGAAAACCATAGCTCATGTGAGGTTGAGCGGATGGATGAGAGATAGCTCCAACGATACTGTCAGCGGCATGAGGTGCCCCCGGTGCATGGGCATTACTAGGTCTGGGGAGATCAGGTAGAATAGTATAAACATAACCCGTTTGAGCGTAGATCAGGTCATATTTTAACGCCATTTGGAGGGCAGCTTCTTCGGTTTGAGGAAAATGCGATGCGACATCTTTCCCGATAGGTGGCAAGAGAGATATAAGGAACTAGTCCATGTAGACACGGTCTTTGAAGGTAGGAAATTGACATGGGCTCTTTCTTCTCCGCCATTCCTGGACATGATCGGATAGGCGGGTCGTAGATGATTGACGGAAAGAAGTCAAAATTTTGATACCAGTGTCATAACGAAGGGGAAGCTAGAAGTAAGATAAAAAAGCCCGGGAAAGAGTCGAAAAGGTGGTATGAGAGGAAGTGGTCTGATCAACATACCACTTAGAAGCTTCGCTTGTAAGCGTGCATTGGAACAATCTAAGACGGATGGAATCATCTGTAATGGAATGGGATGAACACCACATGTGGAAAGATCAGATATGGTTGGAGCGATCCTCTCCAGCAAGGCCTTCGAACTTGGGAATGTCGGAGGGGAGCTTGGTTGGAATAGCAGGCCAACCAACATCGTGGTGGATAGGATCATTGATCAACTGATTGAAATTGGGGAGACTGAGGCCTGCCATGAAGGGGAGTAAGGGAGCAGTCGAGGTAGTTCCTGTGGTGGTTCTGCTAGTAACAGTCCCAGCATTAGGGCCGGGCTTTCCGCTAGCATTAGGTCTGAAACTAGACATGGTGAAGGTAACAGGAGGAGAACTAGAAGGAGGGGGAGAGCCCGAACAATCAGAAGAAGAGTCGGAGTGTGGACTCGGGGGAGGACTTACTCGATGACGACGGGAAGGAGGAAGATAAGCAACCGAAAACTGAGGGTGAAGGCCAAGAAGTCTCCGGTACAAACGCCTTGGAGGCACAACGATGATGGGAAGAAGAAAAATCGACAAGGGCAGGGAGGGGCAAAATCAAGTGAGATCAATGTCGAAACAAGGGCAGCGAGGTGCAGTGTCAATTGATTTTAGAGTCTTTACTAGATGGTGTTAACCAAGTTCTTCTTCGCTTAGGGTCAGTGTGTGGCGTGCGTTAATTTTAATTTATTAAACCCAGACGTTTTGAGAGTAAAAGAAAAAGTGTGTTGTGTAACTGAAAATAAATCTGTAGTAAATAAGACTAAAAGAACAGAAAATTAACAGCTAAGAATGCATCAATCTAACCCAAGATGGTGGGTCTCTCAAAACTAGTCTATAAGGGGAAAAAATCTAATCAAAGAACGCTAAAATAGGCCAATAGATCTAAGGTCAGTAGGGACAGGGATCTAAAGGAGAAATCTGCTGAAAAGAGGTGCAGAAAATAGCAAATAGGCAGAGGCAAGGTTGTTGTGACACAAGAGGGGATCAACTAAAGGTAGGAGGGTCAAAGAGGTGACCCTAGAGATAAACCCAAACAAAACTATATGAGGTGTTTTGAAAGGGAAAAGAGCTGATATGTAGGGATCTGAAAATGAGGTATCAGATATGGCTGAAACTCTGAAAATTTAAACACTTACAGCAGCTAAAACTCTTCCACAAATATTGGAGGGTACTGAAGCCCTAAGGGGCTAGATTCCCACTTAGTTGAGTAAAAAAGAGCAAGAATAGGTCTAAACGGGCGAAGACAGAGGTCAGACAACCCTGACAGAGGTTCAGACAAAACCCAGAAAAAATTCAGAAAAATTGCAGAAAAAAGTCCAGGTCATAGTTTTTGACCTGTTTTTCGCTCAAGTTGCAGTTTTTGGGCTGTTTTCCGTGACCTGAAGCTCCAGGACGCAATTTTTGGGCCAAAAAGTGCGACCTGCACTTCCGGCACTCTCAGCGGCAGATTTCAGAAGAAAAAAAAATGTCGTCTAAGTTGTGGCTGATGTCTGTCACCTGCGCAATAGGGCCAGAAACACACGGAAGTTAAAAATTTTAATGTTTGAGGGTTTTAGAGGTGAAAGGCACCATAAAAATAGGAAAAATAGAAAACTGAAGAGAAACCCTAGGGTCTAAAACATCTGGATATGTAGGAATATATAAAACGACAGCAATCGCAAAAGAAAACCCGTGTCGAGTCGCCAATTGTTAGTATGAATCTTTCATCGTAAAATATCACTTTAGCTACGCATAACAAATAGCCCTAACATTGATTATGGCTACAAAATATCTTTAAGTTTTCTACACAAATCCAAATCTAAGCACAAAAGACATTAAGCAGATAAAATACAATATGGCTCCATGCATCCAATAGACAAGACAAGAACAATGTATTTAAAATAATTTTATATTATATTAAAGAATGGGGCACCTGAGAGGAAAACAAGAAAGGTGTTTTCCGGTTCTCCTCAATGGGATGGGTTCTTGAAAGTCCTCAGCGTTTCAGATCTAAAATTCCTCTCTCTTGTTGTTGTAGAAAACCCAGACAAACATAGAACTCAATGGGAGCTCACAAGGCAAAAATGGAGAATGTGACCTAGTATAGATCTAGAGTGATCTAATGCGATGGAGGTGACTAATGAATGGGGAAAACCCTTCTATTTATAACAAAATATTAGGGCGGTCTAGAACTCGGTGCATGAATAAAATATTATTAATCGAATTCTAGAACCACCCTTTAGGAATATTTTATTATATTTGTTGGAGGGAAAAGGATTTTTTACTTGGGTCAATTCCTTTATTTATAAATAAAAAATAAATAAATGATTTATTTATTATTTTAGGGAAATGATGGGAATATAATTAAATAAATAATGGTTTATTTAATTATTTATATGTGATTTAGTCAAATTTAACTAAGAATATTATTTAAATAATGATTTAAATAACTTATTCTTAGGAAATAATCAAATAAATAAGGATTTATTTAATTAATTTCCTTGTTTTGGGTTAAATATGACCAGGAAATATAAACGAATAAGTTATTTCACGTGGTGAAAGAAATTTTACTTAGGGTAAAATTGGTCTTACATGGTGTACATGGGTTCATCTAATGATAATAGGTTAGATGACCAAAAAATGGTGTAACAATGATCCTAAACTAAATGGTTGAATGTCTAATGCATACAGTGATTGAATTTACTCTACACATTGTTATTTTCTTTCTAGGAATTTAGAGACTAAGGCATAATTGACTTCTCACATAGCATCTCAAGAGGGTAATACTTCACATTGAATGTTGTAGAAAGTCAAATATACATTAGCTGTTTACAGTGAGTTTTACGTGCTTCACATTTTTCTTTTAGATCCTGACTTAATTGCATCACTGATATTCCTAAAAATCATTCCAAATAAATTGATTTAATCATGTTTCAGGACTGAATGGTTGAAGTTTAATGAGTGCAATTACTGAGTTACCTTTTGCATATTTTACTTGGCGTTCTAGTTCATTAGGTATAATTGGTTACTTAACACTATCTCAAGAAGAATACACTTCATAATTGAATGTTGGAGTAACTAAAAATACATTAGTTGTTTTCCTTTACATGTTTTGAAATGCTTTAATAGATTTAAATTTCAATTTCTGCAAGTATGATTACACGCTATATTTTCTTTTGAATTTTCTTTCCTTCTTTTCGTTACTTGATTTCATAGGTTAGTTGAATTTCATTTTCATTATTTGATTTCATAGATTAGATGAATTGGTTTTTGTTATTTTGTAGTTATATTGATTTAAACTGAAAGATAATTTCTAGCACATACAGTGCACGCATGCTTCACAAGCTTACGAAACCCCCGGGTTGACAAATTAAATGACAGGCAATCACTTTGCCCCAACATTTTGGCGTCGTTGTTGGGTAAGTGTGCATGGGAACTAGCTTTCAGTCTAGAGTGTACTTTATTTGTTTTTATTTTTTTTTATTAACCATTTATGAACAGAGGATCTAGAATGCAGCCCAAAGACTACATTGAGGAATGGTATCAAAAAGAGATTGCGCCACAACATTCATCAATTCTTCAATGAATCCTTGTGGCAAATCAAAATATCAAGGCAATTTTTCATATCCTTAAAAACAATCAGGTACATTTTTCAAGTTTGAATATGAATATTTCAAAGATTCTAATATGTAAATGGCTTCATTGGAAGCATGAATATACTTAAAAATAAAATAAAAATATAGTATTTTTAGATAGATAGGAAAAATAAAAATAAACAAAACTTAGCTATAATTTTAGAATTTTTTTTTTTTATTTTGTTGATTAATTCATTTTGAATAAATTTCAGTGATGCAGTAAGAATCACTTCGTTTTTTATCACCATCAGAAATAAAATTTGTGTGAAAATATGAATTTATTTGACGAAGCTTATTAGTATTCTCTCTTCCCACGCCTCGTTGTGACCTGGAAGATCAAAAAATCAGATCAATCAATTTAAAAAATAAATATTCAAAAAAATAATAATAATTAAATGTTTTTGCTGAAAATTGATCTACAATTCTATTTAAAATTGTCGTTTGAGTCATTATCCTTTTATTGATTCTACAAATTTTAATGTTTTGCATCCTCTTAATCTTTTTATGATTTATTGAATTGCATGTGCACAATTTTCCTTTCAAAAAAAAAACATAACAAAATTTTATTTTATTTTTTTTTGGCCCATGGAAAGGAGGCCCATGCATATGTGTGAGGCCAGCCTTTAGCTTGGCCTTATGCATATGTGCATATCTTCAATCCACACAAAGATCCATGCATTGCAATAAAATAAATAAATTTAAAAAAAAAAAAAAAAATGAACCTTCTTTTTTCCATATTCGGTCTTCCTCAAGCAGCAGTTGTTAAAAATAGATTTTAAAGGTTGCAAGAGACAGAAAATGAAGGTGTATCAAATGAATAAACTATTAATGAAGAGAAGATTGCAGATTCAATTGCAGAGATAGACAATGAAAGTGTATCAGATGAAGAAACGGTCGATGAAGAGAAGATTGTAGACTGTTGATGAAAAGAAGATTGCAGATTCCATTGCAGGTAATTGGAATGAGGGTGATCAATCTGAACTTCTCTGTGAGAGACAAGCCATTACAAATCAAAACCTACAAATAAAAAAAATCAAACCACAACAATTTTATTTTGTTGCAGAAGTAATTGCCAGAAATGCATAACTATTAAAAACACTCGATTTTAAAACGTATTTTATGAGCAAACCAAGGAAAATTAGGAAAAAATAAAACATGGGTTTTTTCAGGAACGGAGTGAATTAGGTAAAAATATATCAATTTGTTGAAATTCACAGCCATTTGGGAGAAATTCATGGTTTTTCGCAGCTCTGTTTTGTAGATTGCGTGAGGAAAAAATATTTGTTTTAAACTGTTTAAACATGGCAAGTTAAAAGGAGAAGAATCCAAGTTAATAACAAACTCTGCTCCACATGGCATGTGGTTTAAGAGTCCAATTTGATTTAATAAATTTGATTTTAGACACATATGTGTCTCATGATTAAAAAGCATACATAATAATAATAATAATAAATCAGTTGAGAGAGTTGTGGCAAATTTCACATGCTAAATTCCACTTGGAATTTTTCCAAAATAATAGATTTAATTGGGAACCTAAAATCTCCAAAAACATTATCCTATCGATATATATATATATATATATATATATATATATATATATATAATTTTAAAAAAATTTTAAAAATTAAAAATTAAAATAAAAAAAAAATTTGCAACACAGATGACGATTCATTTTTAAAAATTTAATAATGACTTGCAGAACAATTAGAAGATTATTTAGATGATTTCTCAATATTTAGCATTAAAAATATTATTGCTGTGTATTTTTCTATGAAGCTTTAACTTGTAGGACACAACGAATCTTTATGATGCTAATCATATTACTGAGCACATTGCATAAAGTCATCCGACAATAGGGAGTTGATTTATTTTTTATGGTTATTTCTTAAAAATGGATTGTTATCGATATCATGAATTGGACTGAATATAACATTTTTTATTTTCCATAATCTGTTTTATTTTGGCATTCAAATTTTTGCGTAAGAATCAGAGAGGAATTGGCCATTTCTTTTTTAACACACTTATGTTATTTATGTCAAGTTTTTTTTTTGCAAGTTTGGGATGATCGAATGATCATTGAAGGAAACTAATTTGTCGACACAATTGGTCTTCAAAGGACCAATTTCATGAGAATCATAAGAACAAATCCATGTCCATATCCATCAAGACCATTACCTTTCCTCCCTTTTAAATTATAAATCCAACCAAGCAATTCAAAGCAGACCACAATTATTTTCCCAGCAAGAGTCAGTTGTTCATTTTTATTCACATACACTTTCCATTACTCATTGTCTATTCTTAACCCACAAATAAAAGCAATAAGCTCACTTACATGCTTATTTCCCATTTTCATTTTCCATTTCATCTTCCATTTCCATTTTCCTTCTCCTATCCTTCTCATTTCGCAAATAAACCTTGCTTCAATGCAAATTATTGAGTCCATAGTCCTTTGAGTCTAAAATCCTTACAAAAACACCTTGAGGCTTGCATGCCTTAATGGCAAGTCTTCTCGCTGACAAACAATGGGAATACATTAATGTCCCTTGTTCATCAGATCTTCTAGGTACTCGACAACAGCAAAATTATTTGTACCTAGAAAGATGTGTTTGGGCATCTTGACTCTCATTGTCATCAATGGTGAGATTTCTCGTGTTGACTAGTGGCATCCATTAATGGCCACTAATTCAACATTTTCCTGCTATGTTCGACATCAAAACATCTATTCACATAGCAGGAATTATGCCAACAATTTTTGAAGACATGAAGACTATCATTTTCAGCATTTTGAAGCAAATGAAGAATATATGTAGCCACAACAGATCAACACCATTCTGCAACTGCAGAATCAGAGGACAGTTGCAGAATCAACACCATTTTGCAGCAAATTCAGCAGTTTTAGTAAAAGAAATAAAAAGTCATCTTGACTCTTTTATACATAACTTGTACAACCACATGAAGAATATTATGATTATAATTTTGCAGCCACCACACATGCGGCTCATCCTTTTTCAAAGGGAAAGTTAAGGTATGTCATTTTCTAACTTTTAACCATAGTATTCCTTGAAAAGCTAGAATGAAATTTTTTGGAAAAAACATTTATTTTCCTGATCATTTCACAAAACTTCCAATACCATCAATTTGGGGGGGGGATACATTCATATTCACATTTTTCCACATTCATATCACATTCAAAAGCCCACATACTTTCAAAAGATATTAACTATTATATTATTATTATGAGCATACAATGGTTTTTCAAAAGTACTTAAAATATAATTGGATGCAAACATAATCATGGTTGTCACACAAGAACCAACCATGTTGCAATTCAACTAAAAGACTTTGAAGAAGTATGAAGTTATCAAATGATAGCATGCAAATTTAAGCCAAAGCTCAAAGAATAAAAAAGAATTAATGTAATAGATTGCATGAGGACATACAATAGCTTCAGTTGGGGGGTATGTTGGGCCTCGAAATTGTCATTCACTTCCTTTACATTTTCACTTACATTTCCATATTATCACCTTCACTCCACCTCACTTTCATTACATTTATCTTACCATTACCACTATTGGGTTACATTTATTTATTTCCAAACTTTATTAATTCCTGGTATTTTTAAGTGAATTTGTGGTTAAAAATTAGAAAATAATATGCACATACTTATACCTAACAAGTGGAATGAGTTTTTTGCCATGTGTAGGTCAAAATGAAGCTTCCAAAAGACTCTTATGTGGCCTCCTAAGGTCAAATTCGAATTTGGATGGAGAAGATCATGGGATCATAAGGATATGTGTCTCATTTCCTATTTGTATTGTAACTCTAAGAATACATGTACCTTATCACTTTCTATTTGTATTGTAACTCTAAGAATACATGTACCTTATCACTTTCTATTTGGATTGTAGCTCTAGAGATATAGGGAGAGATTCATGGACTCTCATTAATGAGATAGCTTCTCATCTTTTGTATAACTAGGGGAAGCTTTCTCCTGTCAAATCATGTGTAAAATTGGAGTTATGCTCAAGCTTTGAATACAGAATTAGATTGTGGCACCTTACTCATGAATGTTCCTTCATTTTGATTTGGTTTTGCGTACATATGGAGCATCTCGATTTACGATCTCTCATACTTTTAGATCAGCTGCCTAAAATGTGTGAGATTTACTTTCTTTTATAGATTAAAGTTTATTTGCTTTCTTAGTATTAGTTTTAGAATAACTATGTAATCATTGTTCTTCTAAAATATTTCATGAAGATATAAAACTTTGTTTTCAAATCGAATTAATATTGAAGTAATAATAATACACAGTTTCCTAGTTTCCTTACTATTTTGTCATTCATTTTCTTAGAACAAAATTGTCAATTAACTGTGTCAATGGATGTTTTCAAAATCCATTCCAAGATTATGATCCTAAACTAAATGGTTGAATGTCTAATGCATACAGTGATTTAATTTACTCTACACATTGTTATTTGCTTTCTTTGAATTTAGAGACTAAGGCATAATTGACTTCTCACATAGCATCTCAAGAGGGTAATACTTCATATTGAATATTGCAGAAATTCAAATATACATTAGCTGTTTACAGTGAGTTTTACATTCTTTCACATTTTTCTTTTAGATCCTCACTTAATTGCATCACTGATATTCCTAAAAATCATTCCAAAGAAATTGATTTAATCATGTTTCAGGATTGAATGGTTGAATGTTTAATGCGTGCAATTACTGAGTTACCTTTTGCATACTTTACTTGGTTTTCTAGTTCATTAGGTATAATTGGTTACTTAACACTATCTCAAGAAGATTACACTTCATAATTGAATGTTGGAGCAACTAAAAATACATTAGTTGTTTTACTTTACATGTTTTGAAATGTTTTCTTAGATTTCAATTTCAATTTCTGCAAGTATGATTGTGCGCACTATATTTTCTTTTGAATTTGCTTTCTTTCTTTTTGTTACTTGATTTCATAGTTTAATTGAATTTCATTTTCATTATTTGATTTCATAGATTATATGAATTGGTTTTCGTTATTTTGTAGTTAGACTATTCTAAACTGAAAGATAATTTCTAGCACATACAGTGCACGCATGCTTCACAAGCTTACGAAACCCCCGAGTTGACAAATTAAATGATAGGCAATCACTTTTCCCCAACAAGACCCAACCTGAATTATGCATATCAAGAGTCAAGAGTACGATTTAATAGAGTTAGGATCAGTATCTCTAAACAATAGGTGCTAGCCAAACATCAATCTATGCCACTATATCTAAGATCAACAATAAGTAGCCTTGTAGAATCAAGAAGATGATCAAAACATTCACTATCAGGTGCATCATTTCATCATAGGAAACATAGATCCTAATCACTTTCACATGCATGAGCCACTTGAGAAGGATACGTTCTCAACATACCATAGGTCTTACCTAGCCATCCAATGTTATAGCTGAAACATAACATTAAAACAATATACCATGCATACCTTGTGGTATTACCTATGCACCTTCACATAGGCAGCTTCCCTTTAACTTTTTCAGATCTAGCCATCTTTCCTGCAATTCAAAATATCCTCAAGAGGGATCCACTCATCACATCTCATCACGGAGGTTAGAAATATCAAAGTGCTCAAATATACATGCAAGAAGTAATGTCTAGAAACAATAATTAGATCCATGAGAATAAACAAGAGTAAGGTAATAAATCACGGAATACTTATCTTCAATGAGAGATGATCCTCTCCCTCTTGAACCAACCTTCAAGAACCCTCCATAAACAATAGAACAATGTTGCCTTCAATCAACAACTTTATCAATAACCAAATCATCTGTCAAATCAGTCCCAAGTACTTCACATAGATCACATCTCAAGACTCTTACCATATACCAGGGTTTCTCTCAAAACCTCGCAGTCACATCCTTATCCACTAACTACCTAGGATTTTCTTCATACCCTAAAATTATTTTAGGTCTCCATCATCCTTTACTTGATTCCATAAAGTGCCTCCATGGGGGTGATCTCCATGGATTTTCTTCATCCCAGCTCTGATACCATGTTAATTTCCATAGAGCAACATTGTTCTTTGCTTTGATAGATACATTTATTCAATAAATTGTTAATTTCACCCCATATAATTATAACATTGTACAAATCTAAATTATTAACCATCAAAAAATGAAACTAGGTAGAAATAACATCATCATCACTTAAGCAGTGGAATGTAAAAGGATCAAAAGGAAGAGAAGCGTGAACACATAGAGACGCAGGGATTGATCCGAGACCAGGGAAAAACCCATTACGAGGAAAACCCTTGCAAATTATTCTTCTATATCATCACAAATGAGATCTTCATCAAATGATTCAGTAATAAGAGTACATTGATCCATAGATTCATATCTTCATAATGCAGAAAACAACTAGCATATGCACAATACAACCATAAACATACTTCTGTTGAAAGAACTTGATTTTGAGGATAGAGATTCAGTGACACGAGTTGAAACCCACTGATGAATACTACTGATATGGAGTGAATATTGTAGATACTTCTTGCAATTGAAATACATAGAGAAAATCTACAGCTTTGTAGATCTACAACATCAAGAGCACAGATCTTTCAGTTGAAACCAACTGATGAATATTGTTGATATGGAGTGAACATTGTAGATAATTCTTGTAATGGAAATACATAGAGAAAATCTACATATATGTAGATCTGCAGCATCAAGAGCATGGATCTAAAATATCATCAAGTGATCTCAACTATCAAGTTCTAGATCTGAGTCCAGGACATTGTCAATGACTAGTCTGAAGTGACTGTGACTGAGCGAAAAATGAATGAGGGAACTACGGAAGCTACTGACTGTGATCCAAATCAGATCTTCCCATAAAAATCTTCAACCACAGCCTTAACATTGTGAGCTCATGGTTATAATAGCCCTGAACATGACCTGAGCACTCTATGGTAGAAGTTGAGGTCCACATCAGTCTGATTTGACTCAGAAACCCTAGTCGTGCCCTGAACAATATTTTCTCGGGGTTATACTAGATCAGTCGTAGCCTAGACAGGGCCTGCTCGCGATTCTAGGACAACTCATCTGCTACCTCACCGTGGCCTACCCGTGGCTCTGGCCCAAAACACTTATATCAAATGCGAGCCCCTGCCTGTGATCCTAATCCTTTGAGAGAGCTTCTCCTGACATACCTCTGTGAGCCAAGACAAAAAAATGCAAACCAATACCAAGAGAGAATGAAGAAGCTCTAATGAGTGAATGTGTGCAAATGATTTTTGGGTTGCTTTTATTTATAACATTGTCAGGGACCACTTGGGGCTTTGACTGAATTCACATGTGATTAGGTCGACCAATAAAATAATTCATAACTTAACTTTTGCTTAACTGATTGGGGTGATATATAGATCAATTTTGGTCCTCTCGAAAAGAGGAATCTAATGGAATTATAATCTCAACCATCTGAGCTATCCATAGTGGAATTTGACCGCTTTCGCATAATTTTAACACTATAGGGTATGGGCTATGGTATAGACGAATAGAGGGAGTGAAGCTTCAATGCTTCACAGATGAAGATTGGGAAGGGAGCCCATCCGATAGGGAGATCACATCAGAGGTCATCTTTAGCATTAGATCCACAATAGTTTCCTAGTACAACAAGAAACAGAGATCAGCTGCATTGAGTTCAACATAGGCAGAGTACATGGCGACCAGTCAGGAAGCATGTGAGGCCATCTGGATGAGGAAGATACTTGTTGGTTTGTTTGGTAGACAGATGGATCCGACAATGATTTATTGTGATAACCAAAGTTGCATCAAACTCTCAGTTAATACAATTCTTCATGACAGGTCCAAGCATATTGATATTCGGTATCACCATCTTAGAGATTGCATGTAGAAACAAATTATGTCATAAGATTACATTCCCACAGAGGAGAAAGATGTAGAGATCTTGACAAAGGCATTGTCAAGAGGAAAATTCAAGTTACGTAGAGACAATATCAAGGTAGAAGACAATCCCTTTCTTGTTGAGAGGGAGTGTTGAAATGGCAACAAGAAATGGCTTCAATTTAATTTCCCCTTAATTAAATTAGAAGGAAATTGTAATTCCTCATCTTATGATAGTTTGTACAAGTTAAATGAGTTAGGAAGACTTAGTTATCTCAGTCAATTCAAGTTGAGGGTCAAACTGGAGGCATGTAGATTTATCCCTAAGTTTTAGGGGGTCCAGTTGTAGTTTATTTTGAGTTGTAATTAGTTAACTATATTATTTGAGTTAAAATGAGTTTAACTAGTTCTAACTAAGAGATGAGCTAGTGATAGGTCCAGTGAAATTAAATATGATTTAATTCACATGAAGTGATCAATAATATAATTGATAATTAGATATTAATAGTTGTTGCATGTCATTTCTAAGGAAGGCACAATTGAGAATGGAGTTAAAGGGAACTATACTATCAGTTGGATAATTAGAAAACTGTACATGTCATGCATGAGGTCGTCAAGACACCTTGGATGTATTGCACAATCTATTGATGAGAATTTCCTAATTAATACCCAAGAATGCGTGAGTAGGGCTGGTCAAGCAAAGGCAACGAAATGGTTAAATATTAGACCAAACTTGCTTAGATCAGAGTGAGACAATTAGAGATAGTGCAAAGGTTTATCAGGAAGGTAAATAGCGTTGTATTATTTCATGTTCTTGACTTTATGTAATATACAAATAATATTTTTTTTAGCTAAGGCTTTCCTCAAATAAATATTTGTGTTTTGCGATTGATGTTCTTTCTATTTCTTGTTCATGTGATTATGTGATCAAAATTGGTTTCTGCAATTTGTAGAATTGATTTATTGTTTTGTTTTAGTACATTACAAGATCAGTTGAATATATTTAGATATTTCTACAATCTCTTAGGGCAGTATTAGATTCTGAAACAAATGAAAAGCACTGAAAGAGAGGCAGGAGGGAAATATTAAATTACAAGGATGTGAGAGAATGTTATAATAAAAAATGAATGTTGCTTTATAGTAGAAGTTTGTCCATGTCCATGAGAATTATGAGAGATACAATGGGGCTCATTTTCAAGGACTTTAGTTGTCACAAGGAATTTTGAGGTTGTTGTTACTATTTTGGAATAAATTTGTTACTTTTTTTGTACATTGATGTGCTATCACACTATTGAGGGGTTTTTAGGACATGTTTTTTCTGCAGTTGATGTTTGAAGGTGTTCATGACCATTCGGATTTTGAGAGAATTTACGTGGTTTGATGTTGATACACATAATAACATTGCTTCAAGATCCAACGTAGGCTACAATGGTCTATTGGACAACCTCTTGTATGAGTATATTGACCAAGAGGAATAGATTTGGTGATATAGGAGACATAAAATCCAACTTCCAAAAAAACTAAAACCATCGACCCAAATCTCCAAAAAAAACAATGGCCGAAACCAATGGCCAATAGAAAAATCGGTAAAACATAGAACACCAACAACTGAAACCACTGAATTACTAAGGAAGCCAAATACCCACATGTCTAGATATTTGAATGGTAAAAATAATTCCTAGAGGAAAATTTGGAAAGTTGGACATTTTGTAATCTAGGAAAGCAAGAGTTAAATGGTACAAAGCATTCCTAGAGTGAAACTTGGATGGTTGGACATTTTGTAATACAAAAGAAATTAATATCATAAAGATTAAAGTGAATAGCTAGATACGTAGATCTGAATGACACATCACATGCCATAAAGAATGACATGTTGAATTCTAAGACATATACCATGTAAGTAAAGAGTATTCAGGTGAGAGAACTTTTGGATATCTTGATGGATTAAAGATAGGATCCTAATATCCAGAATCTATAATATGAGTTAAGGAACAATGAATCTAGATAACCTAGTTTTGGGTGCCATATAGGATGACTCATGTTAGAGACCATACAGGACTAATGATGATACATCTAACACAACATAATTTCACATTTGTGATGCCACATAACCTAGCATACAAAAACTTATGATAACCCGGGTGATATGATTGAAATTTGATAGGCCACATGTGATGCCAGATGCGAGAGGACAAGTGGGTGAGTTGGAACTGAGTAGAATGATTTAGATATCCCAATAATTAAGTCCAAACATTATAGCAATGAAAACTTAGAACCTAGATATTTGAATCTGGGTCTTTCTTTAAAATATAGATATTCGAATATCTCGATTGTTGGAGCAGAGTCCCATAGGTAAAGAATTTTTCGATAAATTTTGGTTAAGTTTTTGTTCCAAGCATTGCGTGCATATATCAAGGGGATTTAGGGTGGGTCAAAGTCCCTTAATTATTGTAATGGGGAAAAGGGAAAACCATGAGTCTCAAACCATGGTTTGAGACCATGGTATGTGCGAATTTAGAAAGATATAAATATGTAATAGTCGAGTGAAGAAGGATAGACATGAATGATATGATAGATGCTTATGCTTATGCTTATGTTTTTATCTAAGTTTTGGGTCATTCTGGTAGAAAGGCTCCTGCTGGTTATGTACACAGAGACCTAGTCCTAAGTTGTGTGCACAAACTCTGTTGTTATGTGTGCAGAAGGGAAAGATTGTATTGATTGAAAATATCTTAATAAAGAAGGAATTTTTGGTGAACTCTAACTTTATGTGATTCTTATAGTTTCTTAGATCTTTTATGCGCATTATCTGTTGCTTATTATAGATCTGGATTCGCCACATTGAAATTATGTGTGAGTGTTGTTCTACTTAAATATTAGATCTGAAGTATAATAATTAGTCTGTGTAAGGGTTTATTTTGTAACGACTTGAGAATATGCAAGGGATAAGTTTTTTTATCACTCTCTAGTTGTGCACAACTGCATTACTATTTGTTTGTAATCAGATCTGGCTCAGTGAAGTTGTGCACAAGGCAGTAGGTATTAGATTTTTTGGATGCACATCAAAAGCTCCCCCAAGGTGTGGAAACTTGGTTCCAGCACCCCCCCATACTGCTTTGGGTCAAACTTTGGTCTGCGCAAGTAGATTATTGTCGAAAGGGCCAGTTGTTGGAGGCTTTTGTTGGTTACACAATTACTCAGAACCTGGGTCAGGACCCCTCAAGCCATAAAATGGTTTCGTTGATGGGGTCGGGATCATTTTGAGGGAGAGTTTATGTGGAACCCAACAAAGAACGAACTGCAATATTGGCTTGACAAGAAGGTGCATTAATTTTGGATCCAAGAAAACAAAAGCCCTAAATTTTCTTTCGAAGATTGGGCACAAAGGTATATCTACATAGAGGTCCACGAAATTTTCTTTACCTCCTTTGCAACCGAGTTGAAAGAGTGGTTGTCTCAACTTTTTGAATTCCAGACCTGCGCAAAGGACGATGCGATCACCAAGTGGAGCCCAAAGTTGGTACAGTAAATGGAGAAATCTAGTAATAATATTGCTCATGCGGTAGATCACTGGATCGATAGTATTTTGGGAGGTTTGTGACTGAATTCGTTATTGATACATTTATATCATATTCTGAAGTCGAAAGGAGGTTTTTCAAGGGCCCTAGGGGTAAGTTCCTGCGCTCACTGAAACTGTGGATTAAACTACTATTGTGTGAAAAGGGTACTCTGTGCAGCCATATTGAGTGAATGTCTCATAAAGGCCCCACTACAAGTAGTGGAAGAACTTACAGGGTATATCTCAAAGAAGTTTTTGTTTATAGCCCTCTCAAAGGTAAATATGATAATGGCGAGGAGTCTAAAATCAGTAGCTCTGGTGAATCTGCGCACTCAGAAGAAGAGGAATTAAAATATCAGGCTATTCTTGGGTCATTGGCCATAGTTCAAATCCCATCCACTCCACTTCCAAAATCATCTCACTCTAACAAGCCATCTACTTCACCTCCACCTCCACCTCTAGATGCTGATATGGCTACTTCCATGAAGTTACCTAATTTTCGTGGTATCAGGAATGAAGACATGGACCAATTCTGGTTTGTTACAGATGCTCTATGGATAGCACAACAGATCAATAATGATAATGTTAAGAAAACGCAACTAGCTACTGCATTTCAAGAACGCACGATGAAGCAGTACAAAAGGTATGAAGTAACGAACCCTAGTGCAAGAATTGAGAATCCGAAGGCCACATTAAAGGAAAAATTCAAAAATTCGAAATCATACACTCAATGTGTGACTAAGTTAAAGGAAATCCACCAAGAAGTGAATGAATTCATATGGGAGGCATATCAACGGTTGAAGCGCACCATCAAAGATGGAGTATTTACTATTGATGATACGTAGCAAAAAGAATGGTTCATTGCCATGTTGATACCACATATGCGCTAGTCATTAAAACAACAAAAGATCATGACACAGGCCAAAGCTATGGATATTTCAATGAAATTAGAATCCTCGCTTATCCTAACTGCACAGGCTGGGGCTCAGCAAATTCAAAATGAACTAGCTGCACTAAACTTAGAGATTCAAAGCCTATGCCAAGAGAAGGGGACGGAGATAGGCGCAGGTGTATGGTGTATATGTTGTAAGGTTGAAAGGCATCATAAATATTAGTGTCTTGTATACAATGACTATCTAACAGTCAGAGGACCAAGCCTGATTATGAGTGTGGTAAGACCAAGTGACACCCCCACATTATGGTGTGCGATTTGTCAAGAAACTGGTATGCACATGACAGACTTCTGCCCTAGGATTGGTAAATATATACTTGAGCTTAAGCAACCTTTCTGTAAAATTTTCCGATCGGTGGGACATGATAAGAAGAACTGTCGCAGCTTCAATTTGATGATTGAATGAGCTGGCTTATATAGGATGTAGTTAGAAGGAAGAGAACCAAGGTTGCCTACATCTCCATCTGGACGTGGTGGATTCCAAGGCAAAGGCCGAGGAAGAGGAGTTGCTCGAGGAAGGGGACAACTCATCTACTATAACTGTGGGGATGTTGGTCATTATGCGTGTGATTTTCCAAACCTATCACATCAATCCTGCAGGTATTGTAGAAAATTTGATCATTTTATTGAAGTTTTCTGTGTATTATTTGCGAGAATGCAAGAAAAGAAACTGCAGACTCCCACTCAAAATATTCAGATGGTAAGAGCTGAGCTACGCGAAGAAGAACCGAGTGTGAATATTGTTACTAGGAATGGTCCATCAATAGGTGAAGACAAAGGGAAAAAGCCTGATACTAATCTTTGGATCCGAAAGGAACTTGAAAAGAAGGAAGGATTAAAATTATAGACCTTTGTAGAAGCGAAAAATTATTTCGCAAAAATGGGTGCATCGACATCTAAAGCATCAAGCAAGCCTATGGTCATGGTCGAAGGAGATACAGAGCTAAAGCCCTTCCTACAGACTTGTATTAAATTGTTGTGCAATAAGAAGGCAGTCGAGAACCTCCAAGAATTAATAGACAACTGTGTAGAGAAGGAATAGCCCCTAATAGAGCAGAAGGTTGTCAATAAGATTTATAAGAAAAAAAGAAGAACTTGACGGGAAATGTGCTTAACTGCTCAAATAAGTGCATACGAAATGGATCAGGTTACCTTGGATTTAGGGTCTGATGTGAATGTCTTACCAAAGAAAACTTGGAAGCGAATGGGAGAACCAAAGTTGGAGTGGTCCACTATTAAGTTGTGCATGGAGAATCAGCAAAAGATTGTCCCAATAGGAAGACTCTCATAGGTCGTCATGGATATTGAAGGGGTCTGCATGCTCGTAGACTTTGAAGTTATCCAAATTATTGGTGATACCGACCCATATTCTATGCTATTGGGGCTGGATTGGGCTATTGATATGGACGACATCATTAACCTCAAGCGCAAAGGTATGGCGTTTGAAATTAATGGAACCCAGGTTGTGGTCCCTCTGAACCTGCAAAAGGAGAAAGATACACCTAGCCGGTGCGCACAAATGATGATGTTGATCATATTTATAAGTTAACTGCGTGGGATGAAGAATGGATCAACCCAATAGCAGATGGACGGCTTAATTGGGAGAAGGATAGTTCATGCTTTTCAGATACATATGAGGAGATGGAATGTTACACCATTTTTTGGTCATCTAACCTGTTACTATTAGATGGACCTAAGTACACCATGTAAGACCAATTTTACCCTAAGTAAAATTGCTTTCATTATGAAAAATAACTTAGTAAACCACCTTTATTAAGTTGTTTATGGTCTAAACAGGAAACCCCATGAGGAAATATTAAATAAATCCACATTTGTTTGATTTTCCTCAAGGAATAATTAGTTAAACAACAGTTTAATTAATATTCCTAGTCTTATTTAACCCAAAACATGAAAATTAATTAGATAAATTATTATTTATCTTATTATTTTCTAAGAATAATTATTTAAACCTTATTTAAATAATATTCCTTGTTAAATTTGACTAAATCACTCCTAAATAATTAAATAAATCATTATTTATTTGATTATTACTCAACCACATCCTTAAAATAATAAATAAATCATGTATTTATTTACTATTTACAAATAAAGGGATTTGACCCAAGTCAAATTATTTTTCCCTCCAACAAATATAATAAAATATTCCATAAAATTTGGATCTAGAATTGGTTAATAATATTTTAATTATGCACCAATATCTAGACTAACTCAATATTTTGTTATAAATAGAAGGGTTTTTCCTTTCACTCACTACCTTTTGTTGCCTAAATATCACTCTGGATCTATACTTTTGTTCTAACTTTGATCCACCATCATTGTCATATTTTGCTATCATTTTTCTTGTGAGCTCCTTTTGAGTTCCATTTTTGTCTGGGTTTTCTACACCATCAAGAGAGAGGGATTTTAGATCTGAAGTGTTGAGGACTTACAAGAATCCATCCCATTAAGGAGGATTGGTTACATCCTTCTATGTTCTCCTCCCAGGTACCATAAATACAAAATTCCTTAAACATATTCTTGTCTTGTCTATTGGATGCATGGAGCAACTCTTTTTTTATTTACTGCTTAATGTCTTTTAATGCATAGATCTAGATTTTGCAGCATTTATCTTGGTCAACTAATTGTAGATCTAAAGTTATTGGCAACCATCTTTGATGTTAGGGTTGTTTGTTATGCATGGCTAAAGTGAGAATTTTTCGTACACTTGCGATTAAGATTCATACTAACAACTGGCGACTCCACATGGGTTTCTGATTACGACCTTTGTCGTTTTTCAGATCCCTGCATATCCAGCTGCTTCAAACCCTAGGATTTCTCTTTAGCTTTTTCCTTTCTTGATGTTGTTTTTAACCTATAAAACCCTAAAACTTTAAAAATTCTAACTTCTATGTGTTTTCAGACCTATTGCGCAGGTGACAAGCATCAGCTGTAGCTGAGACGACAAAATTTTCTGAAACCTGCTCCCAAGAGTGCCGGAAGTGCAGGTCGCACTTTTTGAGCCAAAACCTACAACCTGAACCTCCAGGGCACAGAAAACAGGCCAAAACCTATGACCTCTGCAGAAATTAGGTCTGAAACTGCAACCTGGACTTTTTGCGGGAGTTTTTTTGAAAGTTTTATGGGTTTGTCTAGGCCTCTGTTCAGGGTTGTCTGACCTCCGTCTCTATTCGTTTTGGACATGTAATTGTTCTGTTTTACTCATCTAAGTAGGAACCTAGCCCGCTAGGGCTTCAGTACCCTCCACATTTTGTGGAAGAGTTTTAGCTACTGCAAGTTGTCTGAAATTTCAGAGTGTTCAACCATTTTTCAAATCTGATACCTTATCTTCAGATCCACTTCAGATTAGCTATTTACCCATCCAAATCACCTCCTTTTAGTTTTGTTTCAGTTTTCCTATAGGGTCCCCTCTGCTTCCCTCTAGGTTATAGCCTTTTTCCACCTCATTTACAACCATTTTTCCTCTGATTTTTTGATGTTTTTCTGCACCTATTTCTAGTAGATCTAACCATCGGATCCCTGTCCCTCCCGACCTTAGATCTATTGGCTATTTTGGTGTGTTTTTACTAGATTTTTTCCCACCTACAGACTACTTGTTGAAATGCCCGCCTCCTTGGGTTTAGATTATTACATTATTATTTTTTTATTTTTCTGTTATTTCAGTTTCATATACTATTTTCTGCAGGTTTATTTACAGTTATACAACACACTTTTTTCTTTTTCTCTACAAATGCCTAGGTTTAAAAATTAAAATTTACACACTTAACAGACACACACCCTAAGTGAAGAAGAGCTTGGTTAACACCGCCAAGCAAAGACTTTAAACATTGAAATCAATTAATCATGCACCTCTCTACCCTTGACATTGTAATTAGTTGATCCTGCACGTCTTTGCCCTTGTTGGCCTCTCTTCCCTTTGTGTCATGTTTGTGTCTTCACCATTGCACCACCAAGGTGTTTACCCCAGAGACTTCTTAAAATTCATCCTCAGTTTCCAGTAGGAAGACTTACTCCTCTGCGTAGGATTCGAGTTAGTCCTCCACCGAGTCTGCACTCTGACTCCTCTTCTGGTTCATTGGGTTCCCCTTCTAGTTCTGCCCCCGGTTCTCCCCCTGCTACCTTCACCATGTCTGGTTCAGGACCTAACGCTGGTGGTAGCCCCGACCCTAATGTTGGGAATACCACTAGTGGGACCGCAACAGGAACTACCCCGACTGCTCCCTTGCTCCCCTATATGGAAGGCCTCAATCTTCTTGATTTTAACCAGTTGATCTATGACCCTATACACCATGATGCTAGTTGGCCTGTTATGCTAACCAAGCTCCCTTCCGACATTCCCAAGTTTGAAGGTCTTGCTGGAGAAGATCCTACAAATCATGTTCATTCTTACCACATGTGGTGTTCGTCTAACTCCATTATCGATGACTTTCTCCATCTTTAGTTGTTCCAACGTACGCTTACTGGCGAAGATTCTAAGTGGTATGTTGATCAGGCCTCATCCTCTCATACCACCTTTGCAACTCTTGCCCGAGCTTTTGTCTTATTTCCAACTTCCCCTTCGTTACGACACCGGTACCAAACTTTTTACTTCTTTCCATCAATCGTCTGCGACCTGCCTATCCGATCATGTCCAGGAATGGTGGAGAAGAAAGAGCCTATGTCGAGCCCCTAACTTCAAAGACCATGCCTACATGGAATGGTTCCTTAGATCCCTTTTGCTTGCTATAGTAAAAGATGTCGCATCGCATTTCCCTCAAACTAAAGAAGCCGCTCTCCAAATTGTGTTAAAATATGACCTGATCTATGCTTAGTCAGGTTATGTTTTTACCATTCTACTTGATCTTCCTAGACCCGGTGATGCCAACGCACCAGGGGCATCTCATGCCACTAACGGTATCGTTGGAGCTCTCTCTCATCCATACGCTCAGCCTCCCATGGGTTATGGTTTTCCTCAGGGAGGGGCCAACACCTCCTGCACTTTTCCCCCTCCTGGTAGCATGTATCTAGCATACGGCATGCCTCCTCCTTTTACCCAACCTCTTGTTTACCACAATTTTACCCAGCCTCCTTATTATCTGTATTTACAGCCTGGTGCTCCAGCTCCTCCAGCATTAGCACCTCTGCCTCCCTTGCCTTCTCAACCCCCACAACAGCAACCACCGCCTCCTCAGGGGCAGGTGTATGCACAGCAGGGCGCAACTAATCCTCCTCCTTCCAAAAAGAAGAGGAAAGGCACTCAAAATCAATCTTCTCCTGGTAATCCTAGACCTAATCCTAAAAATAATGCACCTAACACCGCTAACCAGAAATAGGGCCCACAGCCCAAGCATGATAGGCCTGTTCGCGCGAATAAGCCTTGTTCTTGTTGTGGTGTTTATGGTCATTACACTCACGATTGTCCTCTTTTACCACAGATGTGGCAGATGTGGGAGTCTCAAGCAACATTGCAAGGACAGCAAGCCTCCCCTCCCGTCCCTCCTAATGATGCACCGAGTCAGCCGGTTGTGTTTACTAATATTTTCCCTTAGCAAGGATTCGTGGCTACCCAACCACCTGAAGGTCAAGCGGCCACTCAACCTCCTCGATCTGGTACCTCCGATTACCAGATTCTAATGATGAAATCTGACCAACCTATAATCGTAGATATCAACCTTCAAACTCGGTCCTGTCAGTACAAGAAGCCTCCCACTACGTTTGTCCCCGAGCCCCCTTCTTCAGGTTCTACAGAGCCTCTTTCGACACCTAATGGTCCTTTGCAGATATATCAGCCTAAGGCAAAGGTTCATACCAAGATCCCTAAGGGACCATTATGTCGAAATGTTGCTTCTGGCAAAGTTTCTCATTCGTATAGTATAGTAGATGATTTGGCGCAATCTCATGTGGCCATCTCAATGCTGGAACTCCTCCAGTCATGCCTGTTAGCCACCTATAAAAATTTGTCATATCAAATGGTGGCTAAATCTTTTTAAGCCTTCAAGAGATAGTTTCCTTTGAAAACTTATCATCTTTTGAAGTCTTATGATGATCTTTAAACTTTGAGTTAATCTTCACTGTTGTTTCCCTCTTTATCCTAAAGAACCTACTGTTTTACCAAGAGAAAGATTGTTTCCCTCTTTATCCTAAAGAAATTGTTGTTTTACCAAGAGAAAGACTGCTTAAAACTCCATCTTTCATCATTTTTACCCCTCCTTTCACTCATAAATAAACCCCATTTTCATCCATTTTTCCTCCATAAGCCTCATTTAACCTTCAAAATCACTCCAAAATCCCTTTAAAACCTTTTACTCTCCCTTATTTGGTTTTAACACCCTTCATTTCCTCTACCGGAACCTTGTTTTGGCCTTAAAATCCTTGTTTTTGGCTTAAAAACACTCTTTCTGCATATAAAGGTTCCCTAAGCCCCCGAGGGCTTATTTCCTTAACCCCCTTTCCTCATATGACCTTAAGCCTCGCAACCGGGCACTAAAAGGCCTAAAACCCTCGTCCAAAACCTTTTTCGTTTATTTTTCTCACTACCCCGACATTTTGGTCTGAGTTAATCCAGACCGTTGATCTCTGCAGATCAACGGTCACTGGGCCTCATATTCACCTCCCGACCCTTTTCTCCATTCGAAACTCTCTGCCTTTTCGTTAGATCTCCACCGTTCGTTGCAAAGATCCAATGATCAGGATTAAACCCGATCTCATCCATTGATCCGCTATGTAACAAAGGTCATGTATCACCATGGACCCCGCCAAAGCACAAACCCATGTAAAAAACCTTCTTTCCTTTGTTTTTTACTATCTCGCTGTATAAATGTTGAAAAGGAATCAGGACCGTTGATCTCTGCAGATCAACAGCCCTGGGCCACCCGAACTCTGCCTTACCCTTTCCATTGCCTTTTTCCTCTTTTCATTTTTTCCACCCCATCTCTCAATCTGCACCGTCCGATTGCGAGATCCAACGATCGGGAAGCCACGCGATAAGCCCTATTTTCATGTTTTAACCCACCCGCTACATGACAAGATGCCTTACGTCATCCTGGACCCCACTACTCCACTCATCTGCGCAGCTTTCCCTATTGTGTGCAATCCACACCGTCGGATCTGCACCCATTCATCCAATGGCCAGAGTTCTGTTTTGCGTTTTTTTTGCGCATGTAGTTTAACACCAAAAAAAAACACGAAATAGGCGGTATTGAAGGGACGCGTGTCAGCAGGTTTGTGGTATCGCATTTTTTTGGAAAAAATTTGAAACCACCCCAACGCTGCACGAAAACCATTCTGGTTTTCCGCCATACCACCTACCCTCTGCAGTGTTATTTCATCAAATAATCTCAGTTTTTTATTGTTTTAATCGGATGACTCACATTATATCCCGATTAGAACTCATTTTCCCTCCATCTTTTCTCCAAAATACTTCATCAGAAGATCTTAATCATCCATCATTTTAATCCAACGGCCCATGTTACACTTCAACCCCAAGTCTTTGCCCTTCGTTTTCTCTCCCGAGCAATTCACCGATAACTCCCCACCGTCGATCTTTGAAGATCGAACAGCCCCGATTAAATTTTGCCACCATTCCCTTTCCACCCATCTTTGCTCCCAATGACCCTACCGAAAGATCTTAGCCATTGACTAATCTGAATCGACAGCTTCGATTTAATTTCGCTCCCAAACCGCCCAAAGCAGCCGATTAACCTATTTTCGCATATTTTCTTAACTTTTGTGTGTTTTTTGCAGGTTATTAAGGTTTTTCCCACAGTTTTAAAAAGAAATGAAAGGCCATGGATGACGATCCACCGGCCCTTATCCATGGAGAGAAGGATCTACAAAGTTTCAAACAGTGATTTTACCCATGCCTCATGAGCATTGGTGATGTCATAAAACCCTCTGCGCACCTGCAAAACAGCGAAACACAGTAAACATCAATTATACAAAGAGTATCAGTGTCAAAGGATGGGATAAGAGCATAAATGAAGATTTAATGATTTTAAAATAGAGTTTAAAGGGATTAAGGAAAAAAGCTCAGAAATCAAAGGCCTAGTCCACAGATAATGACAGTATGGAGACCAAAAATGAAGATCAAGGCCTAATTAGGCCTAAAACACAGAATAAAGTAGATTAAAGATGTTTTAAGGTAAAACGGAGGGAAATATCAGCAAAGAAGGCCTCCACTGCCACATCATAGGCTAATTGAATCCTCTCCAGCTACCAAAGAGCCACCTGCGGCTTCCATAAATCAAAAGAAAGGCCTACTTATTGCCCACTCCGAAGATATTTGTCTAAAGACACCTGAACAGTTATTACCAATGAAAGAGCAAATTCTAAACTATCAGCGAAGTTATTGAAAGGATGAGAAAGAACCTTAAATTCAATCTTCTCATCCACTAAGCCTAAAAAATTGAAAACAGAGTTATGAGACAGAGTAATAGATAGAATGCATTCCTGCATTATGCCTTGCATGGTTTTCAGGGCTAGGAATTGCATTAAGCGTAGAATTAATGATACTTGAACCCTAGAAACTCTTCCACCTCCTCATTTTCTTATAAAACCTCCTTGAGGAGCACATTGTAAAGGGTTGGTCTCTGGATATCTGTTGCATGTAAATAGTTTTCTGAAGCTACTGAAGCTCTGTAAATAATGGGAGAAAACTAGGTTGAGAAGAGAAAGTTTTCTGAGTTGTTAAGACCTTTTGGACTTGAAGATTGTACAAGTTTGAACATCAATATACGAGTCAAATTCCATGGGATACTGGTCTACATTAATGGTGATGTTTTTCTTATTGTAAATTGTCTTCTTTCATGTTTTTCATACTGTCCATTTTTCTCTGATAAAGAATAGCAAATATAGAGCTAGGATTTACCCTTAAAAGTACCCTACTCTCACTAATAAGCTTTATCTATATGCTTTCCTCCTTTGTGTATTTGAAAATGATTTAATACAGTCTAAACCAGTTAAGGAATGTTGGTGAGCCCATGTCTTACTGTCTAAACTTTAAACATGGTTCTTGAATGATATTTCATTGCATGCTAAGTAGAGTTGGACTAGGAAAGTTTATGGTTTGCCCTGTCTTCTAGTTCTTTCTCCAAAGGTTGTTTGAAGGTTTCCCTAAGAGTATGCTAAAGCAAGCTTTGATTTTAATGCATCTTGCTTGATCTTAAGCTGCACTTTGTTTACTTATATGTTTTCATCCCTTCTGGAAGTAGTCATGTGGATTACTGGATTGTTTGTCCGATAAGTTAGCTTTAATAAAAGCTTGTCCAAAGAAGTTTATGGTTAGCCATGTCCTTTGGTTGGTTTTAAATAGCTGCTTTGAAAGGCTTTTTCTTTTTTGGAAAGTTGATAAATCCTTGTTGAAATTATTGGCTTCTTCCACCTTCACAACACTTTTAATGTTCCATTACATCATTTAATCTTAAAGGATCTTGAGATGTAGATGACTTGCCCCATCGTAACCTTTGTAGACTTGTTGTTTAAATTAAATCCTCTATGACTCCATAGCCCAATGGATTGAAGCTGCTCCTTTCCTATCTTTTTAGCTGAACCATTCCTCACCCTTCATATAGACTTCCTTCACCTTCATTATATCCTTGCCCAACCAAAACCAAACAAAAACCCTTGTTCTTAATAACTAGCCTAATATCACACTAAAAACCTTAAAAGATAAATAAATATTTTCACTTATAGAGAGATCCCTCTCTAGATTCAGGAGGGCTAGATCCTAGAATCCCAAAGTGGTTCATATGTAGTCTTTGCAGTTTGTATTTTCCAATCTTGCAAATTACAGAGACCTAACAGTGCCCTTCACAATGAAAAGCTCTACTGTTTTCCATGGGTGTTGTAGATCCTTCAGATGATCGCTTGATCATCTTCGATGCTGACCAGTCAGAACATCCTCCTCTCCCTTCTTCCGTCACATTCAAAATCCCAATCAATATCCGAAACACCAACATTTCCCGTTATATCATTAATGAGGGGGCATCCACCTGTGTGATGTCTTCTTCAATTTGGAAGCAACTTGGATCACCTGAGTTGGCACCTTCCATGATCACTCTCTGAGCGTGGGATGGCCATGCCTCCCAGCCCATTGGCCTGTTTTGCAATTGTCCTATTACTCTTGCGAGCAAGACTATTTGCATTGACGTAGAAGTCATTGATTCCCCCTTAGATTACAACATTCTATTAGGTTGTAGCTACACCTATGCAATGTCTATTGTACCATCTGTGGCTCACCACAAGATGTCCTTTCCCCATAATTGAAAGATAGTCACCATTGACCAGTTGACATATTACGAACCGAAGTCTCAGACCTCCCCTGAGTCCATCATATCTTCGGTGGCCAATAAGCAAACCGTCGATCCCTTGACCAGTGTCTTACCCAGAGTATACAAAGACTCCTCTTTTCTTGGTACATTCCATAGTCTTCCTCCTCCTATCTCTGGTCCCAGCTCATCAAATTTTTTCATGATGCAATCATCTCGGGCTTCCCTCAAGCGGCCCTCTTCGGCTAGTCAGCAGTCTCGTCCCCCACAACCTACTCCTAGCCCTTCGATTCAGCCTTCTGGACCCCCTCCTACTATACCTTCACCTACATATGGTATCCATGAGCCTCTCTACCCTCCTAGAATGGTTTCTCCAAGCCTTAACCATCTCAGAGCCATACCGCCTGGCCACTACCCCTCTGGTCAAATACCATTCCTAGCTCCCCCTCCAAGAGTGTTCTCGGTACCTGTCATGGCTACCCTATCTCTTCCAAAATTGACCCCAAAGATTCCCGTCTAGTACCTCGATCCACAGCTGCTACCCTGCCTACTCAACCCAAACCTTATCTTGCTTTGACCCCGGTTCAACCGGTCCCTATGACTTCTCCCGCTGCTACAGTGCCTCAGCCACCTCAACAGGAACCTTCTCTTGTTGCGACAGCTTCAGGTAAAAAAGGCAAAGCTCGCAAGAGAGCATCAAAAGACAAGGCTGCCCCGACTGACCCTGCACCTCCTTCGCCTCCAAAACCTTGTGCTTTGTGTGATGTCATCGTTCATGCCACCCATACCTATCTTGAGTTGCCATGTATCAAGCCCATGGTTAATTTTGCGTTCCTTGAGTCTATGGTCCCTGAAGCCTCTGTTTCTTCCTCGACTGCAGCCAAGAACCCTATGACTATTCACACCAACCATCCCTATGCTTTGTGTGATCTCCATGGCCCACCACTATCCCCGCCTCATGCATTACCGCGCCTCTTTGGAGGTAGTTCGGGAGTAGGAGATTGAACAGAACCAATCTACCTCTCCCATCCTTGCATAGTATGCTTCGGGCCAGCTTGAGGATTTACCTGCTCCCATTGACATTCCCCCTCTTGATGTCAAGATGACGAAGCCTGTGGCCGCCATCCCCTACCTATCATCATCCATGAGACCCTTGGTGGAAGCTCCCTTCGAGACTTCCCCTTCTGTTTCGCTTGACCTCCCTTTAGCGATCACCCTGAGCTCAACATCGGTGGATCCTTCATCTGCTTGTTCTTCCGTCATCCCCTGTGATGATGCGCATGTGAACCTTTCTTCTCATGATTATGAGTCAAGTAGCTTCACTGCGTCATTTGGTCTCCCTTCGTCCAATCACTCCATCTTCTATTGCAATGATGACATCATGGAAGCCTTTTCCACCCCTGACTTCATCTTTCCCACCCATAAGCGGGATGGCACCATTCGTGTCTATGGTGAATTTCATGGCCTAAGCACAAGTTACACCTCCAGTAGCTCCCACATGCTACCTAACCATCGGTGTGTGGGTAGTAGACATCTTACCCAGATCACTCCCTCTCGCAGTGTTTGTTTGATTTCTACTTTGCACTCAGGTTGCCAGCATTGTTCATCATCCTCCCATTTATTGTATTGTGGCACCTTTCAAATGGACCTCCCGTCCACACCTTATATCGGTTATGCCGATGGTGCAAGTCGCTACTCCTAGAATCTAGCCTCAGCAAGTTGGGCCATTTTTACCCCCTTACATTCGCTTGTTCTCTCGAACGGCGTATGCATTGTACACAATTAACAATCGTAAATAACAGATGTGCTAAGAGATTTTTTAACTCATGCTCCTTTCCCCATCATAGAGATCTCCTACACCTTCATGTTCATTTCGATTCCCTGCTTCTTGTCATGTAATTGAATGGTGTATATAATGTGCATAATCCTATCCTTTTTAGAAGATATCTACGAGTAAAACTTTTGATGCGTGAATTTTAAATCATTACATTCAATCATGTACCTAGAGCACAAAATCACTAAGTAGATATAATTGCAAACAATATTTTAGATTGGAATTTACCACATGCATTTAACAGAAGACAATAACATAAAACCATCAAAACAATGCATATCCATAATATGTGTCGTATAACATGTTTTAGAGTCCATCAACTCTAATACATATGACATGCCCATAGTACAAAGTAAAAAATCAAAATTAAAACACCCACTTACACACTAATCACCGGGCTCGATATCCCGAGCCACTGCCTTACCCCGCAAACCCGTAGATCGCACATCCCCCATCCTGGCCATCACCATGTGCGCATAACCCCGCGACCTAAGGGTAGCTAATATAAGGCTTCATGACATCTGCATCCATGTCTTGCTAGCCGCACTCTGAAACACTGGTCAGAAGCCTCTCACATCTACGACGAATGTCCTCTAGGAGGGATGCTACATCCTCATTTTGGGGCACTCTCGATCCACTAGGTCCAACAGTTCCTGATACTGCAAGTCGTCCCATATACCCAACCGGTTTTACCGGCGATGTATCTACATACCATAAGTGAAAGAATCAGTACCATATACAATATTCTAAAACTTTACAATGCACATAAAATATTAGTAATTTTTCAGTTACCATTAGGCCCCCATACTCGACCAGGTGGCAGTGGCAAATCTGGGTCCCCATGATAACTCATCCCACTATAGCGATAGTCGTCTATATACAATGGCATCTTATCCCAATGAGCAAAGAACTCGGGTCAGAATGCCTGTCCGACTACCCCACCTCCTCCTCTGCACTGTAGTCGCCCCCACTAGCGCATCTTGGGCTCTCTCGGGCCCCCATCTTGGAGTTGTATGAGAGGTCGAAGTGTCAGGATCTTCTCGAAGAAGAGCGAGCACAAAGCTGTACCATATGCACAGTGATGGTTCACTTGCCGCTTACATAGCAACAACTATCGTTTCAATGATGAAAACATCATCTGGGCCCACCCATAGTACGTTCCACTCAACACACTCTCCACAAGCATCATCTATCCTCCAGTGATGTGGTGGAGTGCCTGGTTGCCCAGGATCCGCAGTACCTCTGCGACCATAGCACGGGTCTCTAACCTCTCTAGATCCCCGATGGGTATCTGTGTCCCCTTGACATGGAGACTTGGTCGACAATGGCTCTCTACAAACTACATGATGTTTCGCTCTCGTGGTAACACTAGCTGAGTATTCCCTACCATCCCAAGTGGTGGGAGACCAGTCAGGAAATATATATATTGGACCGTCAACTCGATCTAGTGCCCCTGCACTATAAAGAGCTCATGGTCTAGATCCCAATAACTGACAATCTGGGCCGACAAGGGCTCTCTAGCTCTCATCAGAGGGTTCTCCACAAAATTCAGAACCCCAAACCTGGCCAATGCACTGCAGACACCCTGATCCTCTTGGATCTCTAACCGTAATGTGCCCAGGTCTCTCTCTCTCCAGTTGATCCATAATTCTGCCATATCTGCACAAAACCATCATATTTTTCAGTATACAGATGGGAAATATTGTATCCAAACATAAAATCCCAGTTCTTAGCCAAAAAATAGCACATAAAAACCCCTCTCTATCAAGTCACACTTTTCAAGCCCAATCTCCCGACAAGTCGCAGCTTTTTCCGCCCAAAACATACCTGGTCGTAGTTTTTGTCCCCAAAAGTGTGACCTCGCCGTGACAAGGAGCAGGGGTCTATTCCCCGAGCTCGGGAACTCAAAATAAACTTTCAATCCAATCGAAATGAAAGAGTATGGTTAGGCTCTTACCTACAACTAATCTGATTTCGATTCCAATCCTGGCGGCTTGTCTCGCTACGTTCGCAAGATTTAGGGCCTTCTCTCCTCTCTACATTCACCACCCACTTGCAAATGAGTGAATTTGAGGGAAAATGCCTTATTAAAAGATAAACCTCCCGATTTTTCTTTTTGCCTATTGCGCCCAACCGTAGCTGAGCTGGACAAACCGTTCGTACTATCGGGAAAGCTCTCACCGAGCCCTCAAATGGGTATCTATTAGTTTTTCATGATTTGATACTTCACTACGACATATTTTTTCTAAGAAGCATCACTTCACCACTCCTCAAAATCGAATTTCTTCACTTGAAACACTTGTACTTGGGGCACCACTTTGCCTCAATACTTATCCATGCTCGTGTCAAATTTCCGCATGAGTAACCATCTTGTACTCATGTTTTTATGGTCCCCATTGGACCTTTTCTGTGTGGTAGCATCATCAAGTCGCCCTTTTTTAGAGCATCCGAGTCGAGTCATCATCGCATTCATGGAGTCTATCCCTAGTCCCTTCGTATCCTGTTATAGTACTCCATCCTTCATTGCCTTGTTCCTCTCTCGTGTCACACATTATGGCCTTCAATCATATTGTCCCCTATCCCCTTTGATATTGTGTCAGTTGCCGCCAGGTCATCCATACCCTTCATGCTATAACAAGGGAAGTCATCAGCCCGCTACTCAGTGCCCCCATTCCATCATCATCCCTGGTGTCAGTATATCATTCGCTCTACTATTATCGCTTGTGCCTTAGTTTAGGATCCCTTATTTCCTCACCTATGGAAGACCTCCTTCTGTCGACATCAACGTATTCATTCCAAAAGGTAGGTCTAGAGGGCGGTGTACCTTGGTTCTAGCTTCCACTCTTGTTCGGTGCCTCAGATCAGGAAAAGGGACTCTTTATTGCCCTTTGACTTGATTGTTTCTCAGCTCCAGCTCCTTAAGGCGTGATCAAGATCCGTATACTTGATGGTTCAATGATGCAGTATATTGTCCTAGTGATTTCCCGGGTGTGTGTGAGATGTTTCAAAAGTCATGAGTGGGTGGCCCTTCAGGTAGCCCCCCACATGCCCGAATGACCTCTCTACTATAGCCTTTGATGCAAGTCCATAGATTTGATGATGTCGGCCTTAGCCGCTTGCAGCGCTCATTAAGACATGTACGCCGATTTTCAGAGCCTTCCGTTTATGGGGAATTTGGGTTGTATTTGTATCTCATGTACTTAGATATTATTGTATAATTCCGGGTCGTTATCCCGTGCACAATATGTATGTGGATTCATTATCATGTTTTTACCCGGCTCATGTTTATGCGCATGCACTATATTGTTCGGCCCCTCGTTAATTGACGCATTATTCTTTGTACTTTGTCCTCTGGCTGGCCACAAAGCGAGTTCTCGCCACCCATAGCACAAAAATTTCACATAAGAGACTTGTCACACCAGTAAGTCTTGCCTCCTCGTGGTCTATTCCTTCAGCGATTTACTGTTCATATTTCTCTCTTTGACTTCCTTCGTGTCTAGTGATTGAGTTCTTATAACGACTTTGGCCATACGATTAGCTCCTAATGCTCACATCACGGGGTCAATCATGCTACACCATTTTTGTCATCTAACTCGTTACTATTAGATGGACCTAAGTACACCAGGTAAGACCAATTTTACCCTAAGTAAAATTGCTTTCACTATGAAAAATAACTTAGTAAAACACCTTTATTATGTTGTTTATGGTCTAAACAGGAAACCCCATGAGGAAATATTAAATAAATCTACATTTGTTTGATTTTCCTCAAGGAATAATTAGTTAAACAACAATTTAATTAATATTCCTAGTCATATTTAACCCAAAACAGTAAAATTAATTAGATAAATTATTATTTATCTTATTATTTTCTAGGAATAATTATTTAAACCTTATTTAAATAATATTCCTTGTTAAATTTGACTAAATCACTCATAAATAATTAAATAAATCATTATTTATTTGATTATTACTCAACCACATCCTTAAAATAATAAATAATTTATTTATTTATTTATTATTTACAAATAAAGAGATTTGACCCAAGTCAAATTCTTTTTCCCTCAAACAAATATAATAAAATATTCCATAAAAGTTGGATCTAGAATTGGTTAATAATATTTTAATTATGTACCAATATCTAGACTAACTCAATATTTTGTTATAAATTGAAGGGTTTTTCCATTCACTCACTACCTTTTGTTGCCTAAAGATCACTCTGGATCTATACTTTTGGATTGACTTTGATCCACCATCATTGTCATATTTTGCTATCATTTTTCTTGTGAACTCCCTTTGAGTTCCATTTTTGTCTGGGTTTTCTACACCATCAAGAGAGAGGGATTTTAGATCTAAAGTGTTGAGGACTTACAAGAACCCATCCCATTGAGGAGGACTAGTAACATCCTTCTATGTTCTCCTCCCAAGTGCCATAAATACAAAATTCTTTAAACATATTCTTGTCTTTTCTATTAGATGCATGGAGCAACTCTTTTTTTTATTTACTATTTAATGTCTTTTAACGCATAGATCTAAATTTTGCAGCATTTATCTTGGTCAACTAATTGCAGATCTAAAGATACTGGCAGCCATCTTTGTTGTTAGGGTTGTTTGTTATGCACGGCTAAAGTGAGCCTTTTCCGTACACTTATGATTAAGATTCATACTAACATGGAAAACTGGCAAAACCATTTGCACGAAGTATCTGGATTGTGCTACAATCGGGTGACAAAAGCCTTTTCGGCGCATATCCTCATAGGTATGAGATTTTCTTTTTTATGATGGTCTGAGTAATGTTAATCTATTTTTAGAAGAACTTGAAAAAACTGTTCCAGAATCATAACGATTCCATGCACTTGATATAGCTTTGTGCTCGACCCCATCACGCTGGTGGGAGACACACAAAGGTAACTTGGCTAACTAAGGATAATGTGCCTGCATGATGCGTCTACGATTTGAGCATTCAAATACCAGAATAGGAGAAATCTATTCTGGACATGGTGATTCGCAAAAGCATCTGGCTAGATGGACTAAAGCATGCGGTGAAGAGTCGAAGCCATAATAGGTGCATATATTCATCCACAATTTGGGGAAGGTGTCTACGGACTGGTACCTAGAAACTGAGTTGCAGCGAGGAACTACTGAATGGACTGCGCAAACAAAAAGATTTATCCTGACCTTCAGTTTTGAAAGTGGGTTAGAATTCCTCGATGAGGCACTGCAGGATATTCAGGAAGTCATCTTTGACACCACAAATCCATCGGTGGAATGTGCCTTGCCAGCATGGGATGCACAGATGAGGGAAATCGTGGACTGTCGAAATCTGTCATTTGAAGATAATGAAGAAGACCCAAGAAACATTACTATTCCTGAGTCTGAAGGACAACACGTAGTGGTTGGGCCTATGGTTTAGTTATCTGACGTAACTAAGCCTCTGAAGATTAGACAAGCCAATATTGGCTCAGAGGAACAACCAAAATTAGCAAAAATAGGGGACTACTGGGATGATGATACTATGGGAAACTTCGTCGATCTATTGACTGAATACCAGGAGTTGTTTCCTACGAAGTTTTCTGAACTAAAGGGGATTATAGGATACCTCGGGGTAATGAAGATCATCTTGAAACCAAATGTGCAACATGTGAAGCAACGCCTATATTGGTTGAGTCCTAAATACAAGCAGAAGTTCAAAGAGGAGTTGGAAAAAATGGTGGCTACAGGGATCATTGAACCAGTAGAAGAGTTTGATTAGGTAAGCCCTATGGTGTTTCAAGACAAGAAGACCAAGGGATAAATAAATATTTGTGTAGATCTACACAAATTGAATGATTCTTGCATGCATGACCCGTTCCCAACTCCCTTTTCTAATCAAATATAAGACAATGTGGGTGGGTAGGAGGCCTAGTCATTCACGGATGAATTCTTTGGATACCATCAGATAAGGATTGTTTTGGAGGATAGAAGAAAAACAAACTCTTCAACAAAGTGGGGATCCTTTCAATACACAATCATGCCATTCGATTTGAAGAATGCGCCAGCTATCTTCTCACGCATAATAGTAGTTGTGCTCAAGGAATACATCCACAAATTCTTAGAAGTATACTTTGATGACTGGATTGTATTTGGATTATTAAAGAAGCATGTTTTGAGCCTACGCCTGATTCTAGACACTTGTAGGAAGTACCAGATCTCACTCAACTTGAAGAAGTGTATATTTTGCGTCCCTTTTGGGATATTTCTTCGATCATATCGTTTGTCAACAAGGACTAGTGGATCTGACAAAGATTGTTATTATTGTTAACCTGGAGTTTCTTGCAAATCTAAAATAGTTGCGCTCAATTTTGGGGTGCACAGTGTATTACATGAAGTTTATTCAAGGTTATGCTTTGATCACTATGCCAATGGAGAAGTTAATGAAGAAAGTTGCTTCATTTTTCTAGGATGCAAACTGCCAAAAGAGCTTTGAATTTCTTAAGGAGAAGATGGCCACTGCGCCCATATTGGTTTTTCCAAATTGGACAAATGGATTCCATGTACACATCGATGCATCTTGCATCACGTTAGGAGTTGTCTTAGTGCAACCTAGAGCAAGGGATATTGACCACCCTATTTCATTTTCAAGTAGGAAATTGTCAAGTGCAGAGCGCAACTACTCAACCACGAAGAGGGAAGGATTAGCTATGGTCTACACGTTGCAGAAATTCTGCCACTATATATTGGGAGGTCATTTTACTGTGTTTATCGATCACTCTTCTTTGAAGTACTTGGTCAACAACTCTGTGTTGGGGAGAGAAGATATGCAGATGGTTTTTATTATTTGAAGAGTATGACTTTGAAGTAATTGTGAAACCAAGGAGATTGAACGTTGGGCCAGACCATCTGTCGCGCATTGAAAACGAAGAAGAGCCTACTAACTTGGAAGAAGGACTACTTGACACGCAGCTATTTTCCATTAAGGTAGTAGATGATCACTTCGTTGATATCATTCATTTCCTGACCACTTGAAGTGTGCCCACAGAGTATATGGTGAAACAAAAGAAAGAGTTGGTTGGGTGCGTAGCTGATTTCACCTTGATTGTTGGCCAGCTATACAAAATGGGGGCGAATGAATTATTGAGAAGATATGTGTTGGAATTCCAAAGACATGGTATATTAGCATAAGCTCATGGAGGAATTGCAAGTGTGTTGGGTATCAGAATTATCCTTAAAAGGACATCCACTTTCACCATCATATCCATTATATCACCTTAATTTCACCTCCATTTCACTACCATGTCACTACATTCATCTCACTTTCATCATCATTTGGGTTACCCTTGTGTTTTCCACACATTATTATTTCTAGTGTTTTTAAGTGAATTTGTGAACAAAATTTAGGAAATAATATGCATATGCTTATACCTTAAAAGTGGAAGGAGTTTTGTGACATGTGTAGGTTCAATGGAAGCTTCTAAGGCACCCTTATGTGGCCTCCCATGATCAAATTCGAATTCCCTCATGAATATTTGAAGATATGCCATATGGAGAAGATTATGCAAGATAAAGTGATGTGTCTTATTGGTTGAGATACTTGTAGATCTATGGAGAAAATAGTAGATCTCCATTATTGAGTTTGTTTCTCAAAGCTTGTATAAATAGGAGTACTTTCTCCTATCATAAAAAAAGAAAAAAAGAGAGAGGAAGGAATCATAGAATGTTTTGTAAACAAGGCTTGAGATGGAAGGGGATGTAAAGTGAAGAGCTATTGATGTAATGAGAATAGGAGTGTAGATTTCCAGTATGTAAAGTTGTGAGCTGATAAATAACGAAGGTTATTTTCTATCATTTTGTTTTAGAATGTGAGTTTTGTGAGTTGGAATGTTATTGGACAATGGAAGGGCCCCCATCAACCATGTGTATCCCTTTGTAAATTTGTAAGTTTAATTAGTTTTTTTTACTTTGATTCATGCAAATAGTTTAGCTTTCCATTGCAAATGTTATTTTATTTTTCAAGTTTAGATTAGTTAGTTTTCATTGCAACTGATATTTCAATTATGCAAACATAGATTAATATTTCAATTACGCAAAGTGTGTTTAGATTAGAATTCAATTACACAAAGTGTGTTTAGATTATATTTCAATTACGCAAAGTGTGCTTAAATTAGATTTCAATTACGCAAAGTGTGTTTTCTCTTTATGCAAAGTAGTTTAATCATTAGATTAGATTTTTTTCACTAATCCCTAGTGCAGGTGCACCTCACAATTTACGAACTTCCTGGTTGACAATTTTTGTGGGAAATAAAAGACGACTATTTCACCCAACATTTTGGCGCTCTTGCTGGGGAGGCGTACATAGGGATTAGCGTTAGTTTAGAATGTTGTTTCATTTGTTAGCTTATTTTCAATTCCATTGCAATTTCATTTTGACAATTTTTTTATTATTATTATTACATATCACTTACAATTTTAGTTTTTTTATGTAATTTCGTTTTTACATACTTTCATTCTTTTCATGCAATTTCAGTTTTTTTCGTTATTATATTAATTTTTCATTCTTTTAGAAATTATGGATAATTAGTTTTTCTTTAAAAAAAATAAATAAATAAATAAAATAAAATAAATTATAGACAAAACAAAACACATTTAAAAAATAATTCTACAACACATAAAACAAAACATAAAAAAATAAATACACAAAAACAACAACAACAACAATAATAATAATAATAATAAAACCATCAACAAAATGTGAATTCTGAGCAAACCAAAAATAATTTGGAAAAACGAAGACATGGGTTTTTCTCAGAACGAGGGGAATCATTTTTTTTGTGAGAGATTTCCTCAGATTCCTAACCATTTGGAAGATTTTAGGGGTTCTTTTGACCCATATTTGTGAATGCATGAGAAAAAAATGGATTTTCAATGCACAGACAGTTATGACCATGATGGAAGGAGAAAATTTGATTTTCCTGATCTACAGGAGGTAGATCCACCATGGCCCACTATGAAGCCCCACACAGACCTTCAAGCCGGCAGCTTCACACCCTGTGTGCCTACACAATAATAATAATAATAAATTACATTAAAAACTTAAAAAAACAAATAAATAAATTACTGCAAAAATTCCGAATTCTCTCCATGCTTGCAACCTACAACAAAAATACTAAAGAAATCATGAATAATTTTAGAACTTTTATAGTATAAAAATTGGGTATGAGATCCATTATTTGGGAAAAAAGGATGAATTCAAAAGATTTGGCAAATATTTTGGAATCTCATTTTTCTAGAAATCTTAGTTTTAGAGGGCAAAAAGGATGATTTCAAAAGATATGAAAAATGATTTGGCAAATATTTGGAAATGGAAGAAGAAGAACCATTAGAGCGCTTTATCTGCAGGGGTCGATTGGTGAATTTTGATTGAAAATTGTTTTGTAGAGCATTCGAAAATTAATATTTATTTATCTTTATGAAATGCTATGGTTCAAATGTAAATTGAGGAAATTGTGCATATCGTCATTTTTTTGGAAATTGGATTTTTCATCAAAATCACGAAATTGGACTAAATATTATGCATTTGATTTTCTTATAATATTTTTTATTTGGCATTTAATTTTTGCATAGATATCAAGAAGAAATTGATCACTTATCCTTTGAATATATTTACGTTTTTGCGTGAGTGCCAAGTTTTTTTGCAAATTCTACGAAGAAGACTAATTTGTGCATGATTGGTTTTCAAAGACCAATTTCGAGAAAAGAATGAAGAAAATGAATCCATGTCCATTATCCATGAAGGCCATTACCTTTCCTCCCTCTCAAAATCGCAAATCCATCCAAGTATTTCATGTATGATTACAGTGATTTTTCCTAGCAAATTTCCTATGTTGTTCCATGAATTCACATACATTGTCCATTTAATTTTCATTCATTTTCCACCCCTAACTCATGAATAAAAGCAATCAGCTCACTTACATGTTGTTTAACTCCATTATCTTTTTCCTTTTCAAGTTCTTTTTCCTTTTCATGTTTATTTTCCTTTCCCAAATAAATCTTGCGTCAAAGAAAACTATATATCTATAGTCCTTTTTTAGTCTTAAAAATATTTTCAAAAAGTACCCTGAGGATTGCATGCTTTATTGGCAAGTTCTCTTTCCGACAAACAATGGGAATACCTTAATGTCCCTTGTTTGACGGATCTTCTAGGTGACTCGACATCAGAAAATTTATTCGTACCTAGCAAGATGTGCTTAGGCATCTTGACTCTCATTGTCATCAATGGTAAGAGGTCTCGTGTTAATTAGTGGCATACATTAATAGCCACTAATTCAAACAAATCTTACTATGTTCGACATCAACAAATTCATTCACATAGGTAAGAATTGTGCCAATGTGTGATAATGATATGAAGACTATCAGATCCATCATTATTCAACAATTGTAGCAGATGTAGCATATTCAACAAATTCAGTAGCAACAATAAAGACTCAATTTCACAACTTCATCCACTATTTGCAAAACCAATTGAAGAAGCATCAAGTCAGATTTTTGCAGTAGCTACATATGCACATTTTATCCATTTCATAGGTAAGTGAAGGTATGTTCTTTTCTAACTTTTTATCATGCAATACCTTAAAATGCCAAAAGTTATAATTTTTGGAAAAAAAAACTCCACAATATTCCTTTTCTCACTTCATAAAATTGAAAATACCATCAGTTGGGGGGGAGGGGTATCACTTTATATTTATATTTACATCTTATGTCACATGCCACATTACTTTCATATAACCAACATACAACTACTATTGCATTAAGATTCAAAAAGATTATATGTTTTTCAAATCATCAAATTGATAAGCTTATTAGATGGATAATTGAAAAGATAAATTCTCAATGTTTTCAAGATATTTGGATGCAACAAAGAATAAAAAAAGTATTGTTACACAAGAACCAATACTCATCAATTTTGGTTGTCACACAAGAACCAACCACTAAAAAAAAAAAAAAAAATCAATTTTGGTTGTCACACAAGAACCAACCATAAAGATGAATGTTGCAATCCAATGTATTTCAAAGAAAACTTTGCAAAAATAATGAAGTTATCAAATGCTATGATCATGCAAAGTTAAAGGAGAATTAATACAAGCCAAAGCTCATTCAAAAGCAAGACAATTCAAAAGGATCAAATGAATCAATGTAATAGGTTGCATGAGGACATGCAATAACTTCAGTTCGGGGTATGTTGGGTCTCAAAATTATCATTAAAAGGAAATCCAATTTCACCATCATATCCATTATATCACCTCCATTTCACCCCCATTTCACCACTATGTCACTACATTCATCTCACTTTCATCATCATTTGGGTTACCCTTGTGTTTTCCAAACATTATTAATTTCTAGTGTTTTTAAGTGAATTTGTGATCAAAAGTTAGGAAATAATATGCATATGATTATACCTTAAAAGTAGAAAGAGTTTTGTGACATCTGTAGGTTAATTGGAAGCTTCTAAGGCACCCTTATGTGGCCTCCCATGATCAAATTCGAATTCCCTCATGAAGATTTGGAAATATGCCATATGGAGAAGATCATGCAAGATAAGGTGATGTGTCTTATTGGTTGAGACACTTGTAGATATATGGAGAAAATAGTAGATCGCCATCATTGAGTTTGTTTCTCAAAGCTTGTATAAATAGGAGTACTTTCTCCTATCATAAAAAAGGAAAAAAGGGAGAGGAAGAAATCATAGAATGTTTTGTAAGCAAGGCTTGAGATGGAAGGGGATGTAAAGTGAAGAGCTATTGATGTAATGAGAACAGGAGTGTATTTTTCCATTATGTAAAGTTGTGAGCTTATAAATAAAGAAGGTTATTTTCTATCATTGTGTTTTAGAATATGAGTTTTGTGAGTTGGAATGCTATTGGACAATGGAAGGGCCCCATCAACCATATGCATCCCTTTGTAAATTTGTAAGTTTAATTTTTTTTTTTTTTTTTTTACTTTGATTCATGCAAATAGTTTAGCTTTCCATTGCCAATGTTATTTTATTTGTCAAGTGTAGATTAGTTAGTTTTCACTGCAAGTGATATTTCAATATTAAAACATAGATTAATATTTCAACTATGCAAAGTGTGTTTAGATTAGAATTCAATTACACAAAGTGTGTTTAGATTAGAATTCAATTACACAAAGTGTGTTTATATTAGAATTCAATTACGCAAAGTGTGTTTAGATTAGATTTTAATTATGCAAAGTGTTCTTAGATTAGATTTCAATTACGAAAAGTGTGTTTTCCCTATGTGCAAAGTAGTTTAATCATTAGATTACATTTATTTCACTAATCCATAGTGCAGGTGCACCTCACAGTTTACAAACTTCCTGGTTGGAAATTTATGTGGGAAATAAAAGACGACTATTTCACCCAATAAGGAGGTCATTATGTAGGGAAAGAAACTGTGTAGAAGATCCTACGGGCTAGTTTGTGGTGGCCTAATGTGCATAATGACGTTCATGCATATTTCCGCACTTGTGACGTATGTCAGCGAACGGGGAAACCATCGTGCAGGGATGAAATGCCCCTGCACCCGCAAATGACATTACAAGCTTTTGAAAAATGGGTCATTGGCTTCGTAGCACCCATCAACCCTCCAGGAAAGAAGACATGTGTGCACTATATAATCACTGCCACAGACTATGTGACCTGATGGGTCGAGGTTGCACCTGTAAAATACTGCATCACAGAAACAACTGCACACTTCATTTTCGAAAATATCTCGACACAATTTGGTTGTCCTAAGATCTTGATGAGTGACCAAGGAACCCACTTTCTAAATGAAACAATTCAAGTTTTTACCAAATAATTCCAGATACACCATCAAAAGATTACACCATATCACCCTTAGGCAAATGTTGCAGTAGAATATTTTAATAATAGATTGGAGAACGCGCTCACTAAGATTTGTAATGCTAACTGAAATGATTGGGATGTGCATGTACCTGCAGTTATGTGGGCATACAGGACCACATGCAAGAAGTTGACAGGGAAGACACCATTCAGAATGGTGTATGGGCAGGAAGCTATTACACTAATGGAGTATGTTGTCCCAAGATTGTGCATTGCAGTGACCACTAACATGGCTGAGAAGGATATTATGGAAGAACGATTGTCACAGTTGATCGTGTTGGAAGAGGACTGATTCATTGCAGGTTTACATCAGTAGGTACAAAATGCGCGCAAAAAGGCTTGGCATGACAGGCACATTATATAGAATATTTTTAAGGATGATGATTTGGTTTTGTTATATGATATCAAGTTTTAACGCTGCCCAGGGAAGTTAAAAATGCATTGGCTCAGACCCTATGTGGTTAAGGATATCACAGAGGGAGGTGTGGTCCGACTAGCCACTTTAGGAGGTAATGACCTTCCTGGGTATGTAAATGGAAGTCGGTTGAAACCTTACAGGGATATCCCTATCCCTCATGTGCGCGCCAAATGACTATATGGTCGGAGGAGTGTCTTAGCTCCCCAGATAGTTGTGAGAGGGTGTCGGACCATAAAACAGTATGTCAAGCATTGGGGAAGCTGGTATGCGTGACAAGGATGGAAGATGTGTATACAGGTGTGAAAGTCGTGCAAACACTGCTCTAGGAGGGTGACCAAGTTGCAGAGGTGCCAAAAACTAGCAATTGGAGCAATGAATATGGATAAGACAACTTTATTACCATTTGGAGGAGCGTCTAAATTGCATTTAATGAGGAGATTATGCCAATTTTGGAGTCATTTTAGCATTTATGGGGATACATTAATTAACATCAGACCGTTTAGGTCATGCCAATGTTATAAATATAATATGAAGGGTTGCATTAGTTCCCTTTGCTTTCCATGTGATTTGTGCTCCCTAATATCTGTGAGTTGTCTAAATTTTATGTCTGGAATCAACTCATTGTTCTACGAATAGTTGTGCAACCGAGGGTTGGGATACTTAATTTTGCTAAGTATGAATACTACTGAGCCCACCCCCTCTGTGACATCGGCCAAATAGACCCCTGCACAGGTTGTTGAAACCCCTGCACCGGTTGTTGCAACCCCTATGCCAGTTGATGATACCCCTACACCGGTTGTTGAAACCCCTGCACCAGTCACTGAAACCCCTACACCTGCACCCCAGCCGCAGAAATCTAAGAAGGCACAGTCCTCAGGGTTCCAAAAGTCTCTGCACCAGAAGGCCCCCAAAGCTTCGGTATACCACTATTGAGCGCCAAAATATACCTATGGTCGACCTGCCTAAAACAATTATGGAAGAAGATGAGGTCGTGGAGATAGATCCAATCTCGCGGTTGCCCGATTATATGGCACTGCGCAAAGTGTCTATAAAATTCTGATGGACCTGGAAAAGGTCTGGAAATATATCAAATCTCTGCTACTCCCTAAAGATGTGTCATTCAAGGGGGAGATGTTTGCGAAGGTCCCCCTATTGAAGATGGAAGATTGGGCCCTGGCTGACCAGGAGAAGTTCCCTGAGCTCGTGCCCTCAATATACTTGGAGTCAGTCCCCTATGACGAATTTTTGATCAAGATCGAGCCAAATCCTTGGGTATTGGGTCTGTAGAATTCATGGCTCTAGAATTTGTAGAATGTCCCGCACTCGCAGTGCGGTTAATTATATTTGTGTGCGCTAGATGCTCACCCTAGTGCATGATGCTTGTTTGCAGCTCAGAGAGCGCATTCCTATTGATGTCGATTTGATACATCGGATCACCTACCTACCTAGTCAGGGGGCGGACCTTGTGGTGACCTTTGGAGGAAAAGGCCAAGAGAAGAAAGTGGCGAACAAAGTCAAGAAGGATTAAAAGGTATCATGCAACACTCAGGGATTCCTTGTCAGTGAAATCAATGACCCTGTGGTGAAATTTAGTACAATCATCCTCACCTGGAAGTTGTTGAGGAAGTGTCAACCAAAGGAAGTCTCAGCCCACATAATTTCATTAGTTGGGTAGTGCAAGAAGGGAGTATAGTATAACTGGGCTCCATACCTGTGCACCGAGTTCCTAGAGAATGCACGCGAGGTGCAGGAGGAGGGGAAAATTTTTTGTTACGCATGGTTGTTGCTTTTGATTGCGCTCATCGGTTGGAAGATGCCTGTTGAAGCTCAGTTCTCAAATATTGAGCCGAATCTGTGCGAAGTTTCGCACTATGCAATAGTGTGGAACTCCAAGGTTCCTTCCTGCATCACAGAGAACACAATATTTTGGGTCTTATTTGATTCTGAGGTCTTTTAAGCGGTGTAGTCCAAGTCGCACTTACCGTCAACATTGTACGAGAAGTAAAAACACATAGCCAATTTCAAAGCCAATTTTCACAACATCTAAAAGAGCGCAAAAGGGGATGTTGAGGGTGTTTGGTATGAACTACCCTATATGGTCACGGAGGACGATCTTGCGTGCATGACGACGAATTGGCTTGCCTTATGGTTAAAAGCATGACACATTGGCGGGGCATCCTCTTTGGGGCCTGTCAAAACTCCGACGAAGCCGCGCACAACAATGGATAAGGATCAATAGAAAGATACAGGTAAGGAGACATAGAAAGATCCGTAGGAGAATGATTTAGAGACAGAGCCATAACCCACGATGACGGGTGAAACTATTGATCTAGAGAAGGAGGCATAGGATAAAGACAGTGACAGTACTGGGGCACCTGCAAAGTAGACAACAACAAGAACTAAGAGAGGATCTTAGGCCTCCCTGGGCCCACACAAAAAGAGAAAGGGATCCAAGCAGACAGGGACAGAGGCCCTAATGCTCATGGAAGATGACCTCAATGAGATCGAAAAAATGGTCAAGACTGCAATTGAGGACCTCTGGAATGATGTGGAAGCGCAGTACAAATCAATCCTCATAGATGTACAGTTGGGTCTTCATGAGATAAAGGTACAAGTGAGCGTGATTCAAGAGAGCATGAAGAAAGCAAGCCTGTAAACATCCATCATCAAACAAGCGAGTGCAAAACCCATCTTCACTATGCTACCATCCCCTCTAGAAAACCGTGTGTTTCATATTCCAAGACCTGCAGTTACAGTAGAGCAGCCTAACGTGTATGCTAATCTGCAAGCTTGCATAGAAGTTGGAATCAACTTGGCAATGTTACCTGCAAGAAAGCTCCATGCCATATGCACGATTATCGTTGACGAGTGTAGTACCGAGAGGTCCACGCCTCCAAATTAGCTATAGAGTCTCAGTAGAAAGTAGCGATGATGCAGAAGGAGCAACAAAATGCATAGGAGGTGCGTTGAGCGGTTGAGGATCAAACCGCAGCCCTAGAATCAATGATTGATTGACTTTGTGGTGACCTGCAAGAGGTCACAGTACCTTCCACAACCACGCAAAAAGTTAAGCTTGAGAGCCTAGTAGCTGCGCTCAAGGCATCATGATTTAAGATCGTGATCATCCACGCAGAACTTGAACAAAATATTGATGATATCCAAATGAAGCTGCAGCCAGAAACACCTCCCAAAGTACCCACACAGTGGGCTGTAGTAGTCCAAGAATCGACTGCTAGCATCATTGATGATGTGAATGCTGGCAGCCGATTTCTTGAAGAAGCCATGGGTCTCTGGAATTATATCCAAAACGACCCTGTCATTCGACAACTCATGGTAGAGATCAAGGCCAAAGAACAACAATTTGATGACATTCGGGTCGCGGCACCAACCCTTGTGCCCACCGAAAGACTAGCTCGATTACAAGAGAGCCACACCATCCAAGAAAATATTGAAACGTTGCACTGATGAGAGCATCTATTGGATGACATAATGAAGCCATTAGCAGATGAGGCCATGCACCTTTCGCAACACATTGATATAGCCCTTGAGAACCTACAACAAACACAACGCAACATCACCCTGGCCGCCGAAGGCCCGAAAACACCGAAATTGGTCGAAGAAGCGCACAACGCTGTAGCACAAAGTGTAGAAGACATTATGTCATTTCATAGTTCGGTACAGGCGCTCAAAGATAAGATGTAGGCAGTTAGAGCATAGTGACTTGGGACGAGTCACTAGATTGTGTTGGGGGCCTGTTGGAGTGGGGTCCCCTGGGTAAATCATTTTTGGATAAATTTTGGTTAAGTTTTTGTTGTAAGCATTGCGCGCAGATATCAAGGGGCTTTGGGGCGGGTTAAAGTCCCTTAATTATTGTAATTGGAATAAGGAAAAACCATGAGTCTCAAACCATGGTTTGATACCATGGTATGTGTGCATTTAGAAAGATATAAATATGTAAGAGTCGAGTGAAGAAAGATAGAAATTAATGATATGATAGATGATAGATGCTTATGCGTATGTTTTGATCTAAGTTTTGGGTCAGTCTGGTAGAAAGGCTCTAGCTGGTTATGTACGCAGAGACCTAGTCCTGAGCTTTGTGCACAGAATCTGCTGCCGTGTGCACAGAAGGGAAATATTGTATTGATTGAAGATCTCTTAATAAAGAAGGAAATTTTGGCAAACTCTGACTTTATGTGATTCTTATAATTACCACCTTAGATTTGTTATGTGCATTATCTATTTCTTATTATAGAGTTGGATATGTCCTGTTGAATGCCTCTGTGTTCCATAATTAATAGTCACATTGGTACATTGCAATTATGCGCGAGTATTGTTCTGCTTAAATATTAGATTTGAAGTATAATAAATTTTCTGCGTAAGGGTTTATTTTGTAACAACCTGAGAATACACAAGGGATAAGTTTGTTTATCACTATCTAGGTACGCACAACTTCTTTACTGTTTGTTTGTAATTAGATCCGGTTCTGTGAAGTTGTGCGCAAGGCAGTAGGTATTAGATATGTTGGATCCACATCCAAATCTCCCTCAGGGTGTGGAAACCTAGTTCTAGCACCCCCCCCCATACTGCTTCGAGTGAGACTTTGGTCTGCGCAAGCATATCACTGCCGAAAGGGCCAGTAGTTGGAGAATTTTGTTGGTTGTGCAATTAATTTGAACCTGGGTCAGGACCCCTGAAGCTAACATGGATTTTAAAGAAAGGTCTGGATTTTGGATATCATTATGATAGTGAAAATAATACAGTGTGCATATTTCAAATCCCAAATATTCAGATGCCACGTCAAATTTCAATTCAACTATCACATTAGATGCCATGTTTGGAGGAGTGCATGACAGTTGAAATGTTGTTGTTAAGTGGATAGAGGAAATATTGGGATCTAGATGCGGTGTGGTAGGTAAAACATTATGGATTCCAGGTAGTAGGATATGTTTGAGCCACATGAAAATGGATTTTCAAGCAACTCAAAATGCAAATGAAAAATATTCCTTACATTTGGAGGTAGATGCCTTTAGAAAATATATTTCAGAAAACGAAATATCAATTAAAGTCTCGTCATAATTCCATTCTAACTTGAAACACCACTTTGAAACTACCATAGAGTAGTTAATAGTTTCCATTGAGGAATCCATTCCAAATTAGACTTTGGCAACCGTTCCTTGCATGGAGAGTATGTCTTATCTTGATACAAGCCTCCTTTTTCTTGTTGAAAAATACAATGTAGCTTTCTCATAAGTGAACCTGGTTCATAGATGTTTTTAAGCTTGCTTCTGATTATGGAAACTCATTGGAAAAATAAGCTACACTTTCTCTGGATATGTTCCTTAGAGAAATATTCAATTACAAAGATGAAAAATTAAATGTGACAAATTCAATAAAAACTCAAAATGAAGAAGAAATTAGGGAATTGAAGGACCTTTTACGTAAATTTGATCAGAAGCTTAAACAAATGAGCATGGATAACATAAAAATAAGAATTGATATTGAGCAGACAAAAAGAAAATTTTCGTCATTTAGAGAACATCTTTGTCTAGCCATCACCAAAGGGAAAGGATTTGTTTAGGAATGTAATACACTAAGATAATAATTAGTGGAAAAAATCCAATGAGTTAGAAAAATGTTTGTAGGAATTGCAGAAGAAAAATGATACATTGCATGAAACTAAAATGGAAGCTTCTAAGCATGTTAAAGCATTAAAACTAGAGCTAGAAGATATTCAAAATCCTGCAACTGATTTTCGAGAATCAATGTCAAACAAGAACTCACTTCTTCATAAAACTGAAAATGTCTTTGGGTGAAGAATTTTCCAGAGGAAATCCACTCCAAATATTTAATTGATAAAGTTAAGTGACTCACAAAATCATCTCTTGGAGTAAATAACACTATGCTCTCAAGCTGGGGAGATTTGAAAATGACTAAATGGAATGATGTTAATGTTACTATTAGCAAGTTGTCTGAAACAAGTGTGCATGGTGACAAAAATGGGAAGAGTTATCTTGAAGATCTAAAAAAAGAGTACGAGGAATTATAAAATAAATACCGTAGTGTAGTTGAGAAGTTAGATATACTAGAGAAGTATTTGTTGGAAATGAACCATCTTATTCAGACATGGGAAGAATCCTTGAGAATGTCAATATGGAAATATCTATGTGATCAGTTGATCCAGAATTTCAGATCGAATGGCTCAATATAGCAACAACTCAGGCCCAATAGGATGCAACTCGTTTTAAGCATGAAATTAAGAATTCTCAAAGAATTTTTAATTTATCTACCTTTGAAAGGAAGACTCAAAGAGGAGAATAGAAATCCTAGAGGAAAATATCTTGAAAGTGAACAATGAAAAACATGAATATGTGGGAAGCCTTTAGGCTCTTAATTCTAAATTTGAAACTCTAAATGAGTAAGAATTTCAAGATGCATCCAAGAAAGTGAATTTATTCGATGATCTTATTGATCAACCTATGAGTGAGTCCCCCGTGGAATCAAGCATAGTTGATAGGAGTTTAATTACATAATAATATATGAAGAGACTATTGGATATGGTTACTGAAAAATTGAAATATCATGATCTTCAAGAGTTATCTTCATGTTTCAACAATGGGAAATATATTGAAGGATGCATCAAGAAACTCATAGCAAAGATAAATGAATTATTTGAAGAATTTGAAAATCTCAAGAAGAGATGGTGATGAAAATTTAGATGTGGAAAGTATGAAGACATACCGGAACAAAAGTAAGACATTTTATATACCTACAGCATGAATACCAAGGGTTGAACTACTGCAATCAACACATGTAAGTTAAATAAGCCGGAAAAAATTGAATTTTTCAGGAATATACTACTAACATTTGTAACAACAATAAGAAAAACTAACAGCACACAAACCACAAAAGAATAAAACCATTTCAATATTAAACTATTCTCCATATGCAGATCTGGATTTGCAAGCAAAATCCCGTCACCATCATGGCATTTGAATATATAAAACATTAACATTTGTTTTTGCAAAAATAACTAAGACACCCATATGAGGGATCTTTGAAACAAATATTTAGTGCGCTTAACAAAAATATGTCATGTCTCAACATATTTTTTGTTTTGTTTTCAATCTTAGTGCATGTTTATGCCAATTTTATTGTTTTGTCTAGCTAAAAACTTCAACATAATTCCATGTCAAAGCAAACAAATTAAAAGAAATAAAGAATAAGCCTTCTAACAACGAAATTGAACATGGTTATTTTACCAAGATAATGTGAGTTATCTTGGGGGCAATATTCGATTTCAAAGAAAATGCAGAGGAATGAAAGAAAGGCAAGAGAAAAATATTAAATTACAAGGATGCGAGAGAATTTCATAATAGAAAATGAATGTTTCTTTATAACAAAAATCTTCCTATGTCCATGAGAATTATGAGAGATACATTGGTGTTCATTTGCAAGTACCTTAGTTGCGACATGAAAGTTTGAGGTTGTTGATGCTGCTAGGGAATAAATTTGGTACTTGTTGTACATTGATGCACTATCACACTACTGAGGGTTTTTCAGGACATGAGCTTCCTGGAGCTAGTGCTCGAAGGTGTTCATGACCATTCGAATTTTGAGAGAATTTCTGTTGTTCGATGTTGATACACATGAGAACAATGCTGCAAGATCCAACCTAGTCTTCAATAGTCTACTGAACAACCTCTGGCATGAATAGATGGACTGAGGAATAGATCTAGCGAAATATGAGACAAAAATCCAACTTCCAAAATAACTAAAACCACCAACCCAAATCTCATAAAAAAAAAGGCTGAAACCACTGGCCAACAACAAAATGGGCAGAGCATAGAACACCAACAACTCAAACTACCAAATTAATAAGGAAGCCGAGTACCCACATGTATAGATATTTGAATGGTAAAAATCATTCTTAGAGTCAAAGTTGGATGGTTGGACATTCTGTAATCCAGAAAAAAGGAATACCATAAAGATTAAAGTGAATAGCTAGATACGTAGATTTGAAGGAATCATCACATGCCATAAAGAATGACATGTTGGATACTAAGGAATATACCATGTAAGTAAAGAGTAGTTAAGTGAGAGAAATTTTGGATATCTGGGTTGCGTAGAGATAAGATCCTAATATCCAGAATGTATAATACGAGTAGAGGAACAATGAATCTAGATAGCCCATATTTGAGTTCCATATAGGATGAGTCATGTTAGAGACCATACAATACTAATAATGATACATATAACACAACATAATATCATATTTGTGATGCCACAAAACCCAACATGCAAAAACTTATGATAACTGAGGAGATATGAATGAAATGTCATAGGTCACATGTGATTCCACATGTGAGTGGACAAGTGGGTAATTTGGTACTGAGTAGAATGATTCAGATATACCAACAATGAAGGCCAAACATAATAGACAGGAAAACTAAGAACCTATATATTTGAATTTGGATCTTTCTTCAAAATCTAGATATTGGAAAATCTAGATTTTAAAGAAAACTCCAGGTTTTGGATATCGTTATGACAGTGCAAATAACACAATATGAATATTTCAGATCCCAAATATTCAGATTCCACATCAAATTTAAATTCAATTATCACATTAGATTCCATGTTAGGAGGAGTGCATGACAATTTAAATGTTGGTGCTAAGTGGATAGAGGAAATTTTGGGATCTAGATGTTGTGTAGTAAGCAAAACATTATGGATTCCAGGTGGTAGGATATGTTTGGGCCACACAAAAGTAGGGAAACAACTTCAAGGTGAAAATTTATAGAACAATATTGGATCATGTCAGTTTCAAGTTAAAGGATTCAAAGTCACACATTTAGAGGTTTTAAAAAGGTTTGGATTTAGATATCCTATTTTCTTGTGAAAGTCACATTAAAAGTAATGTTTGAATTCCAAACTTGAAGATCTAGATAAACAAATCATCAATAAGGGAGAAAAGAGAATGCTAATGAAAGGAATACAAGTTCCACATTGTAATTGGGCATAGCAGAAAGAATGTTCTATTGACAAAGGTTTAGGTACCACATCTAACATCCAAGTGATTGGTTGAATGCTAACAAACATAATGTTGTGGATGTTCAGATTTTGGATAGGCATGGTAAACGTTAAGAGTAGACCATTTTGATCTGAATAGGTGGGTTTATATAGAAGTTAAATGAAAATATAGATGGATTGGATTTAAATACTAAAGGATATGCCACGAGTTGAGATTATCTTGGTCATTGATGAAAGTGGAATGATTAGATCTCGACGTTTGTTGTAAGACAACAAACACCTCGAAAAAACTGAAGTTCCAAAAGCATAAAGGCGACAGACAACATATGCATTTCAAATTTCAAAATGTAGGAGTAAAAGTGTACAAAACACAAGTTTAATTACCCATACCATACACATAGAGATGAGCTCACCAGGAAGAAATAGTGGCAGAGCAGTCCACGAGTCTAAAACTTGAGATTTTGGTCGCCTAAAACGAAAGACACTGTGACTGTGACCTAGAGAAAGAGTGAACCTGAATTGAACTTATGCACTAAGACTATAACCGTTACCTCCTTTAAAGAAATTGTGCACTCCATTAAAGAGGGTGAACTAAATTTGAATTTTTCACGTACCTTCTAAAAGGAAAAAGAGAAAACTTGAAGTTGAATATGTGCACTAATACTATGAGCGTGAGTGTGATTGTCCAAAGGATTAACATTCCAAAATTAGTAGTTTTTGTTTATGAACATCGATTCTCTCTGTATTTATATGGATTTCTTAGATATTCACAGTTCTTTCCTGGACTCAGTTACCTTGATACTTTTAATTAGCGTACAAATGTATCATTGCATTTATAGGTTAAGTAGAAGGGAATAATTTTTCGATAACCTAAAGGAAAGCAATTAACATCGCCCATGCTATTAAATAGATTGTATATTCTATTTATGACCTGATCTAGGGTCTAATTTTTCCCTACGAAGGTTTCACGAGGTTGCAGAGAAAGCAAAGGTGGAGTTGTCATCTTCTTGTCAGTCAGATATTGATCTACCATTGATCATGACAACTGCATCTAGTGCAAGGCATTTGAATGTGACAATAAGCACCATCATATTTACGAGAAGTCCATATTTCCCTTAACTGGCGTGGTTTTTAATTTTCTGTTGGAAAGAAAACATGTGGCTTACCACAGACAGTTGGCGTTAGAACCAGTGAGTAATATGGAAAAATGTGGGCAATTTTTTTCATATTGAGAGGTGAAAAAAAAGAAAACCTTATACATTTCGTGATACGCTGCATATAAATTGACAAATATGGCGTCTGGTAGAGGTGCCAAGTGCAACCAAGCACATGCATGCCGAGACCAGAGGACGACGAAGTATATACATGTAGGTAGTGAGTGACGAGGCCATTTTGTTGAAACTGTTCACACCGAAAGTTTCAGGACATATGTTGAAGGGTTTTTAAAATTCCTTCGGAACGTTATCCAGGAAAAATGGCAGCAGAAGCTTAATTTCATTTAAGTCAAGAGATCTGAAAGTGGATTAATTGGTTAATTGAGCAAATATATAAGATGATCATATGTCCAATGGTGATCTTACCAATTGTATCCCGAGCTCATAAATGAAACCGCTGAAGCGCATGGATGGATATTATGGAATGTCCCTGCTAGTTGAAAACACACACCTCTCGCTGGTTGATGTTAGGGAATGTCTTTGTTCGGTGAAAGAACGAACCCCTTTGTACCATATATTGGTGCTAGACGCGGGGCCAAATGCCTCAAACTCCACCCAATGCAAAAAACCCAACGCATCACAAATAAATGGGGAAATTGAATGTTGACCATGCCATTCTTGTTGAAGATTGCAACAAGAAATAGTGAAATTGGCATCTGGAAACAACATCCTTGAATCTAGTGAAAATTAAGCACCTACACTAGGTGGGGCCCACACAGGCTATTTTTAGGTGGATGTTTATTTATAGATGCATGAGGAAATTCTATTTATAGATGAGGTCTATTTATAGATGTATGTGCAAGTTCTATTTATAGATTGCATGTCTATTTATAGATACATGTCGGCTATTATTATCCCTTAATTTAGATGGACATTAAAATGTAATCTATTCTCAATGTGGACTTGAAAATAGTTAACTAAAGTGGAAAATCAGTTAGCTAAGTGAATTTTGAGTTAAGAGGTTGGTTGGTGGGACATGCAGAGTAATTCTAGTTGTAACAAAGTTCGAAGTGCAGTGGTGCATGAGTTGTGCAAGTTGTAAATCAGTTTAACTCAGTAAAGTGAGTTAAAGTCAGTTGTGCTAGTTGTAACTGCAGATACACTAGTGAGAGATCAAGTGAATTAAATATTAATTAATTCACATGTAGTGATCTCACATGAAGCTGATGTTTTTTACTATCATTAACTGCATGCATGTCAGGTCTAGTGGAGATCGAGTTGAGATCTAAGTGAAAGGGAAGAGTAATTATCAGTTGTGATATTAGTAGGCTACCCATGTGTATTTATAACATCACATGATGCCCATGATACTTAGCGTAGTTGAGGAAGGATGAAATTATTTTTTATCAAGGATTGCATTCTTTAGGAACTGCGTGAGTAAGGCAGGCTGTCTGGAGACAGTAAATTGGCTAAGGAACTTATCAATTTTTGTATGACAATGTGAGACAATTAGCTAATGTACTAAGGGCTCTTGTGAGAAGAGTTTTTTATGTAATTGTTTCATGATTCCTTGTGGAATATACAATATATTATAGAGGGGTTTTTAGCTATAAGCTTTCCCTGGGAATATCTGGTGTTGTGGTTTTGATTTATTCTTCTTTGCTTCATGTGATCAGCAATTGTGTTGTTTTTAATTCCACAAAATATTTGTAGAAGAGATTCAGTGTTTAACTTTAGTATATTGTTAGATCGGGTGAATCCAAGATATACATGCATATTGTATAATTTCTACATAGTATCAGAGCTGTGTTATAAATTTTCTACATGGTATGAGAGCAGGAATTATTTGGGTGCGCGAGTTTGCAGAGAATATCTGAAAATTTTGATGCAAAATTTTTGAAAAGAAATAACATATTTGGATTCCTTGCAGAAAAATACCCAAATTAAAAAAACAAATCGGTCAAATCAGAGCTCGGATGAGGGAGATATCGTTGATTTAAAATCAACTTTTTTGTTATAAAATTTTGCGACGATGGGACAATTACAATGTGCGCGAGCCAAGAATCTACATGCACTGAGGTACAAGATGCATGCAAAGCTTTGAGGAGCAAAGCTGAGGTTAGTGACTTGGTGGTTGAGAGGGAGCCTCTCAACATGTAGCCTGAGAAGCAGTCTCAGAAGGTTGTGGAGTAGCCACAACTAGAGATGCAGAAGATTGGGATTCGAGTTAAGAATCTCTATAGACTTGATGTAGATGTGATTTCTACAGAGCTTCCTACTATTGGGAAGTGTGAGAAATCCATGCAATTGACCCTTGAGAGGGAGCTAGATTTGCATGCAGGTAAGAGTGAACCTCAGGATGTGGAGCAGTCACAAGAAGAGAATCATGGAGTGGGAGAAACCACTCATGGAGAGAAATTTCGAGCCATATGGGCAGAGGGAGAGCATGAATTTATACCACCAAGTGAGAGGTGGGGCGACATACATGAATAATCCCAAGAAGAAATTTTGGGCATGATTCATTGAGATGGTGTGGATCTAATGAATCGAACCTGGCTACGAGGAGCCCACAGTGCAGTTGTAACGGGATCAGTTGGATTGACGTAGTCAGATGTCGTGAGGACATGAAATCAAAGTGAGAGTCTTGGATACTAGAGAATGGATCAAAGTTGACAACAAGTGCAGAGTGCATGGATGCAGAGGTCAACAATGCAGTGGATCCAGAAGACATGTGTAGTTGGTTCCAGCAGAAGTCAAAAGACTTTGATGACAAATGCGTTATACTGATTCAGTTATTTGGAGGCTATTCAGTTTCAGAAATGTTGCATGCAAAAGGTTGAAGGTCGCATGCATGGAGTTGCATGTCGCATGCAAAGATATTCCTTTCTTGTTGAGAGGGAGAGTTGAAGATTGCAACAAGAAACAATGAAATTGACATCCAGAAACAACATCCTTGATCCTAGTGAAAATTAAGCACCTACACTAGGTGGGGCCCACACAGGCTATTTTTAGGTGGATGTCTATTTATAGATGCATGAGAAAATTTTATTTATAGATTAGGTCTATTTATAGATGTATGTGCAAGCTATATTTATAGATTGCATGTATATTTATAGATGCATGTCGACTATTATTATCCCTTAATTTAGATGGACATTAAACTGTAATCTATTCTCAATGTGGACTTGAAAATAGTTAACTAAAGTGGAAAATCAGTTAGCTAAGTGTATTTCGAGTTAAGAGGTTGGTTGGTGGGACATGCAGAGTAATTCTAGTTGTAACAGAGTTCAAAGTGCAGTGGTGCATGAGTTGTGCAAGTTGTAAATCAATTTAACTCAGTTAAGTGAGTTAAAGTTAGTTGTGCTAGTTGTAACTACAGATACACTAGTGAGAGATCAAGTGAATTAAATATTGATTAATTTACATGTAGTGATATCACATGCAACTGATGTTTTTTACTATCATTAAATGCATGCATGTCAGTTCCAGTGGAGACCGAGTTGAGATTTAGGTGAAAGGGAAGTGTGACTATCAATTGTGATATTAGCACGCTACCCAGGTGTAGTTATAACACCAAATGATGCCCATGATACTCAGCGCAGTTGAGAAAGGCTGAAATTCTTTGTGATTAAGGATTGCATTCATCAGGAACTGCGTGAGCAAGGTAGACTGTCTGGAGACAATAAATTGGCTAAGGAACTTGCCATTTTTTGCATGACAGTGTGAGACAATTAGTTGATGTACTGAGGGCTCTTGTGAGAAGAGTTTTGTATGTAATTGTTTCATGATTCCTTGTGGAATATACAATATATGATAGAGGGGTTTTTAGCTATAAGCTTTCCCTGGGAATATCTGGTGTTGTGGTTTTGATCTATTCTTCTTTGCTTCATGTGATTGGAAATTGTGTTGTTTCTAATTCCGCAAAATATTTGTAGAAGAGATTATGTATTTAACTTTAGCATATTGTTAGATCGAGTGAATCCAAGATATACATGCATATTGTATAATTTCTACAATTCCAATCCAACAGTTAATGCAAGGGAGGCATACATAAATGGAAAATCTGAAAAGCATAGGGGAACACAATAAATTGAAGAAGGGTGAAATTGACCTAACTTGGGACTCATAGTCTATCTTTGTCATTTCTTGTATTGATTCGATAACTATTCAATGTCCATGGCTATTCAATGCAGGAACATCTGATGAGAGGAATATTGAATGCAAATACACTGAATGAGTGAATGAGCTAATATGTCATTAAGAGATTGAGTACGAGTTGAAAATCTATGTATATGGGGTGGGAGATAGCAATCGGTTTTTGTCGACCTCAACATGCTAAACAGGTAACATTGCAACAGTGTTTCGAATGTCATTCTCCTACCCAACCCTCAAGCTCAAGCTCAAGGACCTGGGCCATCTCCTGGACCTTCAAATTTTGACCTGGCGTTTCAAGGACGGGTAACCTTTAGAGCTATTCCAGTGGATTGCTCCCTCTTAACTTCACTTCACTTAATAGAATTCCTTCTCAAGCTCAAGGAGAAGGGCAGCTAGGTGAGAAAAAACCCATTGAATAATAATAAAAAATAGGGACAGAAGTCTCAACCCAACAACCATTGTGGCACAGGGGTTTAACTGCAGAGCTTTGCCATGGGGTCTTATCGAACTTCTAATCGATTGACAATATGTTGATTCACAAAGGAGCATAATCCAATCAATGTTGAATAGTAATCGGTTTAGTCGCATAGCACAAGTGACAATGGACAATGGCATAACGTAGGTGGGAGTTTTTAATTGGTTGAAAGAGGACGAAATTAGAGTGTTGCAGTGAATAGTGTTTGTTCACCCCAAGCCCGTAGAAAAAATGTTTTTCGGTGTAATTAAAAAGATTTATAATATTATTAAAAAAAACAATATTATGAAAAAAAAACAGATTCAATTAGTTAATTTTTTATGCATATTTTAAGAAAAAAGAGAAAATTTGAGTCAATTTGTTTTTGGAAAATGAATATTAATTTTAAAAAAAAGAGAGATAAATTCAGTCAAATTGTTTTTGGAAAATGAATATGAGTCGTTCTTGGAAAATGAATATTAGTCGTTTATAATATTAATAAGGAAAGGATTGAAATTAATCGTTGAAAACTTTCAACATATTTTTAAAACGGAAATCAATTCAATGAAATTGTTTTAACTAAATGACTATTAATTACGAAAATAAAGAATGATTATTAATTTTGATGAAAACAAAGTTATTGCTAACCAAACAAATAATCTATTCAATATCGGCGCGCTTTATCTGCTCCTGCGTTTTTTCAAATGGCCTTGCATGACTTCTTTATTGCCATCGGCGCGCTATCTTTCTGATCCCGAAAGGACGAACTCGACTCGCTTATCTGCCGAGGGATTTCCGTTTTATCTCAACTTCTCGTGCGGAGGGAGGACCGGGACAACTTTCATTGTTCGGCGGGGTCTCTTTCAAGGCCTCGACGCATTTTCTCTATGATGAATTATATGGCGTCGGATTGGTGGTTGAATGATTATTTCCATCTCTCAATCCTTCTGATCTTCGTTGGACACGATGGAAATCGAATTTATGCTCCAGTCTTGCAGCCCTACTAATATATCCAGTGATAACACAAATAATCCAGGGTTGACATTCAGATGTTCTCAATCACAACTTATGCGGCGTATTCAAGATTGATTGAGATTTTCACAATATGCAGATACAGGCTAAAGACTCCGAAACGAAGTACACCATCATTTGAGAGTCTAAATTTCCAATTTTTGATCTCTGAAATCATTGCCATTTAAGATAGGAGAGCTAAAAAATCTCAAATCTGGATTTGATTCCACATGAAATCACAGAAGTTACTTCCCTTGTAACTCCCAGATCAAGTGTGGAAGTCAAAGCGCCTATTTGGGGTTTAAAGGGTTTCGAAAATCTAATACAAGATTGGAACCCAGAATACGGGCAGGAATTAAAAAGGGCGCTATGGAGACTTGGTTGGAGATGAGGCACTTATAAGAGCATGGTGGCGACGTGGTTGGATAATAGACACTTATAGTTGTAGAGCAAGCAAAATTTACACTATGTGATGAATGATTTTCTTCAGGACATGAAGAAGCTACATAGTCTAGTCATGCATCACATGGGGTAAGTTTACCGAATTGCAAGTGACTATATCTTGAAAAAGGTTACTTCGTTGCAAGCATATAACCTAGGGAGGCGTCACATCGGGGTAAGTCTACCGAATTGCAAGTTATGCAAGTTACAGCATCTTGAAAATGTTACTTTGTTGCAAGCATATAACTTCAGAAACTTTGGAATTTCACAAGTATTCCAAAGGGAAGAGCTCCTTTTAGAGTCATTAGGAAATCAAAGTTTTTTTTAGTTGTTTAATTTGAAAGAGTGACTATAGGGAAAATAATTTTCAAGAAAGTTTTGAAAAACCTATCATTTTTACAGAGTTCGACAGGTCACATGACCATCAAATAATGGGGCATGGGATGGGTGAACATACTTCCTAGATTACATGTGTGGAAGATATTAGATGGTCTGTCTTTGGAAAGAATTTCTACGTCCATTTTGACGGTGTTGTTTGGATAAACAGATTGGTGAGAAACAATGATGGTGGGAGATTCAGTATTTTTTTTGGTTCCACGTGAGGTAGAAAAGTTAGCTGTAGTTCGAATTTGTTAAACTTTCATCAGTTTTTGATATTAATGTAACAGTGGTTAAATGAATGTATCAATTTTTGTTATAAATGTAATAGTGGTTAAATGGATATATAAGATTTGTGATGTACATAACCCTGTTTATACCATTTGAAAAACAACTGTTCTAGAGAGAACCAAAGTGGCTCTTTTGGAGATAAGAAAGGGAGCAATAGTTTGGGGAAAAATATCCCAGTGGCAATCAAGTTTTGCAGCAATGCCATACTTTCGTTAAATATTGAGATTTTCTCAGTCTTTTGTTAAATATTGAGATTTTCTTAGTATGAACATCTGTGATGCTATTTTTTTTAGGGTTAAATGCTCCATATTTCACATGGAAAACAATATGTACAACATACAACATATATGCATTTTGTACACCGCAAAAGTGAGTGAATTTGCTTGGTTGAAAAGTGTACCTTGTATAGTGCTACAGGCACATGTTGACAGAGGAGAATGCCATAATGCGCTTATTTTCTGTCAAACATGGATGGTAGATCTAATTTAACTGCCCCCCTAAGAATGTGACTTATGAGCTGCCTGCATGGTCTGTCAGCATATTTATTGATTGCAAGATTGTGGCATTCAATACCGCAAAGGGGAAGTCATTGGTTTTTCGTTGTTGCATGAAGAAAGTTAACAGAACTGAATTGTTACCGTAGTTTCACAATCAGCATTTAGTGCATTTGTATGATTATATTTCTGAAAAGTTCGGCTTATGAAAATGATTATATTAGAGGTATAAGTGGTTAGGTTTTAAGCTTCTAGAAAGGGTGTGATTGTCATTGGTATTGGAAGGTAGGGCACCAAGCAAAGGTTATGAAGCAACCATATAAATGATGATGCTGAAAACCCAGTATATAACATGGACTTAATCTCGCTAAAAATGATAACAGTCCCTATATTTGCTTAGGTGTTGAAGGGTTTTTTTATATCTTATTTTGAAGGAATATAAGAGAGAAATTTCAGTGAAAGGCTTCAAGTGGTAGGTTGTGGCCTTAGCCAATGGCTGGGTTGTATTACTTGGAATGGATTCTGCCCATTAGCTGGAGATGGATTTCCTTTTATATGAATATGTACAAACCGCTTGGTTAGCATGGTGTTCTAATTGTTTCATCTACGATACCTGCAAAATCGAACAAGAATGAAATAGGTAAAAGACGTGATAGGCTAAGAGGTAAAGTAAGGCAGTATGAGGATCTCCCCTGACTTCTCTTAAGAGCTTTAAAAAGTAGAGGAAGACTAACACAATCGCCATACCAACTAAAAGTGTATAACATTGATAATTCGCTTTACCTTCTTTTTATGATTAAATGCCTTCCAAGTCTAATTTGACCTTCAATAATGCTCAGTATATTGCATCTCTGATTGCAACCAAAGTTATTCCTTCAATCTCCGTGCTGTTCTCAAGTGCTTTACTTTCATAGCTGTAATATTCATTCTGAAGCTTTCTATTTATCTGCCACTGATATTGTTTTCATCCCTTTTAATGCTAATTAGTCCATCCTTGTTGTTTGTACAAAGCAAAATGTAATGTAATTGTGGAAAGATGGAAAGATTAATGCCTGCTTTTGTTTGAGTATTTATTTAGGTAGATTTAACTCCAGATTTATACCTTTTTTTGTTTTCTTTTTATATTTATTTATTTATTTTTATTAACTAGGGGAGCCTATGCTGTGGTCAGTCCTAATGTTTAATGAAAGAATGCTCTGTCTACCAGCAGAATGCTGTCTGTAACTAGTCTTGTCTCAGACTTATTTTTATTAACTGGCTGGAGCCTATGTTGTTGTCAGTCCTAATGTTAATGAAAGAATGCTCTGTCTACCAGCAGAATGCTGTCTGTCACCAGGCTTGTGTCATACTCGGTTGCAATTGGGTGTTCCTTGGGACAGTTTATTTCTCCTACAGGTGGCTTCCACCTTGAACCCCTGTCTATGAGGTTTGAACACGAGACCTAATGGGGAGGTTTGGATCTATCATGCATTGAGGAGGATCAAATCTTGCAAAGCTCAAATCTTTTTTCGAATTTTTTAAATCATAAAGAAGTTTTCATCTCAACAAACAGGATTTTTCTCCATGCATGATAGATATAGAGTTAATATATATATATATATATATATATATATATATATATATATATATATATATGCTCACGCGCTATGTCTTAACTCCATGTTGTGCCATGTGTCAACTCCATGTTGATCACAAAAAGAATTACACATCTCCCTCATACTAAGTAATATACTATTGAATGTTTTAACTGTAGGAGTTTTTTAACTCTCAATTATTATATATATAGGGAGAAAGAAGTGTTCTTAAAATGTATAATTCCTTCAATGCTTAAAATGGATATAATACTTAAATTTAAATAAGAATATATATATAAGATGGATATTGAAATATTTGTTTTGTTATTAAAAAATTTTCTAATTATGGATGATTGCTTTGGGAGAGATTGACACTAGAGCTTTGAATGCACCATTTGACTCAGTATGATACTCATAATATCTACCCAAAATTACATTGAAATCATGAGTTTGGACTACTCATTCCTAGATGCATTTCTATGGATGAAGAATGTTGTTGGATTCATTGACTACAGGGTATTTGGTTAAGTAGAGTTTTTGATAAAATTCAGGTTTTTGTTTGGTTGGTGATTTATCTAGGTCTCCCTTCCAAAGGTTGGTTGGCCAAAAGCTACTTTATTGATGGATTGTGCCAGTTTTATTTAGAATTAGAAACAATGAGGCATATATTATGAGAATGTTCCTTTGCAAGATCTTGTAGGGTTTAGCTTCAATTTTAGTTGATTCACATTTTCCAAGTTTATTTATATTAGTAAGCAGTTTGTTGAGAGATTCCAGATTGGTGATTAGGTACTTTGTCTAGTAGTATTTGACATTGTTTAAGAGTATCTGTTTTATATATTCTACTCTTTAGAAGCTCCATTGCAATTGCATTTTCAATAATGAGTTTAGTTTTGCCAATGTTTTTTTTGTTAATTATTGTGTAATAAGATACACATGCAACTTCTACACAAAAAAACAAAACATTGTTGATGAGAAAAGCAAAGCTTTAAATCCTAATTCTTATTCAGAGTTCACAACTATTTTAGTTGCTTCTAAGAAAAAGATATAAATTCTCTGTATATACCTTTTAATTGGTTTTTTTTAAATTTTTGATGTGTATAACTTTTATATATATAATAATTTTTATTTATTTTTAAATGCTAATAGGGAAAAATTACTCATATCCCATGCCTATCAAAATTGCCTTCTAATGACTGAAAAAAATTAAACAAATTTTCTTATCATTTCACTTATTAATTAATAATTATTACTCTGTTGACTTTTTCTTTTATCCACTCCATGATGGTTCATTACTGTTCTGCTGCAATTGCTCTTGGTCCATAGTAATCATTTTAATCAGGTTATCGTTACAAACCCTAATCTCACCCATTAAAATTATTGGTTAAAGGGTTTTATTTTCTTTTCATGTATAAGACTCGCTAAGTTAATATCTTACCTGTACATGATTTACTTTTTCACTTCAGAACTATTAATAGAGGCCTCTGATCTGTACTTCATATCTATTAATATAAGTTGCTAACCCTGTTTCTCTCCTTCGACATGTTTTTTAAGTTATTTGTAACATTGTATGAAGGCAAATAAAAGGGAGACCTACAGGAAGGATTTTAAGGTGCAAAAGCACGAAGTCTGAAGTCAATGTGCTCAACACTGGATCTTCATCAAACTCGGGACAAATTCTGTGGGCAAAACTTGGCTCGTTGGCTGAACGTTGCCATGTAGAGGGGGAAGATGCTACCTTTTTGATAATTTTTTCTCTTAAAGATCAACCATCTTACGTTTCCACACGAACAAATGGAACCCTTACGTATTTACTTTGGAGTTAAAAAAGACGAGCGACGATGGGTAATGCTTAGTAAGGTCCCTTCCAGAGGGATACACTATCGTCTCTCAAATACAAGGGAACACTCGAGAAGAGGATGTCTTAAAAGAACCAAAAAAATCCTTTGAAATTGAGAAATATGCCTTTATGCCTTTATAAAAGAAAATATTGAAACTGACTGAAGCCTATTCCAATTTTTCAGCAAATACTGGAACTCTCTTCAATTTTGTAATTGGTAATATTAAATTAGAGTAAAATAACTAAATAACATATATGCAAATCTTTCTCTTTTATGTCTTTAGTGGCCGTAATGATTTTTGATAGTTTGATGTGTTTTGGTTTAAGTAAAAGGTAATGTTTTTCATTATTAATAATAATTAGCAATGATTTAATAAAAAAATGTAAAAATGGTTCATAAGATTGTTAAATTGAAAAAGTTTTAGTTGGAGATTGTGATTTATATTGAGAAGCTCTAATCTACTTTCAATGTTATTTTTAATATGTTTAATACTTTTAACTTTAACATATTTTTGTATTGATTAAACATGAATTACAAAATGAATATTGTAGGCTCTAAAGTGTGGAAAAATAATTTTAAATATTGTAAGCTCTAGAGTGTGGAAAAATAATTTTATATTATTTTAAACAGATATTTTAGGAAAATATCATTATAAACTATTTCTTGAGAAATAAAATTGAAAATAAACATGTGTAAACATATTGTTTTTTCTCTTTAATCTCAATCCAACTTACAAAATTATTATCTTTATTATAAAACCACCCTTGTCTTTGGAAAGAAAGACTCATCGAGATAGATATGCACATGTTTTGAGTTTTGTTACTGCTTCTAATTGTGTATTTATATTAAACATTTGTTTGCTTCATTTTACTTAGTGCGCTCATTTTATTTCTTGATGTGACCATTGTAAGATTGAATTGAAAGCTTGGAATTGAAGATTTTGTTATTGATTCTATTTGTATGTCTATGTAAAGCAATTTCTTCTTCCTTCATTTAGAAATTTGTGGAGCTAGACAAATTTTCAACTTAATTTAGCTTATTTTGTTGTCATGACCATTATAGACAATTACATGTGGAGTTGGCAAATTGAAAAGAAAGGCTATTCTTTTAGATTTGAGGTCCTACAACTTATTTGATGATATTGGCCTTTTGTCTTTGAAGGAAACTTATGACTTTACGGGGAGAGAAACTTGATCTTGGAATTATATCCATTCCTATTTTGAAGACAATGAAACCAATTCGAGGAGGATTTACGAGGTCACATACTCCTGGATCTGTGGGATGTTGCCTCTTTTTAGGGAAAGTTCCTTGGTTTGGCTTCCAATCAGGGAGGGAAATGACTAGAGTTGTCAAGTTCTATTTCTTTAAACAGATGGGATGGAAAGAGGAGGATGAATGTGAAAAATGGTATTCAAGTATGAATTGCATTATTGAACCAAATGAGAGAATATTTACTTTATACCAATATATTATGACATATATAGATTTGTTGGCACAAATCGACATCCATGAACCTTTACAATGACAAGCAAAGAATTGAAACCATAGGCTTTGTCCCTTGACTAATAGAAATATGTAGACAGGTGAGAAAGCCATGCAGTGCCTTTTTTATATGGGCAACAAATATAAAAAGTATATAGAGACAACATCTTCCACGGAAAATTAATTCTACTCCACAATGTTGTTTGGAAAGTTGCTACTTTTTAAGGAGCAAAATTGAAGCATAGAGTTACAAATGCTCATGCTAGGCATACTTAGCCTTTTACCAATTAAATTTAGTGTCTTTACATTTATAATTATTCACTTCTTTTTTTCCCTTCATGTTTAATATTAATTCAATTATTTGTAACCCATGCAGCTCCTAAGCACAAAGCTATCTATGGTTACCATGCAACCAAGAACCTTTGCATCCATTCTTGGTAAATGAATTATAGGCCAACAATTTAGAGATAGATGGATGTACTTTTGTATCGAGAGAAATTATTATAATAGGTGAAGCAACATGCAGCTAATGTTACAAAGTATCTTGCACTGAAATTAACTGCTAATATGGAGATATATGAATTGTAGGCCAACAATATGAAGATAGATGGATGTACTTTTGTATCATGGGTTCTTATAACAAGTGAAGCAACATAGTCTGATGTTCCAGAAGTATCTTGCACTGAAATTACTTACTATTATCGTGGTGATCAATGTTGTGTGTATAACCCTAATTTTTCCAAATTATATGTTGTGCATAGATATAAGTTCTCACCATACACTTGACTGTGGAAAACAAGTGATCACATAGTTGCCAATGTATCATCCTAGCAAATAATTGAACCATAAAATTATTTCAAACCATATTAAGAGGCACAAAGTAACCTTACACCACTTTATTGTTGGAACTGTGGAGGTTTCGTTCTAGGCTAAGATATGACTTAGGCATGAGAAAAGGTATCAAACTGTATCGACTGTATTTTCAATGGTCTATTGCATGTTGTCTTAAATGGTATGCTAACTTTTACGTCACACTGATGTGCCCCTCAAGTTTGAGCATATAGGTTCACATCAACATGGAATCATTGATCACGCTACAAACCAATCCACTGCCACAAAATCAAAGGTGGGAACTCATGTCATAAGAGGTGATAAAAGGTCTATAATATGGTCATGTAGTTTATCACCCCTCATTGTCATAAGTTTGACCTTCGCTGAAGGTGCCTCAATGGCTATGTCGAGGTGCAAAGTAAATCTTGGTCTCAAGGATAACATCGGGTGGATTTGGATTCATAGTATGTGCATGGAATTTCTCATCTATTAGTGCCATATGTTTGAAATCTACATCCAAACGCCCTCATAGCTACAATATGATGGCGATGGAGCTTGTGGGAATGGAACCTTGGTCAATGTGTGAAACTCCTTACACTGCATTTCTAGTCATAAGCTTCATGGGAAAAGATTAAGAATGCATTGTTCCTTCAGCTTCTTTGATAAAGCATTAGAAAAGCCATAGATTCTTCAAATCAGAGAGTGAAGAGTATGTAGTCCCTGTTAAATTGCCTAAATTGTTGACATATTTAACTCCAACAATAGTTTCAATCTATTTCAGACCAGAAGATGGGAAAGTACTTTGGCCAACATTCTTGAAATCTTGTGATATGTGTTGCATGCAAACATGTGCATCTCAATATGTTAACTTGTTGTATATTCTCAATTATGAAGTGAGGAGAACGTTCAACTTCCTTCAAGCAGAAATTTACAAATAATGAGATTGAGAAAATTGATGGGCACTTTAAATGACATATTGTGTATTTGTGTGGTTTTTTCAGCTTATGGAACATCATGCATGGTTCCCAGATCTACATGCAGAAAAAATGATGCAATGGTATAGAGCTCCTAAAATTTAATCATTGTGTAAGATTATTAATGGTGATTTGTTCTAGATCTGACAGAGAAGAGTTGCACAAAGAGGATTCATATAAAACATCATGGCATGCTCCTCTCAACCTTCAATTATATGTACAATCTATTCAATTCTTTTTTTTTTCTTTCCACTTATGTGAGTAATTGGTCTCCTACAAGGAAGGCGTGAACTTGTTTATTTACTTGAATCCAACTACATTCGGGTGCTTTTTTTTTTACCACCTTGTCTTTAATAATTTTCCACACCCTTTAATACCATGCCTTCTTCTAGTTGTGGCATACATGTTTGATAGTAAAACATAGGGTGCAACATCTTTAAGATCAAACTTAAAAAGTTGCTATGCAACATGGTTATCTAATTCTATATTATTATGTATTCTATAGTTCTATTTGTTGTTACAATATTGTTGTGATGTGCATTGTCTTATTTTGATGATTGTCATGTGATAAGATAGTCACAGGGGCTTCACTTAATGAACCTTTTTCATATCGTCTGCGTTCGTGGCATACTAAACAATATTTCTCATCTGACTACATATTGGAAAATACTTCTAAAAAACACATTATTTATCCCCCTACCAATATGAACCCAATACACCTCCCCAATTTAAAAAACCTCTACTTTCACTAGATATTGTGGGTATCCATTTTTTCATTAACATTCTTTATATCCCTTTATATTTTTTTGTTAACTTTGAGCTCCATTATTTATAACCGCCAATATAAAAACCCTGTATTCCCTATATATCCCCCAATATATTAAGTCAAATTTTCCTCTATATATTCCCCAATATGAGCCCATGTGGTATAGTATTGCTCCCCCATTGAAACCCTCGTGAAGATGGTGTGGATTATTTGTGTAGAAATATTTATTGTACAGATTGAAGAACGTATAACAAGATACAAAGACAAAAAATTAAGGAACCATAGCAGAAGAGAATGAAAACTAGTAAATGTGTGCAGAAATTATACAAACAATATGTATATCATGGATTCAATCCGATCTAACAATGTACTACAGCTAGATATTGAATCGCTTTTACAAATCAATTATGGAAATTAAACACAATCACCAATCACATGAAGCAAATAAAGAATCAAATCAAACCACAACACAGATAATTTCCCGGGGAAAGCTTGCTGCTCAAAACCCCACTATCTTATATTGTATATTCAACATGGAAACATGAAACAATTACAATGCACTCTTCTCGCAAGAGTCTCCAGCACTTAGCTAATTGTCTCACACTGTCCTAGACAAAACTGACCAACACTTAACCAATTATCAGCCTCTAAACAACCTGCTTTGCTTGTGCAATTATTGATGAATGCAATCCCTATTCTTTAGGAATTTTTGCCTTCCTAAACTGCGCAAGGATCATGGGAAATCTAATGTGTGTTTGGTTGCATGGGCGCAACCCAATAATCCTACAGCTGATAGTTAATGTCCATTTCACCTTTGTCTCAACTAGGTCTCCACTGGAACTGACATGCATGTAGCTAATAATAGTAAATCATTAGTTGCATGTTAGATCACTGATTTTGAATTAAATAATATTTAATTCACTTGATCTCTCACTAGTGCAACAAACAGTTACAACTAGCTCAACTGACTTTAACTCCCCTAGATTGAGTTAACTAATTTCTCATGCATTAACTAATGCACCAACTACACTTCAAACTCTGTTACAACTAGAATTACTCTGCATGCCTCACCAACTACCCTCAACTTGAAATTCATGAGCTAATTGAGTTTATCACACTCAGTTAACTATTACAAGTGATTATGAGATAATATTACATTTTATTGTCCATTTTAATTAAGGGAAAATTAAAATAGACACTGCACCAAGTTTAGCCCACACTAGTGTAGGTGCTGCTAGGACCTATTGGTCTCACACTATTGTAGGTGCTGCAATTTATTGTTGGACTTCAACACTCCCTCTAATAAAAAAAGGGATTATTCGCCACCCTGATCCTGCCTCTATGGTATTCGAATTTGCTCCTGGTGAGCGCCTTCGTCAGATTATCTACATCTTGATATTCCGTGGGAATGTATTGAAGTAACATTATGTGCCTCTGAACACAATCTCTGAGATGGTAGTACCGGATGTCTATGTGCTTGGACCTATCATGAAACACATGATTAATCGAGAGTTTAATGCAACTCTGGTGATCACAATGTATCAATGTCGGATCTATTTGAGAACCAAACAAACCAACTAGGATATTTCTCATCCAGATGGCCTCACATGCAGCTTGAATTGCTGCCATGTACTCTACCTTCGCTGAACTGAGTGCCACAGAGCACTGCTTCTTGTTGTACCAGGAAAATGTTGTCGATCATATGCTGAAGATCCCTCCTTATGTGCTCTTTCTATCTAATGGACTGCCTACCCAATCTGCATCTGTGAAGCCTTGAAGCTTCACTCCCTATGCCCATTTATACCATAATCTATACTCTGTAGTGCCCCTAAGATATCTCAAGACATGCTTCCCCGCCTTCCAAAAGAGCTTGGCCGGCTTAACCATAGCTTGACTCAGCTGGTTAACTGCGTAGAAAATGTCTGGTCTGGTGTTCACCAAGTACATCAGTGAACCTACTAGCTGCCTGTAGACAGTAGCATCCACTACTTCTCTAGAAGTAGCATCCTTTTTCCTCCAATTTCCTGGAAGAGGAGTGTCCATGGGTTTACAACTCTCCATGTGAAACTTACCCAATATCTCTTTGGCATACTTTCTATTGTGGATGATTTTGTCACCCTCCTAGAGACAGTCTAGAGTTGCCATAGACCAGTGCCTAGGACATCTTAATATAGCAAGTGGCTCATTATATAGCTTGGGTTGTCAGTCCAAAGAGCCCACTTACTATCTCTTGCTTGAATAAGGAAATTAGATTAGAATGGGACCAATATCTCTCAGAAGCTGATACAAAGGATAAGAATAGTGTAGGAACATCATGTAAAACTCCAATACAAAGGCATCAGACAGTTAAGAGACAGCTTACTGTAAAGAGGGCCGGTTCAAATAATATATCACAGAAATCAAATATCAGGAAGTGAGTGCAGTGAGGAAACATAAGAAGATATTGGCTGGCATGAGACTGATACCCAGATACACAACAGAACCATATAAGGGCGCACCAATTTACGAATCCTTATATGACAATGGCGTTTTAAAAGCACCCTCCTCAAGCAACTAATATAGCATAAAATATGGAAAGAGTGAACATGGAACAGTATACCATGACTAGGCCTATTTAAAGCGCTTTACTAATTCCAGAAAGGGCATCAACGAGGATGAATCCTCACTGCAAACTAGTGAGCCACTCGCATTCTAGAACATGATACAAGAAGATAATGAGCATGAAAGAGATATTGTATTAACACATGAGAGAAATTACATACTGTGAGATACCAAAGACTAGAATCCTCATTACAGTTATAACCCCTCCTCACTGAGACCCAACGGGCTCTAAAGCTTCATACAGAAATATTACAAAAATGTATACAGAAGTCTTCTCGCTGCACAGTTTGCTGATAGAAATCTGGAACCCTTACAATGTCTTCTTTTTGAGCCTTTATAGGGAAGATAGAGAATTCTAGAGGAGGCGGAGGTAGATGAAGCACATTTAATGACTTATTTTCAATCAGATGGCGGAAAACATTCGCGCCCATCTCTGAATGACTAACTATAAACAAATGTACTTTACAAACTGTCTATAGAAATAAATGATGGGAGATAAAAATCTCCTTATATAAAAGACACAAATAATAAAATATATACAGCGTGTTGCCTTCTGCTGAGGGAAAATCTGCTGCCGTAAGAGACCTGTAATATTCTGCAATTTTGTATTGTACTCTCGGCCCTTGATTTTGGATTCGAATCCTGGATCTTTAATGCGGTGCGAATTTCTCTAGAGGGTTCTATTGATCCATATCTCTGTCTTCTTTAATGGTGGTCATCTCTCCCACCTACCCTCAGCATCCTCTTTAAATTTCGCCAGCAGAATATGTCCTTTGGTATGCTCTTTGATCTCTGCAATGGAGGCGGTAAACTAAAACGGCTTCTTTGTCATTTAAAACCTGCAAAACCTACAAAACATTAGGGAACACAACCTCAAAGACATGGAGTATGGAGGGGGAGATGATAATGACGTCGTGAAAACAGACAAATAACAGGAATACGCATGGAGGTGGAAGAAAATCGATAGAGGTTCGATAGATAGACGAAATCTGGGTTTTATTTGTGACACAGTCGGGTCGTGAGGAAGAAATAACGACAAATATGAATAAAAGCATATGAACAAACACTCACACACACACACACACACACATATATATATAGCGCGCGGAGGGATATTATGGATGCACGGGACGAAGACACGTGGATGTACGATGGATAGGTGGGGACTGACGTGGCAGCGGAGTCAACAGAAGGGGAGACTGGGATCTGGATCGTCGGATTATAAACGTAAATCAGCGGCTAGGAATGGACAGGAGCGACACGATGGTGGGCCACAAAGCACGGTGGACACACGTTAACAAGCGGGGAGTTTTGGTACGTATCCGCCGTTGGATGGCGATCGACAGATCGGACGATTCAAACTAATTCCGCTGCTCGGCGAGCGTACAGGCTTTAATGCGTGGGGAAAAATGGTTTTAGGGCCCGTACAAGAGACGCGTGGCTCCTCTCTAATGGAATCGCTGGTCTATGCCGAATACCGCCAGCCCGGTGGAAGCGGTGCGGGGCAATACCGCCGGTTTCTGGCGTGCGCGGGGCCCTCCGACTGTAACGCTCATCGCTTCGTCGATTTAATTCAATCGCACGACTGCTATCCCTCCCGATAACATAAAACAATAAGCCCTCTTCCCTTTATCCTGTGGTTCTTGGGCTCGGGTCGTATGAAAGCAATAAGGAGAGGGGCTAAGGACTTGGGGCTTCGACCCGATATAATTTAAATGACGAGTCTTCAACCTTTGTGGAGTGAATTTTCGGGTGGAGACATTTATATAAAACGGGAGCGTGGGACTTTAGGCCACGGTGGAGCTTCGTATCAGATTCAAGTGGGGCAATAGGCCAAAATTCATGGGCAGGGGTAAATATGTACAACATCGGCTCCATCTGGGGACGGCATGTTCGTCCTCGGACATGTCGAGAACACGCAGACCTCAGACACTCCTGTATGTGAATTTTATTCTACAATCCCCTTGCATTTTCTTCAAAACTCATTAGCACCCATTCCTTATTAAAAGAATGATAAAATAAAAGAAAACTAATGTACAATATAATACATCAGGCTATCTTCGCCTCCTGGGTCCCATACTTTGCTTTTCTGGTATTCATTAGTTACATTATTCTTCAACTGTACCCGTCTATGTTTCCATATTTTGTTCTGTAATTTGGCTCCAGTTATGCTTTCACATTCTGTTCTGGTTTTTCCATGGCCAAACTTTCTTTGCTTTCTTGCTGTTATCTGCTGTTTCTGAGGCACCTTCATCATCAGTCTTTTGATGCTGTCAATCTCTATGTCCAACCTTTCCTTTGTCTGGAAGTTACTTTGCCCACTGTTTTCTTCGATTTTTGTTGCTGCTACTGTCTCGAACATTACTATCGATGTTGCCTTTTTTGCTAAAAATGTGGCTGCTTCACAAACTTCCTGAATATCTCTCAGGATACCTCCTTCTGCAACATTATTTTGTTCATCACCTGCAAATTTACCTTCAAAAGGTAAATTACCTTTTAATTCTTTAACTGCAGTAGCATAATCGTTCATTCTTCCTTGTGTACTTGTAAGCATATTTAAATTATGCAAACTAGTATCTACTCCTGCTCCTTTCACAACTTCAGGCATTTTCACTTCAGCACCTGCACTTTCGTTCTCTTCTCTAAATGTTTTCAGCGAACAATTCAACCATTTGTCTACAAGCATTTCATCAATATGCTGCATATTTTTTTTAGCGTACTCTTCTTCTTCTTCCTTGACAATCTTCAGTAATTTTCCTTTACCCGCTTGATTGCTTCTGGCAATCAAATCAAGTTTTTCAGATTTTGGACTCCTATCTTCTATCAGAATGGAATTCTGATTTCCCATCACTGTAGTAGCTCCAAAATTTTGTCCTCTAGTCCTCTCTTTGTCTATCAGATACATCAGCTTCTTCCTCTCATTGTCAGTAATAACAAGTTCCTTCACATGAGACAGGGTTGCCTCACCTTCCTTCTTCTGCGATAGTTCATCTGTATCCAAGACAACTCCAGAGGGTGGATTGTCTTCTGTAATATCTGTCAACACAGCCGTATTGTCAGTTCCGAAATCATGAGACCCAAAAATCTTACTTGATGATTCAGTCACCAATTCTTTTCTCAGGAATCTTAAGTCCCTCCCAGGACCCAGGAAGTCTTCACTGTCTTCATTTCCTTGTATTTCTACATCCTACAATTCCCAATTTAGAAATTGAGGTTCTCCTTCCTGTATCGAATCATATTTATTCAACATACTCTCCAGCAGTCTGATTTCTTCATTCCATGGATTAAAGTCCTTCACCGAATTTCCTTCTTCCTTTCTTTGACTATCAAGTGGTGTCAAATTTCTTTCATCAACATCAATCTCCATGTTGGAGAATTCACCTTCTATTGCTAGGAATCCCGTCATCTGTTCTTCGTCATCAAAGACCTGCCAGTGCTTGATATTATCTGGGGTGAGTGCTGCTTCTGGAGGAAGTATGAAAGAGGCAACTTGAGATTGATATGCCGGTTGTTTCAACAGTTCAGTCAAGGGGACTGGGATTTTGATCTTCTCAAGTTCTTTTTGTAAATTGAAAGCAAAAGAGGATTTTTCTCCGTCACTATTTGAAAAGGAAAGATTCGCATCTTCCAGTCCATAGGCAGCGCCTTCAGTGGAGTCATCTACTAGACCTTCCAGGTGCAATGAGTGTAGTACCTGATCATGCTGCTCCTCTGCTTCCCTTGGCAATATTTGTAATGGTGGTCTTCTATACTGAGGGTTATAACCTCTGTTCGAAACATTCTGAAAATTTTTGGGGGCTGGATTCAGGGCTTCCCATTCAAGCTTAACTATCTTTTCGATCATTTTACTTATTTCTTCCATTCGGTCCGAATCTTTATCCTGGTTGGAAGTAGATACCTCCTCTTCACCTCTTCTTCTGGCATCCTGCTCGACTTTTCCTTTTGATTTTCCGGTGGCTGCAAAATTTGCTTCCAACTCTAGAGCATCTGTCTGAGCATCATCCAAAGTGACAGGAATTCTTTCCCGCAGACAGAAACCAAATTCTGAGTCAAAGGCTGCTACAAAAACAACTTTAGCAGCAGTTTGATGAGGCTTCATATCAGCAGGAAGGCTCAAATACAATTTATTAAACCTTTTAATAAATTCTCCCACCCCCTCATTTGGTCTCTTCTTCAGAGTATTGAATTCAATAAGACACTGACCATAATCTTTCTTTTCTCCCCATTTCCTGAGAAAAGTATTCTCCATGTCATCCCAGGTGGTTACTGAACGGTTTCCCAATGTCTTGAACCATTTTCTGGCTTCACCATCCAAATATTGCACAAACAATCTCAATACCACATCTAAATGTTCAACATTTAAGTTCTCTGCAAAAGAGCAGAAGGTCTCGAGGTGCTTCTGAGCATCGACCTCATTCTCACCATTAAATCTTGGCAGAATCTTCAAATAATCTTGTGGCATATCATTTAGCACTTGGGGCAAGGCCAGAGGAGCATATTTGTTTAATAGAAAAGCAGGAACATTAGCCATTGGAGGAGGAGGGGGTTGTACAACAATTTGAGGCACAGATGAAGGGAGAGGAGTAGGAGGAAGTAGAGTATGAATAACAATGGGAATATATTGCACAGAAGTCTGAGGTGTGGATGGAAATAATTCACGATTGACAGGAGCTACTTCTGTAACTTCTTCGGCCTCAGGGGTAGGATGAAAGTTCTCTTTGGTTCTAGCACTTCCCCTGGGTGGGCTATCTGAGCAATATTCAAGATTTTTCTCAGTGGAGTCGGGATTGTCTACTTGGATTTCTTGGGAAGAAGAGGATGGATAATATTCTTCAGACAATTCAGGAATTTCAGCACGAACTGATTTTTTTTTTTTCCAACTTCTTCTGTGAATGGTCTTCTCCGGGTCAGACACAGGTGTTTTCGGCTGTGAGGTATCTGACCTCAAATGGGGCTTACGAGAAGCCAAGACTTCCAATAAAATTTATCAAATAAAGACCAGTGGAGTCGCCAAGGTGAGAAATCTGCAACTCTTCACCTCTCTGTGCTCACCTGATTAGAGAGTGAATACAATTTGTCGAGACCCAGGGAAACTGATATTCTTGAATTCGTTCCTCGGCAACGGTGCTAGAAAGATGTTGTGGATGATTTTGTCACCCTCCTAGAGACAATATAGAGTTTCCATAGACCAGTGCCTAGGGCATCTTAATATAGCAAGTGGCTCATTATATAGCTTGGGTTGTCAGTCCAAAGAGCCCACTTACTATCTCTTGCTTGAACAAGGAAATTAGATTAGAATGGGACCAATCTCTCTCAGAAGTTGATACAAAGGATAAGAATAGTGTAGGAACATCATGTAAAACTCCAATACAAAGGCATCAGACAGTTAAGAGACAACTTACTGTAAAGAGGGCCGGTTCAAATAATATATCACAGAAATCAAATATCAGGAAGTGAGTGCAGTGAGGAAACATAAGAAGATATTAGCTGGCATGAGACTGATACCCAGATACACAACAGAACCATATAAGGGCGCACCAATTTACGAATCCTTATATGACAATGGCGTTTTAAAAGCACCCTCCTCAAGCAACTAATATAGCATAAAATATGGAAAGAGTGAACATGGAACAGTATACCATGACTAGGCCTATTTAAAGCGCTTTACTAATTCCAGAAAGGGCATCAACGAGGATGAATCCTCACTACAAACTAGTGAGCCACTCGCATTCTAGAACATAATACAAGAAGATAATGAGCATGAAAGAGATATTGTATTAACACATGAGAGAAATTACATACTGTGAGATACCAAAGACCAGAATCTTCACTACCGTTATAACTCCTCCTCACTGAGACCCTACGGGCTCTGAACCTTCATACAGAAATATTACAGAATGTATGCAAAAGCCTTTTCGCTGCACAGCTTGCTGATAGAAATCTGGAACCCTTACAATGTCTTCTTTTTGAGCCTTTATAGGGAAGATAGAGAATTCTAGAGGAGGCGGAGGTAGATGAAGCACATTTAATGACTTATTTTCAATCAGATGGCGGAAAACATTCGCGCCCATCTCTGAATGACTAACTATAAACAAATGTACTTTACAAACTGTCTATAGAAATAAATGATGGGAGATAAAAATATCCTTATATAAAAGACACAAATAATAAAATATATACAGCGTGTTGCCTTCTGCTGAGGGAAAATCTGCTGCCGTAAGAGACCTGTAATATTCTGCAATTTTGTATTGTACTCTCGGCCCTTGATTTTGGATTCGAATCCTGGATCTTTAATGCGGTGCCAATTTTCTCTAGAGGGTTCTATTGATCCATATCTCTGTCTTCTTTAATGGTGGTCATCTCTCCCACCTACCCTCAGCGTCCTCTTTAAATTTCGCCAGCAGAATATGTCCTTTGGTATGCTCTTTGATCTCTGCAATGGAGGCGGTAAACTAAAACGGCTTCTTTGTCATTTAAAACCTGCAAAACCTACAAAACATTAGGGAACACAACCTCGAAGACATGGAGTATGGAGGGGGAGATGATAATGACGTCGTGAAAACAGACAAATAACAGGAATACGCATGGAGGTGGAAGAAAATCGATAGAGGTTCGACAGATAGACGAAATGTGGGTTTTATTTGTGACACAGTCGGGTCGTGAGGAAGAAATAACGAAAAATATGAATAAAAACATATGAAAACACACACACACACACACACACACACACACACACATATATATATATAGCGCGCGGAGGGATATTATGGATGCACGGGATGGAGACACGTGGATGTACGATGGACGGGTGGGGACTGACGTGGCAGCGGAGTCAACAGATGGGGAGACTGGGATCTGGATCGTCGGATTATAAACGTAAATCAGAGGCTAGGAATGGACAGGAGCGACACGATGGTGGGCCACAAAGCACGGCGGACACACGTTAACAAGCGGGGAGTTTTGGTACATATCCGCCGTTGGATGGCGATCGACAGATCGGACGATTCAAACTAATTCCGCTGCCCGGCGAGCGTACAGGCTTTAACGCGCGGGGAAAAATGGTTTTAGGGCCCGTACAAGAGACGCGTGGCTCCTCTCTAATGGAATCACTGGTCTATGCCGAATATCGTCGGCCCGGTGGAAGCGGTGCGGGGCAATACCGCCGGTTTCTGGCGTGCGCGGGGCCCTCCGACTGTAACGCTCACCGCTTCGTTGATTTAATTCAATCGCACGGCTATTATCCCTCCTGATAACATAAAAAAATAAGCCCTCTTCCCTTTATCCTATGGTTCTTGGGCTCGGGTCGTATGAAAGCAATAAGGAGAGGGGCTAAGGACTTGGGGCTTCGGCCCGATATAATTTAAATGACGGGTCTTCAACCTTTGTGGAGTGAATTTTCGGGCGGAGACATTTATATAAAACGGGAGCGTGGGACTTTAGGCCACGGTGGAGCTTCGTATCTGATTCGAGTGGGGCAATAGGCCAAAATTCATGGGCAGGGGTAAATATGTACAACACTTTCCTTGAGAAACAAAAAGTTCACCATCTTACTGCCATATTTCCAAACTAAGGAAATAGTGAAGGAGTCTCATGTCCTTCATTTCGAACTCCCTTGCAAGATCCTCCTTGCATGAGATTATCAACTGCTCATCACCTGTCAAAATTAGATCATCAACATAAAGTATGATAATCAAGAGCTTACCATCAACCACAATTTGGTACAAATTTGCATCCGCTTCACTTTTGGTGAAGCCCAACCCAGTGATATAGCTGTCAATCTGAGTGTACCAAGCACGAGGTGCTTGCTTTAGCCCATACAGTGCTCTCTTGAGTCAACACACATGCGAATCACTGTCAAAGATATCAAAACCTTCTGGCTTCTCTATGTACACTTCTTCCTCAATAACTCCATTGAGAAACACGGTTTTCACATCCATCTGATGAATGCGCCACCCCATCTATGCTGAGAGTGAAAGGATAGATCTAATGGAAGAGTACCTCGCGATTGGTGCAAAAGTCTCATCATAGTCGATCCCCTCAATCTATGAGAATCCCCGGGCCACAATTTTGGCCTTGTACTTCTCCACACTCCCATCAGCAGCTTGCTTTACCTTGTAGATCCATCTAGATCCAACCACTGATTTGTCGACTGGTCTTGGGACAATCTCCCATGCACTGTTCTTGACGATGGAGTCATACTCCTCTACCATAGCATCAACCCAAATTGGTTGTTGCACTGATTCCTGAAAGGAAGATGGTTCTATTACAATACACTTGCTCATAAGAGCCATGTATCCAGTAAACCTGTCTCGAGACTGTCTATGTCTGCGCAGTGAAGCAAGGGCTCCTACATTCTTTGTTGCATCAAGTCTCAATCTATCAGCTTCTGTGGTGCGCCTTCTCCCATTTTTGGTGGATGGCTCTGCATGAGTTTTTTCTGTCACTCCATGATCCTCTGCATGTGGTTGCTCCACATCTTGAGGCTCATCCTTTGGAACCAAGAGTTCCTCCTCTGCATGCAAATCCATCTCCCTATCAAGGGACAATCACATGGCCTTCTCCTCATCAAATTTTATATCTCTTCGCACAATACTCATTCTGCTGTTTGGAAAATACACCCGATAGTTGTGGGGAGTTTCAGTGTTCCCCAAAAATATCCCAATCTCAGCTGTTGGCTCCGGCTTCTTCCTAGCATCTTTGGTCACATGCACATAAATAGATGAGCCAAAAATATTAAAATGTGAAACATCAGGTTTCTTAGCAGTAAAAGTCTTTTCTGGTCTACTAATGCCAAGTATCCTATGAGGACAACGGTTTTGTAAAAATACCGATGTGTTGCATGTGTCCACCCACAGATGCAATGATAGGCCCTGATCATGTAACATTGCTCGTGTTGCACCCACAATTGTTCTATTCTTTCTTTCTGCGACCCCATTCTGCTATGGGTTATGAGGCACAATTAGTTCTCTATGAATTCCTTCTTTGCTACATAAGTTCTTGAATTCATTGGAGATGTACTCACCACCATTGTCGCTCCTAAGAGACTTCACATGCTTCTCCATGTCTTTCTCCATTAGTGCTTTGAACTCAAGAAACTTTGAAAACATCTGATCTTTCTTCTGCATGAAGAAGATCCAACACTTTCAAGAAAAGTCATCAACAAATATCACATAGTACTTATGCTTTGTTGTCAAAGCAGTAGAGAATGGTCCACACACGTCTGAGTGAACTCTCTCAAGGATTTCTGAAGCTCGGTTCTCCTGCTCATGAAAAGTGGCCTTTGCATACTTCCCCATAGTACATCCCTTGCATGTGTCTGACTGTGCAAGTGTACCCTTGGGACGACCCCTAGAAATCTATTGCATGACCTTCAAGGCTCCGTGGTGTAGATGGCCCAATCTCCTGCACCATAACTCACCCTCATCCCGACTCGCCACTTTGTCCGCCTTACCCATAAATGCTGCACAACCATCTACATCAATTTTATAGAGATTCTTAACTCGAATCCCAATCTTCTTGGCTTGTCCTATTGTTTTGTAGCATAGGAAAGCTTTTCCTTCACTGAAAACAACATCATAGCCTCTATCCTCCAACCTTGCAACTGAGACTAAATTTTTCTTCAAGTCTGGTACATGAATTACATCTTTTAATTGAAAGGGTTTACCTGACTATCTATGGAAGGTAATGGTACCAATCCCGGTAGCATTATACTGCTCGTCATCACCCATTTTGATATGCATCTGGACGTCCTTCTCCTCCAAGCTACTGAAAAGTTCTTTGTCTCCCATCATGTGAAAGGAAGCACAACTAGCCAAGAACAACACCAATCCCATTACACTTGACACCATGCATGCAATGAGAGATAAGTCAAGCTCAAATTGCAAGGCCAAAGCCTCACCAACTGTAGATCCTGAAGACTTCTTGTTCTTCTTTGGTGGACAATTGTGGGCATAATTTCCATGCTCGTGACAGTGAAAACTCTTCACTTTGGAAATGTCACGCTTCTTGCCATCTTTACTAGACTCAGATTTGGAATAAAATTTCTTTCCTTTCCCCTTCTTTGCCTTGGCATCCAAAGGAAAATCTTCATCTTCATTCTTATAAGAAGATCCATCTCTGGTATTTCGCCTGAATTCTTCTTGCACCAAATCCGATCAAACTCGTTCCCAATTTGGAAGCTCTTCCCTTCCATTGATAGAGTCCTGATAACTATGCCAACTCATAGAAGACCTAGGCTCACCAAATCATCATCAACGATAGTAATTCCAATGCTTCCAAGCTCAGCCCAACATTGGAAAAAATTTGTTAAATATTTTGGCATGGAGTTTCCTTTCTCAATTTTTATCTTCCCGAGTTTATCCTTCAGTGCCAATTTTCTATGATCACTTCTACTCTGAAATATATCTGTCAAAGCTTTCCACATTGCATATAGTGTCACTTTTCCATGGAGACTTGAGACAATGTGGTCTTGTACTCCCTCCAGTAAGATCCTCCTCGCCTTTGCAACCTTCTTTTGCCAGGCATGAAGATTTGCATCATCTGTCACAGTGGGTTTTGGAACATCATTTTCAATGAATTATTTCAACCTATTGTCCTCCAGTACTTCCTCCATTTCGTCTTTCCAAGAAATATAGTTGGAGTTTCCCTTGAGTGCATACTCCAATCTCAAGCCATTGAAAACCATTTCGATCCTGAATCATCTGTAGCACCAAGAAAGTCTTCTGCAAATTCGAAATCTATTCAGTCACAAACTCAACTTCTCCTGCACTATAGTGATTTCATGTGCTCTGATACCATGTAGAAATTATACAAACAATATGTATATCATGGATTCAATCCGATCTAAAAATGTACTAAAGCTAAATACTGAATCGATTCTAAAAATCAATTGCGGAAATTAAACACAATTGCCAATCACATGAAGCAAAGAAAGAATCAAATCAGACCGCAACACAGATAATTTCCTGGGGAAATCTTGATGCTCAAAAACCCACTATCTTCTATTGTATATTCAGCATGGAAACATGAAACAATTACTATGCACTCTTCTTACAAGAGTCTCTAACACTCAGCTAATTGTCTCACACTGTCCTAGACAAAACTGACCAACACTTAGCCAATTCTCAGCCTCTAAATAGCCAACCTTTCTTGCACAATTCCTGATGAATGCAACCCCTATTCTTTAGGAATTTTTTCCTTCCTAAACTGCACAAGGATCATGGGAAATCCAATATGTGTTTGGCATGAGTGCAACCCAATAATCCTACAATGTATAGTTAACATCCCGTTCACCTTTGTCTCAACTAGGTCTCCACTGGAACTGACATGCATGCAGCTAATAATAGTAAATCATTAGTTGCATGTTATATCACTGATTGTGAATTAAATAATATTTAATTCACTTGATCTCTCACTAGTGCAACAAACAATTATAACTAGCTCAACTGACTTTAACTCACTTAGATTAGTTAACTGATTTCTCATGCTTTAACTAATGCACCAACTGCACTTTGAACTCTGATACAACTAGAATTATTCTGCATGTCTCACCAACTACCCTCAACTCAAAATTCATGAGCTAACTGAGTTTATAACACTCAGTTAACTATTACAAGTGATTATGAGATAAGATTACATTTTATTGTTCATTTTAATTAAGGGAAAATTAAAATAAATGCTGCACCAAATTTAGCCCAAACTAGTGTAGGTGCTACAATTTCTTGTTGGACTTCAAAAATGTGTATGTAAGTATGCTATGGTTCGTATAAGACAGTTAACGGAGTAAAAAGTTAAAAAAACACATTTTGATTGTTGTCAAAGCTGAGGTACGTAGTGTAATGCAAAATATGTGGTTCAAGCACACAAGATACAAGTCAATCGTTGTAGTAATTTACTGAGTAAGTTCCTTAGATCAAACACCAAAGGTCACTTCTCACAGATAGATCACAAATCAGTACACCAGTATTTGACGTGGTTAAAACCCTCGAATGGGGAAACAGTCCACGACCTGAGCCAACGCAACTACTTCAGGCAATTTATTAATATAAAAAAAGAAAATTTACATAATTTTCTCTCATAAATGGTTACCAAACAGATGACCCTCCATGCTCTTTAAATAGAGATCATGGACCAATCAGGTGTTAAGCCACAGATCAAGTGTCGATAATACCAAGGAGAGAGTGAACTATTAGATCACCACATATCGTGACCGTCGGATTATAAGTTACAAATGTACATAGTAAAGAAACACACTTTACCTAACTCTACACTAGACCAAGTTATACTTAAATATTTCCTATGTGTTGGAATATCCTAACATCCCCCTTAAGAACAACTTGGGATATGATTGAAGGATTTACAAAGGTGACACAAAAGGAGACTATTTCCTATGTGTCGAAATATCCTAACATCCCCCCTTAAGAACAACTTGGGATAGGATTGAAGGATTTACAAAGGTGACACGATAGTAAAAGGAAGGAGGAAATAGAGCCTATCCCTCCTTAATGATAACTTTCCTAAACTCCAAGCATAGATCAAAGTTTGCTAAAATTCGCTTTTGTGAGAGCCTTTGTAAAGATATCAACGACTTGATCATTGGTTGAACAATACTGCACTTCAAGAACACGATCATGAATGAGATTTTTGATGAGTGTATATGAAGCCCAATGTGTTTCATATGATGATTCTGAACTGGATCTTTGCATAGCTGAATGGCACTCTAATTATCACACCAAAGTGTAGTTGGATGTTGCTGATGAAGACCAAATTCAAATAGGATCTAACAAAGCCACATGGCTTCCTTGCTGGCTTCAAATGCACCACGATACTCTGCTTTTGTCAAAGAAAGAGAGATGGAACTTTGTTTCTTACAAGACCATGTAATAGGTCCTGAACCAAGAGTGAATACATATCCTGCAGTAGACTTTTGATCATCAGGGTCACCAACCCAATTAGAATCAGTGAAACCAATCAACAATGGAGATGATCCTGCACTGTAATGAATCACGAATTGAAATATACCTTGAATATCGAAGTATTCTTTTAGCTACTTTCTAATGACTTTCATGAGGTTGGTGCATAAACTGAGCAACAAGACCAACGGCAAAGGAAAGGTCAGGGTGGGTATGGGTTAGATACAAAAGTTTACCAACAAGTTGATGGTATAAGGTAGCATCAACTTTAGGGGTAGTACAAGTGACTGAAATCTTGACTCTAGACTGAAAGGGAGAAGGGGCTAGCTTATAGTCTTCCATGTGAAAGTGGCATAGATGATCACATGCATACTTTGACTGAGAAAGGGTAAAACCTTCTTTGGATTGCAATATTTGAAGGCCAAGGAAATAATGCAAGTGTCCTAAGTCTATCATTTCAAACTTCTTTTTGAGACTAGACTTCACACGGTTTATATGGTTGGGATCACTATCAGTAAGGATAAGGTAATCAACATAAAGAACAAGGACGATGAAGGACTCACCCACTTTCTTGGTGTAGACAATGTTGTCAGAATGACACCTAGAAAAGCCATTATCTAAGAGAAATATATCCATTTTGGCATACCAAGCTCGAGGAGCTTGTTTGAGACCATAGAGAGACTTCTTAAGGCGAAAAACAAGGCTAGAGTCATTTTGGATAAATCCAGGGGGTTGTTCCATGTATATTTCTTCATTCAAATATCCATGTAAGAAGGCGGATTTACATTCATCATGAATGAGATTTTTGATGAGTGTATATGAAGCCCAATGTGTTTCATATGCTGATGCTGAATTTGATATTTGCATAGCTGAATGGCACTCTAATTATCACATCAAAGTGTAGTTGGATGTTGCTGATGAAGACCAAATTCAAACAAGATCTAACGAAGCCACATGGCTTCTTTGTTGGCTTCATATGCACCACGATACTCTGCTTTTGTCAAAGAAAGAGAGATGGAACTTTGTTTCTTACAATACCATGTAATAGGTCCTGAACTAAGAGTGAATACATATCCTGCAGTAGACTTTCGATCATCAGGGTCACCAACCCAATTAGAATCAGTGAAACCAATCAACAATGGAGATGATCCTGCACTGTAATGAATCACGAATTGAACTATACCTTGAATATATTGAAGTATTCTTTTAGCTGCTTTCTAGTGACTTTCATGAGGTTGGTGCATAAACCGAGCAACAAGACCAATGACAAAGGAAAGGTCAGGGCGGGTATGTGTTAGATACAAAAGTTTACCAACAAGTTGACGGTATAAGGTAGCATCAACTTCAGGGGTAGTACAAGTGACTGAAATTTTGACTCCAGACTGAAAGGGAGAAGGGGCTAGCTTATAGTCTTCCATGTGAAAGTGGCATAGATGATCACATGCATACTTTGACTGAGAAAGGGTAAAACCTTCTTTGGATTGCAAGATTTGAAGACCAAGGAAATAATGCAAGTGTCTTAAGTCTGTCATTTCAAACTTCTTTTTGAGACTAGACTTCACATGGTTTATATGGTTGGGAACACTATCAGTAAGGATAAGGTAAACAACATAAAGAACAAGGACGATGAAGGACTCACCCACTTTCTTGGTGTAGACAGTGTTGTCAGAATGACACCTAGAAAATCCATTATCTAAGAGAAATATATCCATTTTGGCATACCAAGCCCGAGGAGCTTGTTTGAGACCATAGAGAGACTTCCTAAGGCGAAAAACAAGGCTAGATTCATTTTGGATAAAGACAGGGGGTTGTTCCATGTAGATTTCTTCATTCAAATCTCCATGTAAGAAGGCAGATTTAACATTCATCTGATGGACTTCCCATCTAAAGGAGGCAACAAGGGAAAGAACAAGGGGGATATAATTAATTTTTGGCAACAGGGGAGAAGGTTTCAGTATAGTCAATGCCTTCAACTTCTGAAAATCCTTTAGCAATAAGATGAGCTTTATGTCTATCCACTTTTCCATATGGTCCAAACTTTGCTTTTTAAACTCATTTGCATCTGACAAGTTTTCTTCCCTTTGGAAGAGGAACAAGATCCCAAGTATTGTTTGCTAATAAGGAGTGATATTCTTCATTCATAGCTTCATCCCAATCTGGACGACCTGAAGCTTCTTCAAAGGTGTCTAGGTCAGGATTTTTTGGAACTTGAGCCAATAAGGAAGAGGCTCTTTTGAACTGAGAACGTGTACGATGTCGATTTGCAGGGTCACTTGCAAGAGAACCTGCTGCATCCCGAGTAGAGCATACCCATCTTGGAAGCTGTGGAGCTGAAGGAATATCTTCAAGAGGTGGAGGAGGATTTTCATCATCGTTGTCATCATCTGAACTAGATGGAATGCTATAAAAAATAGAAGAGATAGAGAGAGGTGGCACATATGTCGAATCAGGCTCGCAAGCCAAAGGTGGCACACCCGTCGAACTAGCTCGCAGGCCGATATATTTTCATCAAATTTTACATCTCTTCTAATGATTATATTTTTGGATTTTGGTTGAAGAAGTCTATATCCTTTGACATCTTTAGAATATCCAACAAAAATGCATTTTTCACTCTTAGGTTCTAAGGATTTATGTTTCGCATCTGGAATATGGGCACAAGCATCACTTCCAAAAAAAAAAGTGACTTACATTTGGTTTGATTGAGCTCCAAGCTTCTTTTAGAGTTATATTCCTTAAAACCATAGTAGGAGTGTGATTTACTATATAATTTGCACAATTAATTTCTTCTGCCTAAAAATTGAGACTAAGTCCTTTAGATTGAAGCATACAATTAACCATTTCTTTTAAGGTGCGATTCTTCCTTTCAGTTACACCATTTTTTTGTGGAGTATATGGAATAGTATGTTGCAATTGAATACCATGTTCAATGAAAAATTTGATAAATTTGTTGTTAACATATTCTCCTCCATTGTCTGATCTTAAATTAAGAATTTCATGTCTATATTGTTTCTCAACGAAGGCCTTAAAGGTCAAGAACATGCTAAAAACTTCACTCAAGTTTTAAGAAGTATACCGAAGTGTGTCTGGAAAAATCATCAATGAAATTTAAGAAGTACTTACAACCAGAGAAAGAAACAACAGGAAGTGGACCACATAAATCACTGTGCACAAGCTGCAAAGGCGCTGAAGCGTGCCAATAGGCACGTTTATCAAAACTATCCTGATGATGTTTTCTAAGTACACATCCAGAGCAAACACCACATCGAAAGATACAATAGGAAGACCTGTCACCATATTTTCTTTACATAGAATTTGAAGAGAGCGATAGTTTAAGTGACCTAATTGCTCATGCCAAAGTTTGCTCACTTCATCATTATGAACAATAAAAACAGAGGGAAGACATAATGACCCAAAGTTGTCGAAATTATACAACCTTGTGGAATCATCAGCAATGCCAGTAGCAAAAATATGTCTAGGATCTTTGAGGTCCTTGATTACAACATCATGAGGTGAGAATTCCACTGTTTTCCCTTCACCTGAATGAGTTATCTGATAAACAAATAGAAGGTTGTAGGACAAGGTAGGAACACATAATACATCATTAAATTGACCATTATCTAGATGAATGGTTCCAGATCCTACAAAAATAAGAGATCTATCATCACCAACATAAATATGTTTGGTGTTAAAAATCATTTAGAGAAGAAAACATGGCTTTATTTTTTTCCATGTGGTAAGAAGCTCCAGAATCAATGAGCCACTAATGAGAATGAGAAGAAGAAGATACATTTAATGCATAACCAAATCTTGATGTTTGAAAACCACAAGAAGAAAGTGCCATTCCTGAAGATGAAGCTGAAGAGTTCTCCAAATTGATGTGGTGCTTCTTCATTGTTGCTTCCAAGGCTTCCATATTCTTAAAAAATCTGGACTCTACATGGCCATCACGATTGCAAAAGTTGCAATGTCTATTTGTTTTCTTCCCTTTGTTTTTATTTGCCTTATCAATTTGGTGAGTTTCTTTTTCAGTTTGCGGCTGAAATTGCTTAAGACCCTTGTTTGGTTTAGGACCATTCTTTTTAGGATACTGCTTCTTGAGATTCTTTTGATATGGTTGGTGTTCGACTGCTAAGACATTCTTAGAAGAGTTTCCAGTATTGATAAGACCAAGGTGTAAGAGTTTTTCTTGTACTCTTATCAATTAATCACAAAAGGCATCAAAAGAGGGGGACTTGTAGGCTGTTCCTTGAGAAATGAGGGCTTCTCTAGTGGAATGGAAGGTGGAAACAAATACATAGTATGCAGGTCCAAGCTTAGCAAGAATGGAATAGATAAGGCTACCATCTTCCTTTTTGACCTTACAACCTTCTAAAAGAAGTCTAAGGGTCTTGAATTTAGACAAAAAATCTTCAATAGAGGAGAAATTATTGGGGTCCAAAGCAAGAAACTCATTTTCAAGTTGGTGGGTCCTAATTTCATTTTGAATGCCAAAAACAATATTTATCTTTTTCATGGCTGCATAAGGGGTGTCAATTTCTTGGATATGAAATTGAAGATCTTGAGTAATGGACATTCATATCAACCCTCGTGCTTGATCTTGTTTATTTTCCCATTTAGCGGCTTTATCTCCATCGGTAGGCTTAGATTCTTGTCTTGAGGCTATTCTATAAAGCCCTTTACTTCTAAGTAATTCTATCATGTAGGATAGCCACTGGAAATAATTGGTGTTTTTAAGAATAACTGGGCATGCAGTTTCCATTTTTTTTAAAAACTGAAGCTGAAAAAAGGCTGAAACCAACCGCTCTAATGGAAATATCTCAAAAAATTAGGTTGGTTAAAAAAAACGGCTCAGAAAACTGCTTCTAGATGAAGAAGTTATGCATTTTTCAAAAACATGTGTTGTAGATGCCGAATAGTTACGTGAAAGGTTGAAAGTTGATGATGAAGTTATACTTAAAAAAAAAAAAATCCCCCCTCTTTTCAAACTTAATACAATAAGCCCACTTAAAAAAAAAACTACTTTATGTGACCCGTTTTTATAAATAAGTGAGAGTCAATTTTACAATAAACCGACAACTTGCCAAAGGGATTTATAATAAAAGGTAACTTAACAAAAAACTTTTTACATAAAAAAGCTTGAGAGAGAGACTTGAACCCAAGACCTCTATTTTCATAAACTAACTTTACACCAAGTGAGCTAGTAAAAGGATTTTGTAATTGTTTGAAAGGAGGAAAGGGGTTATATATATATATATATATATATATATATATATATATATATATATATTTTTTTTTTTTTTTTTTTTCTCTCTTTGATGTGCGTGCTTTGAACAAGAATTTTAGGGTAAAGGAAGCTTATCTCATAAATGAGAATGTATTTGACATGTTGAAGTTATTCTTGGAGATTTAGGAGGGACTTAGGGAATGTGAATGCCAGAGTGTGTTGTTAGTGCATTTATGTGGAAGGTTGCAACACGTGTTGGAGGAAGCAAGGGTAGAGGGTTTCCTATATAAGCGGAGTTGGATAGGAATGTATCCTTGAGACAACTAATTAGGAAAGACTTTATGGTCCCAACAATACCTTAGATGATCATCATTAGCGGTGTGGTGAAGGGGTTGCTTGAAAAATGAGTAAGAATGATGTTGAAATCTTTGCTTTAGCTGAGGGGAAAGGAAACAGGGGAGTGTGTATTTTGAGAGGGGGGATGGCGGAGTTGTGTGGAGGAGAAGTTGAATTATATGAAGAAAATGAATATCTCTCACAAATTTTAAGGGATAAGAGTATGGGCCCAATTATGGTTTGCATCAAAATCACGGTGGCTAAGCATGTCAAGGTCATCAAGGAGGACGTTGCTACCTAGGCGGAGTTGAGAAATGAATTTATATTTGTAGGAAACCTTTGAGAAATACTAAGAGGAGGGAGGGGGGAAGGTGTGTGAATCTGATACCAGTAGTGTGATCTTCTAACAAATTTTTCCTTTTATTACTTTAAAAGAATCACACATGTATTCACCAACAACACATTAGATTATCTATGCATATGTATCATATAAGCAACTAAAAAAAGATAATCACGAGAGAAATAATAATCAACACATATAAAGCACATCCACACAAGAGACACAATATATCTGGTGGAAAACCCTTCACCGGGAAAAAAAACCACCCTTGTTACTGCTGCTCTGCTCTAAATTTCTATTTATGTCAAGCAATTGATCTTTTACATAGTGTGTTGGCTCCCATCAACATGGAGACTCAACCTCATATACAAAATGCCAACTCCCATCAGTAAGGAGACTTGATACTACTGACGATCTCTAAGATTATTTCTTCTCGTCTAAAGGATAAGTTATCCACACATATCTCCCCTCAATGATTTGGTTTCCTTAAGAATCAACAGATATAAGATGTCATGGCCATAGCACAAGAATGCATTCATTTAATAAAGGCACGGACGCAGGAGCCCATGATTCTAAAGGTGCATTTAAACTGATTGTGTTGATTAGTCTTACCTTCAATTGATCCTTCATACGATCAAGCTCTCGATTGAAGTGGTGGAATGGAGCATGGCTTGTGTGTCTTGAGTCAACTATGATGTTTTGATTAATGGCGTTCCTTCCTCGTTTTTTAAGGCTTCTTGTGGCTAACGACATGGATGTTCACTCTCCCCTTTACTTTTCCTTTTGGTTATTGATGGTTTGAGAAGGAAGCTATCTCAAGCTAACCACAGTGGTATTTTTCAAGGTGTTATGGTTTCCAAGAAGACTTCCATTACCCATCTCATATTTTTCGATGATGTTCTGGTTTTTTATTGAGTTTCTATGGATCAATGGAAAAATATTAACATGATAATCAACAATTTTGGGGAAGCATAAAGTTTATTTATGAATAAAAAATTGTCTTTGATCATCTCTACTTTGAAAGACTGTGAACAATATTGATGGGATTGCACCCATATTATCTGTTAACATATTAGAGTTGGAACATTGATCCAAGTGGATATTGGTGGCCACCCACCTATTCCATTTGGACCCCCACCATCGGTTCTTTCATTTTTTTCAGTTTCAACACAACTTACTATTTTTAGCAATTTTTTTTTTCGGGTCTTAAACTTCTAGAGCCATTTTGAGGCCCTAAACGACATTTTTTGGGAAAAATCAAGAGTAACATGAATTTTCCTTTGATGTTTCTCACAACAAAAGTTGTAGTCCTCGAATAGATATTCCTAATGATGTATTCAGGGCGTCAAACGAAGATCATATGCCAAAGTTACATCCCCATAAAGTTGATGTACCAATTTACCCAAACGGGGCCCATAGTTTTGGCGCTTCATCTCCTAGGGTTAGGTTTTTGGATGTTTATGGTTTTAAGTTGTTTCTCAACAAAAAATAGGCCTTCGAGCCTCATTTTAACACAATTCATAGGCTTGTATCCGCCACATCTCTTCTTAGAGATAAGCTACCAACACCATATCTAGTTTATTTCCATTATGTCTCTAAGCATATTTTTGTGATTTGATATTAATGAAATTATTTTTTATCTCTATTTTTATGTTTATTTTCGTATATTATTGCGTTCCTGCATAAATCCGGATCAGTGGTATCAGAGTGGTCTTCTCTTTCTCTATTTTTATTTGCATGTCCCCAACGAGGTAGGGGTATAAGGAGTTAGGACTCAATCTGGTTGAACTCTTGAAATATTAGCCTTGCAAATCCCAACGAACTCCAATGCCGGAAGAAAAGAAAGAAGAGGGATCAAAAGATCCTATCAAATTATTGCTTGAGGAGGCCCTTGAGAAACAAAGGAATGCGATGATGGATAACTTTGTCCAGATCTTCAACAACTGCCCACTGACAACATATCTACCTTTAGCAGCCACTCTAGAGACACCTCTCCTTTCAAGGTACATGTCAAGTTTGACATTCCTATATTTGAAGGCCAGATAGATGTAGATGTCGTAAATAGATGGTTGAATTTTCTAGAAGGTTATTTCTCTGTCCATGATTTCTCCGACCGAGAAAAGATTATTTTTGCACTTCTCAAAGCTGTCCCCCATGTCAAAGACTGGTGGAAAACCTACTGTGAGCAGAAGGACGAGAGAGAACCCTCTCCTTTTTCGGTCGCACCCACTTGGAATTCGTTTTGAGATGGCATCAAGGAACAATATTACCTTGTGAGGAGATATGAGGACAAGTACATCCAATGGACCTGGTGAGCCCTGGTATTGCACCAAGAGTGCTGCAACTCCCACGAGCTGTCCTACTTTACTTTATCAACACGAGGTTCGTACAAACTTGGAGGTGACAGTGCTATATACACAACAAATGCAATATGATCATGTCATCCTCTTCTGCTTTACGAAATGGTTCTATTTTTAAAACTATGATAAGAACTGGAAAGTAAATAGCTGGAAGGAAATGACAGAAAGGAAACTAAACTAAATTGCTAAAAGTAAATGAAAAGAATAAAAATAATTTAATTTTCAGAAAAGAAATGACAGAAAGGAAAATAATTTAACTTGTTGAAAATGAATGGTAGAAAGAAAACTAATTCTAAACCACACTTAACTTGGTCAAATGGCTAAATGCACTCTATTTATCCTACGGTCTATCTACCATGCTTCTATCCATGTAACTAAGCTATCCATGACTTAATCATAATTGAAAAAGTGTTGCTTTTGCAGCTTGGAGGAAAGAAAGGGGATAGAGAGGCTAATGGAGGGCTTAAAACATGAAACAGGTATTAGAAGTGGAAAGCGGGGGTTTAATCCCTATAAAACCTTATGATATGGCACCAAGATTCTTTTGGAGCAGAATGATTGAAATATGCGATGGCAGAGTTATGATTGGCGGATAGAAGTGCGATATGGGATCTGCGATATCGCAATCGCAATGTCGCAAGGTTGGAGCGGTAAAGGTTAACAAGATCAAAACAAAAATTGCAAAAGGAGATTTGCGATGCGACAGAGTTAAAAATCGGCATTTGGAGTGGCAGGGCTTAAGGAAATAAGGAAAAGGTGCGAAGTGCGGTTGCAATGGGTGACGTGGTAGTGGGACCGACGATGGAACGCGATCGCAATAACGCCAAAAGCGGTAAGTCTTAAAGAAACAAGGAAAATGTGTGAAGTACGATTGCGATGGTTGAAGTGGTGGTGGGACCGATGGCGGAGCGTGATCGCAATATCACAATCGGCGTTTGAAAGCGGTAAGTCTTAAATAAACAAGGAAAATTTGCGAAGTGCGATTGCAATGGGGGATGGGGCAGTGGGACCGGCGGTGGAGCGCGATCGTAATATCGCAATCGGTGTTTGGAAGTGGTAAGTCTTAAAGGAAACGAGAAAATGATGCAATCTGCGATGAGAAGTGATGGTAAGTACAAAGGGAAAAAATGTGGTTTCTAATGTTTTTGGACTATTTTTAATAAAATAACAGCGAAGGGAAGTAGAAAGGGATATCGCATTTGGGCTTGGAATGAGAGAGGGCATTAAAAAAGATCAAAAGTGATTTGTGATGGAGCAAGGTACGATGAGCGGGAATTTTGAGGAGAAAGGGGCAGACGTTTAATTATAATGCTTTTAAAGCATTTAGGGAATGACAATGGCGATGGATGCAAATAAGAGAAAAATGAGGGAAATGGAGGCACAACAATAGTGCTCAGGCGTGAGAAAAGAGCTGGGAAATGAAGCGGGATGGCTTGATAATATTCTTGGGGATTTTGATGCTTATTCCTACAAACAAATCTGTGGATTCATGTATGAAAAATAGAGGAAACGTGTGACAAAAAACTGAACATAAAGCAGTTTTTGGTCCTGTGGGATGGTTTGCCCTCCTTAGCTCTATTGACAAATATGAGAAGGGGGTTTTGATCCACAAATTTTCTTGGTTTTTATCCTCTATTCTATGACTCACAAGCAAATGAAAAACTATAGTATCACACTAAAAGAAAAAACTAAGCAGCAATGAAACTATGAGAATCATAACTAATTGAATGATAGAAAGAAAACTAGCTTAATGGAAGAAAGGAAAAGATAGTAACAAAAAAGAGGCCGAGGCACATGGATTGGGCCCTAACCCACGAGCCTAGCTCTCTAATAATTAAATCAGTCGAATGAAATCAGTGTGTTTATTTCATAAAAGAATAACCTCATACATCTCTGAAAGTTTGATCATTAAGTAAAATAATAAAAATCTCAATAGCTTACAACAAAGTTTCGACTAGAATCGACTAACTCTTCCTAGCTCTAGCTCTACTCTATTTATTCTATAGGGAAGCTACCAACAGCTCCCTAGAAAATAGTGATTGAGTCCACTTGACTCCAAGTAAACAAAGATTCAGTGCACTCCTCTTTGAGTTGCTTGGCTGTCTCTGGAATTCGAATCGCTGGAGAGACTCCTTGGGGATCCTTTGGTTGCCTTTGGAATTCGAATTGCTAGAGAGAATCTTTGGGATCCTTTGGTTGCCTTTGAGAGTTAAGGAGGGTGGAAAATCCTCCAATAATTTCTCCTTGCTGTCTCCTCCAAGTATTTATGATAAAATCCTTATAAAAATTCTTAATAAATCATGATTTTCTGCACTCAACCTCATATTAGGCACTTAGAGTATGTTAGCCTTAATCACCACCTATACTAGCATCATAAAACCAAATAATAATAGAAATGCAAGAAAAAGAGATCTAAGAAGGCAAAAAGGTGACTATTAACCCCTCCAAATTTGTCTAATCATAGAGCTCATCATCACCCCCCTACTGAATGGTTTCTCATCCCATGAGCAACTAATCCTCCTCTTGCATTTCCTTCAAGGCTTTGATAGTCCCCCTGATTTCCCGAGGAATAAGTGTGGGAGTTTCCTCAAGGGGGTAAAAACCATTATTATTTTATGCATTCTCCCATTCTCTATCTTGTGCATATGTGTCATTTTCATCATTTAGCCCTAGAAGCAAATGTGGGCTGAGCTTTAGTCCCAACCATTGGATATTTTTGGCTTGCATGACCCTTTTCTATAATGGTGCCCTTTCCAATGTACCCCTTAGTATTTCTGGAGTATGGTACTCCCTTTTCTTGAGGCTGTGAGGGAGATTGTTCCATCTCCTCTGGCTGGCCATAATGCACTCATCTTTTATCTACCTAGAAACATCATCAAAGTGGCCTATCACCTGGGTTTGAGTCTGAAAATAGCTTTCAAATAATGCAAGGTCCCTTTCAATCTCTTGATGGTTAAGGATGAATCCTCTTGGGCTGAAAAATTATAGAATGATATATAAGGATTATATATTTCTTCTTCCCATGACCCTCCATATCTCTTTTGCTCTAGTGTCCTCATTCACCATCCAAGATATTAGAGCCATCAACTGCATATCCCCCATTGTAGGATTGGGGTCCCAAATATCCAGATTTGTCATCACAAGGTTATGAACGTAAAACTCTGCCATCTTTGACTGATCAAACATGTTATCTTGCTTGTAGAAATTCATGAATTGCCTACAATCTTGGAAAGGTAGTGATCCATGGGAGGCTAGAATTTTGATTTGAAATAGAAGCCATTGCTTCTTGAGGTACACAACATATGAGTCAGAAGGGAATTTTTGCTTAAGGGCTTCTATGCATAAGTATTCCATGGTGGCTAATTGCTCCCCTTTTTGCTGCAATTTCTCCTTTAGTGCTACATTCTCTACCTGTGCCTTTTGCAGCTGCTCCTTCATAACTATTTCTTTGATTCTTTTCTCCTCCCTTGGTGATTCTTCAATGATAATTGGGCTCATGGGAGGAGTTTATGGCTCTCTCTGACTCTTGTCAGCTCTAAAATACATAGAGGTCTGCCTTTTTCTCTTTGCGCTCAAAGGAGCTACGGTGGAAACTAGCTCTTTGTATTGAGGGGATGTGGTGTTGTGTTGTGAGTCTGTTTCTTGCCCATTTTATGTTATCTCTATGACTTCTATGGTCATCTCTTATGTTTTTCCTTAGACTTTTGTTTCTTCCTCTTCTTATTCTTGTTCCTCTTCTAGCTCTTCTTCATCTTCTCGAAGGTGAGGAGTGAAATCCTGCCTTGTTTGGGTTGCTATAAAAGCTTCCCTGCTCATATTTACGAGAGAGGACAAGGTCATGGGTAGGGTGTCTCCGTTCTGCTGATGCTGTTGTGCACTATTAAAATATGCAGCCTGCTCTCGGTACTGCTGTGTTGCGGCTTTTGTCGGTCTCTCTCCCTTTAAAATTTTTTAATTGACTGGTTTGGATGAGACGGGGTCTCTTTTTATTAGATTGTGCAACTAATTTTGGAGTGCTTATGTAACTTGGCATAGCTCCAATTTTTGTTGTAGAAAACTATTTCCTTCTCCCTGTTAATTCATGATGGACTGTGTGCTTCCTCCCCTCATTCTCCTCTACTCCACTTGATTTAAATTATTTTATTTTGCATGCCCATATGACATGAATTTTCAGTTCTCCCCAGTCATACTTCACGATGGTGGCCAAGCTAACTAGCCACCTTTCTGCCCCTTAAGCTCTAAGTCTAAAAATTTAATAATTTCTGGCTATTACGGATGCATAGCGAGGGGTAAGAAGCTATACCTGAGTTTACCTGGAATTTCCAAGGTGTTTGCAGGAGCTGGAGCGAGGATACAAGTCTTTTAGATGCTGCATTCTTCACTATTTTTTGTTCTCTGAGTGAGCAGCTCGCTGAATGAGCAGCTTTCTGAGCGAGCTGCTGATATTTCCTTGATGTTCCTTCCCATTGTAGATGCTGTGTGGGGGGTGCTCCAGATTCCATGGGTGGAACTCTTGTCTTTCCTGGGGTTTTCTTCATGAGCTCCTCCCTTGTTTTTCTTTATGTTCAAGAGTGGATGTCTACGTTGTAGGAATTCCCTGATGTTTGTAGCAGTATCTATCTTGCTTCCCTTGCTACATTGTGCTCAGGAATGGAGGAATGTGGTGTATGGAGTTGATGGAGGAAGTTATGAAAATGAATGGAGTGAATGAGGGGATAAATGGTAAAACAGAAGAAGTGAAAAGAAGATGAATGCTTCCTCGTGTTTCCAGAAATCATTAATGACCTGCAAAACAACAAACACAGAAAACATAGAGATGCAGATGTAATTTTTTCTTTTTGTTTATTTTTCTCCTTTTTTTTTTTTTGAAAGAAAGTGGGCTACGTCCATGGAGGTTTTCAACCCACAGACTTGCTTTGGGTGCCTCAGAGAGGTTTTCACCCATGGATCTTTATTCTCTCTTTTTTTTTATTTCTTTTGTTTGAGCAAGTGAGTTGCCTCCATCGAGGTTTTCAACCCACAAGCTTGCCTTGGGTGCCTCAGAGAGGTTTTCACCCATGGATATTTATTTATTGTTATTATTATTATTATTATTTATTATTTATTTTATTTTATTTTATTTATTTATTTTTTCCAGGAGGTGTGGGAAACTATGGAGTTTCCCATAACACACACCCCTCTGCTTATTGAATTTACAAACTCTTCCCTTGACAAAGGCTTCTTGTAAATTTTAAGTCTGTGACCGTTGACAAGCAAGGGGATTCCTTCCTCATCTATGGTTCTGATTTGAACTGTGTCATTATCAAAACATTTTTCCACCATGTAAGGTTCCAAACATCTTGTTATCAACTTGCCTTTGAAATATTTAAACCTTGAACCATACAAGAGCGCCCAATATCCTTCTTGGAAGGTCTTTTCTTTGATGTTCTTTTCATGCCATACCTTCCTTTGCAGTTGAATTACCTCTGTGTAAAGAAGTGCTTGCATTCTGAACTCATCCAATCCATTTAGTTTCAACAACCTCTTTTTTTGGGCATTTTATAGATCTAGATTTAATTCAGCTGCCGTTCTTAGAGTATTGAATTCAAACTCAACTGAAAGTAGAGCCTTCTTACCATAGAATAGTTCTTAGGGAGTGAATCCTGTTGTTGTCTTCCAAGTAGTGTTGTAGGCCCCAGTAGCTTCTACCAATCTTTCTGTCCAATATTTTCTGTTGGTGCTCACAACCTTGGTGAGGATGCTCTCCAAAGCTATGTTAGTTACTTCTACTTGGCCATTCTCCTGAGGGTGATATGCAGTAGAAGTTCTATGCTGAATATTGTTCTTCCTCAAAATATTCTCAATGAGGTGAGAGGTGAATTGCGCTCCCTGATTAGTGACTATTTCTCTGGGGTATCCAAACTTGTAAAACACATTCTCCCTCAGAAATTCTACTACTTTCTCCTCGGTTGCTACCTTCACTGCTTTTGTTTCAGCCCACTTGGTTAGGTAATCAATGCAAACTATGATATACTTATTTTGTCCAAATGGTGGATCAATAGGTCCAACAAAGTCCATGCCCCACTTTTCAAATGGCTCAAGAGCCACCTGAGTGTGCAAAGGCATCTCATCCCTTTGTGTGGGTTTCCCCATCCTTTCGCACTGGTCACACCTGCTGGTGTATCTTATAGAATATTGGTGAAGGGTAGGCCAATAGTATCCTGCCTGCAAAAATTTGTAAGCAATTCTCTTTGCAGCAAAGTGGCCTCCACATGGGCCATCATGACATGCAGAGAGGATATCAAAAATTCTTCCTCTCTCACGCATCTCCTTAGGATTTGATCAGGGCCTAGATTGAAAAGGTTTCCCCTAATCCATGTGAAAGGGGCACTTTTTCTGATGATTATGCTTCTCTCCCTGAATGAAAAATTAGGAGGGAGTCTCCAAACAACCAAGTAGTTGGTTATATCAGCAAACCATGGTGAGAGTGCTGATATAGAAAAGAGATGCTCATTTGGAAACTGGTCACCCACCATTCCTTCTTCACCTGCAGGGAGAGCTAACCTAGAAAAAAAATTTGAAACAACATTCTCCTTTCCAATTTTATCAATAATAGTCAAATTTAATTGCTGCAAAAGTAACAACCATCTAATTATCCTAGCATTAAAATTTTGTTTGTTCATTAAATACTTGATGGCTGCATGGTCAGTGTGAACAAAGGTCTGATATCCAGTTACATAATGTCTGAATTTTTTCAAAGCATGGACAATGGCTAACATCTCCTTCTCAGTAACATTATAATTCAGCTTGGCCTTGGACAAGTTCTTGCTGATAAAATAAATGGCATAAGGGATTTTGTACTCTAATTGTCCTAATGTTTCCCCTACAACTTTGTCAAATGCAACAATGTGGATGTGGAAAGGCAGAGTCCAATTTGGACCTCGGAGGATGGGGTTAGTAGTCAACTTTTCCTTAATGAGCTCGAAAGCCTCTTAACAAGGATTAGACCAAATAAACTCAGAATATTTGGCCAATAACCCAAATAATGGAGAAGCTATCTTGCTGAAATCTTTGATGAACCTTCTATAGTAACCAACTAAGCCTAAGAAACTCTTGACATATTTCTAATTTTGAGAAGCAGGTACCCTTTTGATGATGGTAATCTTGTTTGGGTCTACCTGTATTCCTGCTTGGGATATGGAGTGTCCTAATACAACCCCTGCTTTGTTAAGGAATTAACACTTTTCCGGGCTCAAGGAGAGATGCATATCAATGATCCTTCTTAGTAATTTATCCAAATTGGAGAGAAATTCTTGGAATTCATCCCCATATGGTGTGAAATAATCCATGTAGATTTCGACAGAGTCATGGACTAACTCAAAAAATATGCTCAAGACAACTCTTTGGAAGGTAGCTAGGGCATTGCACAACCCAAAGGGTAAGACTCTATAAGAGAAGGTACCCCAAGGGTAGGTGAATGTAGTCTTATGCTAGTCTTTAGGGCTGATTTGAATCTGATTGTACCCACTGAACCCATCTAAGAAGGAAAATAACTTCTTCCCCACAAGTCCATCCAGGACTTGGTATATATAGGATATATGAACCCTGCATCCAATAGTTTCTACAAATATTCTTTGACTATGTCCTTCAGAGCTGGGTTCATCCTTCTTTGGGGTTGTCTCACGGGCTTGCATCCTTCTTTGATGTAAATATGATGTTTTCACATGGAAGGATGTGTTAGCCACCTATAAAATTTGTCAAATCAAATGGTGGCTAAATCATTTTTTGAGCTTTCAAGAAACAAGTTTTATTGCCAAATTGTTAATTCTTGAAGTCTTATGAAGATGACTTATTCTTGAGTTAATCTTCACTGTTGTTTCCCTTTCAATTATGAAAAATCTACTGTTTTCCTAAAGAAAAGAATGCTGCAAAAAACTTCATTTTTCCCACATTTTACCCCTTCTTCCACTCAAAATTAACCTCCTTTTTATCCCCTTTTACCTCATAAAATTCCTCTATTTTCCCTCATTTCCCTCCTTCCCTTCATAAAAACCCCTTTTGATAAGGTTTAAAACTCCTTTTTTTCCTTATCGGAAGCTTTCAAATCCTTCGAAAATCCTTGAAAAATCATAAAAAACCCACTTTTTACATTATAGGCCTAAGCCCCTTTGGCTAAGCCCTAAACCACTTCCCCACCATGTGACTTGGCACTGGAACCAAGCATTAAGATCCTAGGCACTTATCGCGATCTGGCCTTCATTGAAATGCATTTTTTTGTTACAAAAATCCCCCGATGTGATTGGCTCCTCTTCTTTCTAACTCTTGATCCCTTGCTTCCTTTGTAAAACCAAGAGCCCCGCAATCGGGTGCTAAACACTATATAAACCCTTCCCCAATATAATTTTCCTTTGTATTTCATAAAAAATCCATTTTTTCTATGTTAAAGGAAAACCCGCCTGTTCACGGTCTAAATCATTCCCAACCGTTGATTTAAACCAATCAAACGGTCTTCGGGATCTCGCATCGAAGATTTCATTGGTCGTGTTTTAATATTTTATTGCCCCCTCCCGATTGGCAACCTCCCGATGGATTCTCAACCGTTTATCTCCCTCGCCAGACCCAGATCCGACGGCCCACATTGTTCTTCCCCAAAGCCCATCCTTCCACCTTTGACATTCTTAAATAAATCTCCGCCGTCGATCTGATCCTCAGATCAACGGCCCTTGTTCAATCACATCGAAGATTTTCTGTGCACCTTTCCTCTCTCCTCCGTTGATCGCGATCTTTCGATTGTATCTGGGCCATCCATAAACTAAGATCCGACGGTCCAGATCAATCCTCGCACCCTTGATTAATTTCATGAAACCCTGCTTTATAAAGTTTTTCGGGGAAATCTCCGCCGTTGATCTCTGCATTTCAACGGCTCGCATTAATCCAAATTCCGCCCACCCCTCACCTCATATTTTATTCCTTTGATCCCAAGATTCACTCTGGGCCGTTCATTCCATTCATCTGACGGTCCAGAATCATCCCGATAGGCCCAAATCCTTTGGGTCCTACCCTTCCCAGATCAAATCTCCGTCGTTCATTCCTTGATTTGACAGTCCAGATCAAAACTGCTTAGACTCTTCCCCACATATTATCACCCGAGCATCTATTCTCCATCACGCTCTCTCCACGACCATCCAATCTAAGTCCCCATATCTAACGTTCGACGTGAAATTTCGTGTGATTTTTAGCCTGAAGGTTAAGGATCCAAAATTACGCGATGTAGACAGTTTTAAAAGGCCACATGTCATCCAGTAGCGCATATTGCGTTCAAAAAGTTAAAACAGCCTATCTCCCTTTTTATTGCGCGAAACCGGTGGTTTCTTCAGTCGAAACCACCCTTCCCATTTACACTCCATTTTCCTGAAATTAATCTCCACCATTGATCTCTGTAGATCAACGGTCCTGGTTTAATCTCGCCTTTAGTTCATCACCCTCCGCCATCCTCCAAGGGACTTCATAAGTCATTCTCAGCCGTTGGTCTCTGTGGCCGATCTCATCCGACGGCCCAGGTTACTTCTGAAACCCCAACTTTCGTTTTAACACATTTTTCCATCGGCCAAAGGTTTTCACCCTTTTTCTTTGTATTTTCTACCTCTTCGCTACAATATGGCCCCCTTCACATTATATTTCCCAAATCCATTTCGACCATTGATATCTGCGGATCAACGACCCTAACTTAATATTCCCACCGTTTAAGTCAACCGCCTTCCTTTTTAAACTCGGCAAAGTAATCCTCGTCGTTGGATGCTTTCATGCAATGGCTGCGATCTAACCTAAACCATCTGAAGCAGTTAAACCTTATCCCGCATGATTTTTCAAATTTTTCTTTGATTGTGCAGGCTTTAATAGTTTTTCAATTGTTTTAAAAGGAAATTGAAGGCTGGGGATGATGATCCCACAGGCCTCTATTCATCAAGAATATAATTCTACAGGGTTTGATACCATGTTTCATCGGTGCCTCATGAGCACTGATGCCATTTTAAAACCCTCTATGCGCTTGCACATCAACAAGACACAGCAAAACTGAATCAATCAAAGAGTATCAGTGTTAAAGGATTTAGTCATAGCAAAGATGAAGAATTGAAGATTGTTTACACAGTTTTGAGGGATTACGCTCTAAATCAACTATCTAAAAGCCTAATCCACTCAATTAAACATAGTTTGAAGAACATAATACAAAATTTAGGCCTAATTATGCCTAATACATAGAATTAAAGAAAATTAACAGTGATTAAAGAAGGACAATCAAATCTATCTGTCTGAGAAAGCCTCCACTGCCACATCAGAGGCTAACTGAATCCTCTCAGCTACCAAAAGACACCTGCAGCCTCAAAGCATTCAAAGGAGGTAGAGTTATTGCCTCAATCAGTGATATTTTCCTCAATACAGCTGAACAGTTAATTCAACCAATGGAACTTATTGTAAACTGTCAGAGAAGTTATTACAGGGATAAGAAAAAGCCTTAAAATTCAAATATTTTTATCCACTAAGCCTTGAAAGCCAAATAGAGTTATGAAACAAAGATATGGATCAAATGTATTCCAGCCTAATGCCTTGCATGGTTTTCAAGGCAAAGAATTTCATTAACTGTAGAATTTATGATACTCGAACCCTGGGAAGTCTTCCACCTCCTCATTTTTCTATAAAATCTTCTTGAGGAGTTGATTGTAAAGGGTTGGTTGCAGAACTTTGATATAATATTTATGCTCGAAACTTTCTACATGTAAATAGTGTTCAGAGGCTCTTGAAGCTCTGTTTGTGATCAAATAAGTTAGGCTGAGAAGAGAAGATGATTGCTGAACTGAAACATTGGACTTGAAGAATGTAACTGGATTGATATCAATATACAAGCTGATTCTTGGGATCCTGGTCTATATCACTGGTGAAGTGCTTCTTTCTGTGTTATTGTTTTCCTTTCATGTATGCCATTTTGTCCACTTATTCTCTAATATAGAACAACAAGCATAGAGTTAGGATTTACTATTTACAGTACCCTTCTCTGACTGATAAGATTTATCTCAATGTTTTCCTCCAAATTGTGTGTTTAAGAAGGTCTTAAGTAAAGTGTAAACATTATCAAGGAATGTTGGTTTGTCCCAGTCTTGATGTGCGAAGCTTGAAAAGTAGTTCTTGAATGTTATTTTCGTTATCTGCTTAGTAGAGTTTGACTAGGAAAGTTTATGGTTTGCCCTGTCTTCTAGTTCTTTCTTCAAAGGTAATTCTAAAATTTTCCTTGAGAGTATGCTGAAAGCAGTTTAGATTTAAAAGTATCTTATCTGATCTTAGGCTGCACTTTGTTTTCTTTTCTATTTTCATCCCTTCTGAAATTAATAATGTGGATTACTGGATTGTTTGTCTGATGAGTTAACTTTAATACGAGCTTGTCCAAAGAAGTCTGTGGTTAGCCCTGTCCTTTGGTTGGTTTAAAACAATTAATTAAAAGGATTTTCTTGTTTGAAAACACTGATAAATCCTAGTTGAAATTATTTTCTTTTTCCACCCCTTCAACACTTTTATTGTTCCGTCCCATCATTTTATCTAAGAGATCTTGTGATATAGATGACTTGCCCCTTGGACCACTCTTGAAATTGTTGCACAATTAAACCCTTTTATGACTCCATAGCCCAATGGACTAAAAACCAGTGTCATATCTATCCTATCAGCCAAAGCTTGTTCCGTTTGCTTATACCTTCACCCCTTTGGAACTCTTTAATTTTAGGACTTTCTACTTAACTAAAAATCATGCTCAACCATCCAGAACCAAACAAAAACACTCGCTCTTAATAACTAGCCTAATATCACACATAAAAAACTTAAAGATAAATCAATCTTTGCACTTATAGAGAGATCCCTCTCTGGATTCAGGAGGGCTAGATCCTAGAATCCCAAAGTGGTTCAAGTGTTCTCTTCGCAGTTTTGGTCTCACTAATCTGCTGAAATGACGGGGAGCTAACATTTCTGGCGCCTCCACTGGGGATTTTGAGTTAAAATCTTTAAAACAAGACATTCAGTGTTCAGTGAGTACAAGTAGCCCTCTTCAAGCACTACCAAGCAAATGGTAATCATGATAAAACTTGTTTGAATCAGTGACAATCTAAGGAAACCTTAGGATTCTCATAAGAGCTTATCAAACCTTGAAGGATCAGCTAGCTTAGCCATAAGAGTAGACTTTCTCTGTCTCATCACCGTAGTTAAGTGTTGAAGCAAATTTAGGACACTCTTAGAACCCATAGGACTGAAAAAACTCAGAAAACCTAAAAATATTTTAGATTGGTATTCAAATAAACATGGTGGTGGACCATAAAACCTTTACCTCCAAAAGAGCTAAAAATTTCCACCTTGTGACTCCACAATCCTAAACAGACCTTAATAATCCACTGGGAAGACCCCTTATCATCATAAAATCATATAAACTCAGTTAAAGGACTTTAGGATTAAATTTTTCTTGTTTAAATATCAGTTAGCCTCTTAAATATTGTCATATTTGGTTAAACTTTTCTTGTTTAGTTGGGTCCGAAAAACAAAGCATAGTGGCTCCTAGAAAGATTTATACTAGAGCCTATCCTGACCCAAACCCTCCTGAAATAGTTGACAACCCTGAAATAATCCTTAGGAAGTCTCCTAAGATTAAATCTTCAACTGTTTTCAGATCACCCCGTAGAGCTAACTCTGTTCCTGAAAACCTTGCAGCTCTACAAAATCCACAAGTTGACTTAAGAAATCCATTTAGAACTAGGTCACTTGAGGATTTAGATCAACTAGATTCAGATTCTTCACTTTCATCCCCAGGTAGAAGTGAAAATCCTGGTAGTAGAGAAAATACACCACCAGATCTACATTTCCTTCATAATTTTGGTTTCTCTCATCCTAGATCAGCTCAACAATATATTGCTGGTCCATCCACATCTGTTCTTCATACATCCACTGTTCAAACCACTTTAGTCCAGCCCACTTTCCCTCTTGTAAATCCACCTCCACCTCCTATCATGGCAACATGGTATGCCGCGTTGGTCCTTCCTTTACCATTAGTCAATATTCCGCAGGACTATCAGTCCAAGATACCATTGTATGATGCCAGTAATGCTACTACTGCTTCACAACATGTGGATAAGATGAATGACTACTTTGACAGAAATGAGATTGATGATGAAACTGTCAAAATTAGATTATTTGCTCAGAGTTTAGGGGGAGAAGTAAGAAAATGGTTCAAAGGCTTAACCCCTCAAAATATTAATGATCTCTAAGCCTTCCATCAGTTATTCTTAAACAAATGGGAAGTGAAGAAAAACCCTCTCCAAATACTTTCGGACTACAAGAATCTCCACAGAAACACTGGGGAAAGTGTACAAGCTTATTGCACTAGGTTTAACAGTGTGTATAATGCACTCCCCCCAGACTTAAAAATTCCACAAGGCTCAGCTTTAAACAAGTTTCCTGAAGGATTTGATCCTGAAATGGCCTATCAGCTAAGAGAGAGAGATCCTTTAACTCTTGAAGATATGAAAAAATGAGCTCTTGCTGTAGAAGTTAATTTAATGGAGAAAAGAGCAAGAATGAAGAATGAAAAGAGAGTGTCCTTCAGAGAGGAATCCACACCTTCCACATCTAGCTCAAAGATGGAGAAAATGATGGAGGAGATGATGAAAAAGATGAGCATACTTGAGAGAGCACAAGCTAGTCAAAACCAAACAGCTCCTCAAAACAGAAATCAAAACCAAAATTAGAATTTTAGGAGAAACCAGCCTCAAAATAGACCAAGGGAGGATGATCAACAGATCACTCCTCCATTTCATCAAAACTATGTGAGTGAGGTTGAAGAAACATTGGAAAAAACAGAGGAAGATAACATCAACATGCTAGGAGTAGACAACAATGATTTTGAAGTTCATTACGATAAAAAACAAGGTCTATACACACCCTATGATGACAAAAGAGCAGAGGATGAAAGTTATTATCAAGACATGGAAAATGTCATCATAGAAGCCACAAAGGAATATGACCTTAGGAGCAAAAGCAATCAGGAAACTCCCAAGACTAAGACCTCTGAAAATTCTGTAAAAAACAACACTGTAAATAAACCCAAAGTTACAAAGCAGAAGGATAAAACAGTAGCTGTAAATTCTGATAAAAACAAAGAGAAAAGCACTCAAAACAATGAAAAACAGAGTGTAGACCTTAGTAGCGTTAGCACCTCAGCTAGTGCTCCTGTTAAAACAATTTCGACAAATGTAAATAGAGGAAATCAGCAAACTGATTTTGCTGTTAGAGTGGCAGTTAATAAGCCTGAAACAAGCACTTCAAAGAATCAAATGCCTTTTAGTTTGGAGCAGGAGATTGCTAGAATCAAAATATATGTTCCTCTCACTGAATTGGCTGCCTAACATGTATATAGATCTCAAATTTTGAAGGCTTTTAACATAGAAGAGAATAATGACACTGTCAATCTTAATGATGACCAGCCAGAGCTCATTTTCGGTCCTAAGATTGAAGGTAGATATCAAGAAGGACTAGTTCCTCCTTTTTATGTTAGTTTAAATGTTCATGAAATTTTTTTGCACAATGCTATGCATGATTCCGGGGCCTCTCACAATTTAATGCCCAAAGCTGTAATGGAGAGCCTCGGCCTTGAAATTACTCGACCTTACAAATATCTTTACTCCTTTGACTCAAGCAGAGTGAAATGTTTAGGATTAATCAAAGACCTCTTTGTAAACTTAGCACAAATTCCAGCCAAGTGTGTAGTAATGGATATTGTTGTGGCTGATGTACCCCCAAAATATGGTATGCTGCTATCAAGATCTTGGGGAGCTAAGTTACAAGGAACTATGCAGATGGACATGACATATGCGACCATCCCTGTTTTCAAGCAGACTAGAAGATTTTACAGGGAGTCCCATATGCAATACATGGTTACTAGCCAAGAGAGACCACAAAACACTCCCCTTTATTCTGTAAATATAGGCCTTGAATCATTTATCCTGTTCAATGATGAAACATTCACTGAACAAGTGACTTTAACAGAATTAATGACAGATAGAGAGGAGGAGGAAGACAACACAGAAGTGTCGAAACAGTTTGCTAAACCCGAAAACTACAGCAAACAAAACACAGGTCTAGAGCTGCAAATCATCCATAATTTGCTTTTAAACCTTGAGAGTCAAGAAAGTAGTCCTCAACACAATGAAAAACCCGAGGAATTAAAACAAAGTGTTGATCTTCAAGAACAAACCAAAAGCACACTTGTTGAAGAGGATAGTAACCAAACTGCTGAACCTGAAACTAGTCCTCTGTGGAGTATGAAATTCGATGGGTCTTGCACTAGGAGCAATGCTAGTGCAGGCGTCTAGATACATAACACTGAGAACAACCACACGGAAGGCCATTCATACAGATTAAATTTTCAGTGTTTGAATAACATAGAGGCATACAAATCCCTTCTTTTAGGCTTACACTTGTTGAGGAAATTAGGAGCTAAGAGAATTAAATTGCATGGGGATTCAAAGTTAATCATTAGACAAGTGAATGGGGAATACAATGCTAAACACCCCAGACTTAGAGCCTATAGGAACGATGTCATGGATTTATTGAAAACTTTTGAGGAATCCCAACTTGTTTTTGTCCCAAGACAAAAGAATATCATGGTCCACAGTTTAGCTTTTGTTGCTAGAACATGTTTAACACCATTTGAAACCAAAAAATGCACAACTCAAATTAAATTCAGACCAGCTGTCCCTGATAACAAGAAGTATTGGAAAGTGTTTGATGGAGACAAACAAATAGAAGACTTCCTGCAGTCCAGAAATGAATTTGAACTACCAAGTTCAGATTCAGACTATGAAACAGACTGTCCTAGTGAAGAAAATCTACTTGATAAAGAAGAAGAGTCTCCAGAGATGGCTGATGTAAATCTGTTTTCTAAAAAACTTGAAAACACAACAGAAACTGTTGCAGAGTTAGAAGCAGAAGACTTAGAAACTCTACAGTCTAACAATCAAAGTTTTCCAAAAGGTATGGCCCCTTTAGAAGAGCTATTTGATTTCAATGATGTAGCCAAGAAGCCAAAGCTGGAACCTTTGGAAACTGAAGTTGAAGAGTGTAATATAGGCAGTGAACTAAAACCAAAGATGGTCAAACTGTCTAAAACTCTACCAGCTCACATCAAACTGAAATACATAGAGTTGTTTAAAGAATTTTCTGATGTTTTTGCGTGGAGTTATGAGGATCTGAAATCCTATGACATTGAGATAATTTAGCACAAGATACCTCTCAAGGAAAACGAAAAGCCATTTAAACAAAAACTGCGCAGAATAAATCCTGTTCAATTACCTTTGGTTGAGAAGGAAATCAAGAAAATGTACGAAGCTGGTATTATTGTTCCTATTAGATATTCAGAATGGGTGTCTAACTTAGTGTCAGTTAGGAAGAAAATAGGAGAGATAAGGCTTTGTATAGACTTTAGAGACTTAAACAAAGCCTCACTGAAGGACAACTAACCTTTACCCAAGATGGATCATATTTTACAAAGGGTAGTTGGTTCTAAAAGAATTTCTTTGCTAGATGGCTACTCAGGATACAATCAGATATTAGTACATCCTGATGATCAATTAAAGATAGCTTTACTACACCTTGGGGCACTTTCATGTATGTGAAAATGCCCTTTGGTTTAATGAATTCTGGTGCTACTTTTTAGAGGGCCATGTACATTGCATTCTTGGAAGAGATAGGCTACTTCATTATTATTTACCTGGATGATGTCACTGTTTTTTCCAAGATAGATGAAGAGCACTTAGAACACTTGAGAAAAGTATTCGAGAAATATAGAAAGTTTGGGATATCTTTAAACCCAAAGAAAACACTGTTTGGTCTCCAAGAAGGTAAACTTCTTGGGCACATCATATTAGAAGAGGAGATAAAGATAGACCCAAAGAGGATTGAGGCTATATTGCAAATCACTCACCCTCGAAACATCAAGGAACTTCAATCTTTCATTGGGAATATTAATTTCTTGAGAAGATTCATACCCAACTTAGCTGAACTCCTTAGAAACATTAGAAATATGCTGAAAAGGGAACAAGGGGTTAAATGGACCTTGGAAGCAAAGAAGTCTTTTGAGCTGGTAAAACAAGCATTAACCAAAACACCAGTGTTGAGCCTCAAAATTGTGCTTTCTTTCATTCCACTTTACCTCATTTTCCTTTTTCCATTGCTATCCTAGACCCAATTGATCAATGAATTTAGTTAAAATTACTTTTAGAATGATTTATATGACTGACTTGCTAAGTTTTGTGATTTTTGCCATTGTAAAGCATTTTGACCGGAACTAGCTGCAGAATGCAGACATTCCGTAGCTAACCGGCGATTCTGCAGCTGTCTTCATGTTTGAGTATGTTCCAGGTGGCCTCTCAAGAAAAACCGCATATGGGCATAATCCACGTCATGTCTACATGGTTCGTTGCTCACCATGAAGGAAGAAACAAATTCTGGGTATGGTTTTGATACGTGGGAACACATTTAAGAAAGCAGACTTCTAGTAGGACTGTCTCAGTCCAGATGTCCATTTCCTTGTTACGCAGCCACTTCAAGAGTCCTAATGTGATTCCGAAAAGGAAAGACAATGTTCCTGAAATTGTTGCAAGTCTTGTTATTTACATTTGTTATATAAACACTTGGGAAACCGAGAGCTAGGCTAGATTTTGTTCTAGATTTTGCTTAGATTCTGTGCTACATTTATGAAGACGCAGAGTGCTCTGTTCAAGTTATTTCACTTTTAATGAAGCAGACAGTGTTGTTTTGAAAGCGTTGATTTGATTTGGAGTTAGATTCCGTCAGGTGGTAGAGGGCCCCTGCCTCTTGCACAAATTTATTTGCGTAATTTAGATAAGTATTCTAGCTGCCTTTACGTTTTTGAATTTGAATTAGTAGTTGTTTTCATTAGCTACTGTGGTTATACTCATTCTAAAAACTATTCCAAAAGAAGAAGCTCTTCCAAAAGATTATAATGATGAATGGGAAATGGCTATAGTATTGTAGGGTTTAATTGTAGTCTCTTTTATTCACCATCACATTTATACTTATGATAAGCACTCTTCCACAAGAAGAAACTCTTCCAAGAAATATTTATACTGTCTTAAGCATGATTGTGATCTTGAACGTTTTAGTTGTGTGTTTTCACTAAGTACCATAGTTTTTCTTGCTCTTAAACGCTTGTCAAAAATATCATAATGATGGGTAGGAGATGGCTATGATATCTTAGTTTTTCATTGCTTTCAGTCTTTACGTTTGCATAGCATAAGTTAGGATACTCCGGAGTTTAATTGCACTTAACTCATGTTCAATTGTTTTGCTTTAAGTTTGATAATGACTTGTAGTTTAACATTGTTTTAGGCTAGTGACATTTTAGGTTTGGTTGCAGTTCAACTCATTGCATTTGCACTCCATATTCAGTTGTCATTCATTGCATACTAGATTACTTTAGTTGTTAAATTTAACAAAACAGCCTTCATTATTCACAAATCTCTTCTTGTTCTAAAATCCATAATTGATTCATAACCATATGAACAGAAGACCATATCATTTTAAGGCCTGAAGTACTTCTGCAACTTCCTTATCATCTTACAAACAAACATTTTCCTCAATAGACTATTTCAAAAATCTATAACCTTTGAGTGAAGTGTAGTGCTATAAAACTGAGTTGCAGAATAGAGTTAGGAATTAGATTTAGAGTAGAAGATCTTATGATGGTATCAATGTTTTACTCCAAACATACTTCAACAAATCTATAATCAAGGATAAAATGTTGCATCATTATAAGTTAGTTGTTTAAACTGTTTAGTTAGGAAGATTTGCATACTTAGTGACCATGTTTCAAGCTCTCTCTCAAATGCCTTTGATGAAAGAATTTGACAAGTTTAGTTTGTGTTTTGAATCATTTGCTTAAAATTCATTATCAAGCTTTGCTTTTGCTTATTCATAGTTTAGATTTAATTCTGTTATTAATATTGCATTTTCATTTACCATTTGACTTCAACCAATTAGGTTTCACTCTGTTTTTAATCGTTATCTTCCTTCCATTAGCTTTCTAGTCATTTTCCTTGTGAACATAAAACCACCAAAAGATCAAAAACATCATAAATCATCACAAAAGACCAAAAACATCACAAAACACTACACACAACGCATTAAGAAACAAACACCTAGGTACATACGGTACACTTCACTTCAGCAGTTTACCAACCCTGGTTGACAATTAAATGAGCTCAATTTAGGAGACTAGATTGAGACCAAACATTTTGGCGCCGTTGCCGGGGAAGTGAAAAATAGGTAACCTTTGTTTCTTAGCATCCAAAAACAATTATATGCGTAGGGAGAAAGATTCAAGGGGAAGATTTATAAGCAGCAGAGGCAGAAGTTTGATTTCTAGAACACCACTTGTTTCATCTAGATCCAGAGCTAGTACACCTTCAACTCATACCCATATTCCATCCTCTCTTGATCCTAGACTTCTAGAAGATCTAAAATCAGATATCCCATTAGAAAAACCTTCCACTTCATCTACTGAACCTGCCATAGAAGAAGATCTAAAAACTCCTGTTAGGGACACAAACCTTTCCACTTCCACAAGAGAGTCAACCATGGCAGAAGAAGGAGGAGGAGGAGTTTTTAATGGAGAAAACACACTGTTTGGAGGTAGAGGTAGAGGTAGAGGAGAATGAGGTAGAGGTGCAAATGGAGGAAGAGGTAGAATAGGAAGCTCTTTTGGGTTCCCTATAATTGATGAAGAAACCAATACAACCATGAAAAATATTTCACCCTCTGTCCTTCCAAACTTCTATGGACTTAAAACTGAAGATCCTGAAACTTTCTTATTCGAATTTGAAGTTCTATGTAGAACTTATGACTACTTACAAGATGCTCAAAAACTAAAATTATTTCCTTCAACTTTGAAGGGAGCAGCATTGAAGTGGTTTATGAGTCTAATCAGTAGTTCTATTAGAACATGGGAAGACATGAAACAAGCATATCTAGAGAGATATTTGGATTATTGTATGCCGGTTAATCATAAGGAAGAAGTGTTCAAGATGTTACAAAAGGAAGATGAAAATTTGGAAGATTTATTGGAGAGATTTAATTACAACATCAAAAGGGCAAAAATGGAAAACCTAGATCAAGACACCTTAAAAGCTCTTTTGTTGAAAACAATTAGGGATGAATGGTTGGATATCCTTAACATGATGGGAAAAGGAGATATATCACAACTCACATTACCTAAAATATCTGAGTTATGTATCAACCTTTCAAGAGGGAAATCTAAAACTGTCAAAGGTCCAAGAGATCCTGCTCTTGCAAGGGCAAGTAAGTTTGCTTCTAGGACAATAAGTAGATCAGAAATAGGTCACATGCTTGATGATTTAAAATCTGACATCTTAGGGAGTCTTAGTGAACAAATAGACACCCTCAAGATACAAAACAAGAAAAAGGTTGAATCTGATGCCTTGGCAATCTTTTGTCCCAAATGTAGAAAGAAACATGCCTTGAGAGAGTGTCCTTTGGATGTAAAAGTTGTAGAAACCTGTGTTATTTGTTCTGAGAAACATGAGACCAAGAATTTTCCTTCTCTTCCTGGTCTCAAGGCTGTCTTTCAAGAGGAAACTCATACAGATTCCACAGAGTCTCTCAATTTTGTATCTAGAAGACCTTGGCAGGGACCTCAAACACAAGGATTCCATGATCAAATGTATAATCAACCTCCACATTGGAATTCTTGGTAGCAACCTTGGCCCCAATTTCAAAATCAATTTCAGTCCTGGGCACAAGGAACACAAATTACCTATGGAAGATACTCTCCATGCTATCAGTATCCACCATCCTATCCACCATACCCACATTTTTATCCTCAAAATCCTCAACAAAATTTTCCTCAAAATATTCAACAAAATTTTCAACAAAATTCTCAACAACATCATCAAAATCAATCACATCAAAATAAACCACTTTCATTACCATTCCCTCAAAAATAAAATCAATTGCCTGCTCAACCCATACCAAACCCCAATAATAAGAACCCTCAGAATACATACATGATAGAAGGCCAACAATTTCCAACTTATTTAATCACTCCTTTAGACCTTAGTGATGTTCAACTGAGGTCTAGAAGAATACTTGAAAAGAGGAAACCTTCTGTGATCATACAAGAACAAGATAATTCTGAGGAAGACTCCCTACGGGTGAATAAAAGTCTTGAGGAAGACACATCCTTTCAAGACCAAAACATTGAAAAACTAAAACAAAAAGATCCAATAAATCCAACTCCTGTATTAGAGCAACCATCCACATCTACTTCTATACCTCCCTTCCCGGAAAGATTACAAATTGATAAAGGTGTAGAAAAACAAATAATGGTGCCTAATTATGATTTCTTGGATGAATTGAGAAATGTTTGCATTAAAATTCCATTATTGCAAGCCATCAAAGAAATCCCAATTTTAGCCAAAACAATAAAGGAGTTGAGTATGAAAACAACAAGAAAAAGAATAAGAGAAACCAAGAAAATTCAACTGGTAGGACAAATAGCAGACATTATGATGGGCAAGATTACTATTCCAAAGTATCTTGACCCAGGAAATCCAGTTGTCAAAATTCACATCAATGGAATTGAAATTCAAAACACACTCATTGACTTAGGAGCGGCAATAAATATCATGAGTAGACAAATCATGGACAAACTGAAACTTCCTAATCTTCTCTTTACACCCACACTATTACAATTAGCAGATAGATCTGTGATCAGACCAGATGGGGTAATAGAAGACATTCCAGTGTCCCTAGACTCTTGGGAGTACCATGTGGATTTCATGATCCTAACTCCTAAGAATAATCTAGGAGGCCATCCTGTTATATTAGGAAGACCTTGGTTGGCTACAGCTGATGCTTTTATTAGTTGTAGGTCCGGTGATATGTATATTTCTGATGGTAGTTCAACTAAGAAATTCACTTTATATCCTCTAGCTAGGACAATTACAGATCTAGATGACACTCAATGGATAGAGGATGAAGAATATTTACAACCACTCTTCACAATTTCAGAAATTAGTGAAGATAATCAAATTCTGAATAGTCTAGAAAACTTTGAATCCTCTCCAGAACACAAACATGAATCATTTCGGGAGGGATCCAATATTGAATTTTTGTCATCTAGGTAGATGTCTCTTCATTCTATGGACAAATTTGGCAGCTCTACAAGTGAAATTTTTCCAGGCAAAACTTTGAACATAAATAAGAACCTAGAAAAATCTCAACAAGAAGAGTTAGTCAAAGTATTACAGAGACATTCTTCTGCTTATGCATGGGAATACACTGACATGAAAGGGATAAGCCCCAAGACTTGTACTCATCACATCTATATAAAGGCAAATTTCAAACCAATCAGACAACGTCAAAGACGGATGAATCCAAATCTTAGGAAAATTGTTAAAGAGGAATTGCAAAAATTGTTAAATGTTAATTTCATCTATCCTGTCTCAGATAGTCAGTGGGTTTCTCCTTTGGTAATTGTGCCAAAGAAAAATGGAAAATGGAGGGTGTGTGTTGACTACCGAGAACTAAATAAAGCTACTCTTAAAGACCATTTTCCCTTACCTTTCATAGATCAAGTATTAGATACATTAGTTGGCAAAAAGTACTTCTCATTCCTAGATGGGTTTAGTGGTTACAATCAAATCCATGTAGCACTTGAAGACCAAGACAAAACCACATTCACCTGTCCCTGGGGTACCTATGCTTACCGAGTATTGTCATTTGGATTATGCAATGCACCTGCAACATTCCAAAGGGCAGTATTAGGAATTTTTTCGGATCTAATACATGACTGTGTAGAGGTGTACATGGATGATTTCACAGTTTATGGGAATACATTTGAAGAGGCTTTAGAAAACTTGGAAAAAGTCTTAAAAATATGTCAAGAAGCAAACCTTTCACTTAGTCATGAAAAGTGTTTTATGATGTTCACTGAAGGTATTGTTTTAGGGCACCACATTTCAGGAGATGGGATTAGAGTTGATGAGGCAAAAGTTGAAGTCATTTCTAACCTATCCATTCCAAGTTGTCAAAGAGATGTTAGAAGTTTTCTAGGATTTACAGGGTATTATCGGAGATTCATAGAAAACTTTACTAAGATAGCATCTCCACTCTTCAAATTACTCACCAAAGATTGTGAATTCAAGTGGACTTCTGATTGCCAGTTAGCTTTTGAAACCCTGAAAACCAAAATCTCTGAAGCACCTATATTAAGGGGACCTAACTGGAAGTTACCTTTTCATATCTCGACAGATGCTTCCGATACAGCTCTAGGAGCAGTATTGGGATAGAAAGATTTGATTCCCTATGCCATCTATTATATCGGTAAAAATTTGACTCCTGCAGAGTTAAACTATACTGTAACTGAAAAAGAGTTTTTAGCTGTTGTTCATGCCATAAACAAATTTAGACACTATATAACAGGCTATGAAACTTTTATTCACACTGATCATTCTACAATTAGATACCTAATGAACAAATCAATCACTAATGGCAGAGTTATAAGATGGTTATTGCTCTTACAAGAATTCAACATTACTCTTCTAGATAGGCCTGGAAAACAAAACACAGTAGCTGATTTCCTATCTAGACTCCAAAATATCAAAGATGACACTCCAGTTGAAGATCAATTTCCTGATGAATATCTTTTTGCAATTTCTACTCAAACTCCATGGTTTGCTGATATTACTAATTATTTAGTTTCAGGAAAATTTCCTTCAATTATGAATGCAAGGGATAAAAGAAAAATCATTTGTGATAGTGCAAAATATTCATGGGTTACTAATGAGTTGTACAAGACAGGTCCAGATTTGATCATTAGAAGGTGTGTTCGTGAAGATGAGATGCCTGAGATTCTCAAGGCATGTCATGATGAACCTTGTGGCGGACACTTTGCAGATAAGAGGATAGCCTATAAGATCCTTAATTTAGGATATTATTGGCCATCCTTGTTTAAAGATGCTAAGGAGTATGTCAAAAGGTGTGACAGTTGCCAAAGGGTAGGGAAACCTTCTCCTTCGGGTGAGATGCCATTACAACCTCAGGTACACATTGAACCTTTTGAAAAATGGGCTTTGGATTTTGTAGGACCTATTAGTCCTCCATCAAGACAAAAGAAATATATATTAGTTTGCACTGATTATGTTACTAAGTGGGTAGAAGCTAAACTATTACTTGTTGCTAATGAAGCATCTGTAGTTACTTTTCTTTTTTAGGATATTTTTACTCGTTTTGGTGTCCCAAGGGAAATTGTTACAGATCAAGGAGCTCAATTTACATCAAGGCTAGTGGAGCAAATGATGGAGAAGTACAAAATCAGACATAGAAAATCTAATCCTTATCATCCACAAGCAAATGGTCAAGTGGAATCTACTAATAAGATCATTGAAGGAATCCTAACAAAGACTGTTCATTTACATAGAAGAGATTGGGTAGATAGGCTTCCTGAAGCCTTGTGGGCCTATAAAACTACATGGAGAAACACAACAGGCCATACTCCTTATGAGCTTGTTTATGGAAAGCAAGTTTTGTTTCCTATAGAGTTCCAAATCCAAACATTCAAGATGGCAGTTCAGCTAGGACTTGATCTAACGGAGGCACAGAAGCATAGACTGGAGCAAATTAATTAATTGGATGAGATCAGACAAGATGCAGTTCAGAAAACAAGTCTAGTCCAACATCAAAGGGATAGATGGCATGACAAGTACATCAAAGAGAAGAAATTCAAAGAAGGTGACTGGGCTCTCTTGTTTGATTCAAAATTCAAGGATTTTCAAGGTAAATTTCAGACACATTGGCTTGGGCCATATGAAATTGTTGAAATTTTTGATCATGGGGCAGTAAAAATCAGAACTATAGATGAAGAAGAGGTCACTTTTCTTGTGAATGGTCATAGATTGAAGCTGTATCACAAACCACTCTCAAGAGAAGAATTTGTCAAGAAGTTCCAAGAATGTAGTGATGTGAAGTTAATGAAGAAGAATTCTTCTTCTTCATCAACTTGATTAAATTTTCTGAAGTATTTCTTTGAAAAAAAAAATAATAAATAAAAATAAATAAATAAATAAAATAAATAAAGGTATAAACATGAAAACCAATCATTGATTGGCATGTTTATACAGAAAATATAGGGTGAAAATTAGAGTCTCTCTGACACTCTAACTTTTCCATTTTGTTTTTGCAAGCAGCTGTTAAAAAATCGTAAGTTCAGATCCATAGTGCTTATGATCCATCTCATTTCATTTCACTTCATTCACCTATCCATCCATACTCCATTTCATTCATTCATTCATATTCTACTTCATTCCATGTTTCATTCATCTCATTCCATACTCCATCCATCTCATTTTCATGTCAAGATTTAAAGTCTGATGTCTTGTTGTAAATGCATAAAACATGTCATGGATTGCAGGGCAGTTTTTATGTTCTTTCACTCCATTTCATAAACTGAATCCATTCCATTTCATCATCCACTTCATACATATCATAACACATCATCCATCTCCATTCATACCACATAAAATTTCACCTATATTTCCAAAAACCACTCCATTCCATGATCAAAATGCTCTACAGGTACATTCTGCAGCTTAACAGACATTCTGCAGCTGTTCAGCCTTTCCGCAGCTAGCCAGACATTCCGCAGCTACAAATCCTGAAGGCATTAGTTAGCAGAAATTAGAATTACAACAAAATGATCCAGTGTATCCATGAATAAAAAGCATCAAGAAGGATTATGAAGACTCTTCCAAAGGTGAACAAAGAAGACAAAGACTACAAAAATCAAATGAAAAGCAGAGGTAACAAGTTTAGATTATAATGGCATTTCATAAAGTTTAGCATAGTTTTAGTTATGAATTGTTCGAAAAGGTTGTTTTAATTATTTTTATTGATCAAGACCAATAAACCCTCCACAGACTTTGGATTAAAATCTCTCATTTCAAATTCCATATCCGACATCATTTAAGCAGTTAAAATGGCCGAGGTGTTTGAATTCTTCACGTCTCTTAACCAAATCATTCAATGATGATTCTCTTTGCCGTTATAAAAATATCCGCCGTCTTTTCAATCATTAATTCGTTTCCTCCACCTCACTCCATTACCCCATTTCGTGACTACTTCCATCACTCCATTCTGTAGCCGGCATTTCATTCCGCAAACAGAGATATTCTTATCATTGAGAGCAGAGAAAAAGGGTAAACGCAGAGGTATAGTAGCGTGAGAATTTGAAGCCATTTGATTCTGTGGGCAAACAAAGTATCACTATGGGCAAAGATTAAGCATTATTACTATAAACATAGAGGTATAGCAGAGAAGAATTTGAAGTCATTTGTCACCAGGAGACAGAGGTATAGCATTGAAGAATTTGAAGCCATTTGTTACCAAGAGACAGAGATATAGCAGTATGGGAATTTGAAGCTATTTGCCACCGAGAGACAGAGGTATAGTAGTGTGGGAAATTTGAAGCCATTTGTCACTGTCAAACAGAGGCATACCAGTCCAAAGTTCCATTGTCAACAGAGGCATATCAGTCCGAAGTTTTGAAGCCGTTTTCATTGTCAACCAGAGGTATATCAGCTCGAAGTTTGAAGTTGTTGTCACTATCAATCAGAGGTATATCATTCCGAAGTTTGAAGCTATTGTCACTATCAATCAGAGGTATATCATTCCGAAGTTTGAAGCCATTTTCATTAAGAACTTGAAGCCATTTTAATTCGAAGGTGAAAGTTATTGTTTCTGTGGGTAGAAGAGTGTTAATCTGAACATTGAAGAAGCAATTATGGGTTTTATAGTAAGAACTGAACCAGTGGGTTCAAAATACTTAGAAGGCTACCCTCAATGCAAAGAAATGTTGCAACAGATAGGATGGCTTCAATTTTTGGAGAAATTTAATGGCTTCCACAAAGAAGTCACTAAAACATTTGCAAGATCATTTCAAGGAGCTGAAGTTTAAGTGGGGGATGTCAAATTTACTGTCACTAAAGTTTTCATTGCAGAAGCTACAGGGTTGCTCAGAAATGGAGAGAGATGGTTCAAAAATAGAGAATTCCACAATGAATCCTGGAAGCAAATTCTAAAATCACCAGGTATGGATGTCACTGTATTTAAGAAAGGAATTCCAAGTTCCGCATTGAAAAATAAATGGAGAAACATACTACTTCTTCTGCAAAAATTTATTACATGTGAGGGTAGGTATGGCACATTTTATGTCTACCACATTAGACTGATAATGCATTTTCTGGGGGAAGACTTAAACCTACCTTATTTCTTGATTCAAAGCTTGAAAAATATGGCTTCCTGTGTTCAAAGAAGGGTTCAATTTTTAGAGACAACTTTATATCATCGTGGTTTGGTTAAAATTTTGATTGAACATCATTTAACCAAAACAAATGATACATGGGACAATTTCTTGACAAGAAATCATTTTGAAGAGCCAAAAGAGCCCTCACCTGAACCACAGCCTACAAAGAGAAGCAAGAAATGGAGGACTTCAAAAGTTGAAACTGATAAAACAATCCAAGAAAGTAGTGAGGAAATCATTTCAGAGAAGTTGACTCAAATCAAGAGACAGCTTAAGGAAGAAAAGGTAATCAGGAAATCTGCCAAGGAGAAAGGAGAGGGATCTTCTTTACCTAGAAGAAGCCATAGATTAAAGGGAAAACTAAGGAAAACTCAAATCAAACAAACAGGGGTGATTAATATAGAAGATGAAGAAACATCCATTGAAGAAGATGTTGAAGAGGATTTTAATGAAGGAACCCCTGAAATTGACCCTGCTCAGCAAGAAATTTATGACTATGTGGAAACTTTGGAAAAGAGAGCTTCAGAAAGTAAGGAGAGAACCCCTAGTCCTCCACTGTCTGAAATAGATGTATTAAGAAGGGATAGATATGAGTTGGAAATACTTAATAGACACATAAAAAATGAGAATGAAATTATCAAGGATCAAGTCAAGCTCAAAACTGATATGAACTCAACCTTATCCTTACATATAGACAAAGTGGAAAAGACCAATGACAAGTTGAAGAAGAGGAACAAAAAGCTAATCAGGGCACTTACCAACCTAAGGTTCAAACTTGTTATCAGAAAACCCAGAAGATCGTTAGCTTCCAGACAAAGGAGAAGGAGAGGATTAGATGTTCTTGCAGAAGCCTATGAGTTCATAGGATAATTTGCATGAGGACATGCAAGGAGACAGCAGTGGGGGTATGTTGAGCCTCAAAATTGTGCTTTCTTTCATTCCAATTTACCTCATTTTCCTTTGTCCATTGCTATACTAGACCCAATTGATCAATGAATTTAGTTAAAATTACTTTTAGAATGATTTATATGACTGACTTGCTAAGTTTTGTGATTTTTTCCATTGTAAAGCATTTTGACCGGAACTAGCTGCAGAATGCAGACATTTCATAGCTAACTGGCGATTCTGCAGCTGTCTTCACGTTTGAGTATGTTCCAGGTGGCCTCTCAAGAAAAACCGCATATGGGCATATTCCACGTCATGTCTACATGGTTCGTTGCTCACCATGAAGGAAGAAACGAATTCTGGTTATGGTTTTGGAACGTGGGAACACATTTAAGAAGACAGACTTCTAATAGGACTGTCTTAGTCCAGATGTCCATTTCCTTGTTACGCAGCCACTTCAAGAGTCCTAATGTGATTCCGATAAGGAAAGACAATGTTCCTGAAATTGTTGCAAGTCTTGTTATTTACATTTGTTATATAAACACTTGGGAAACCGAGAGCTAGGCTAGATTTTGTTCTAGATTTTACTTAGATTCTATGCTACATTTCTGAAGACGCAGAGTGCTCTGTTCAAGTTATTTTCACTTTTAATGAAGCAGACAGTGTTGTTTTGAAAGCGTTGATTTGATTTGGAGTTAGATTCCGTCAGGTGGTAGAGGGCCCCTGCCTCTTGCACAAATTTATTTGCGTAATTTAGATAAGTATTCTAGCTGCCTTTACGTTTTTGAATTTGAATTAGTAGTTGTTTTCATTAGCTACTGTGGTTATACTCATTCTAAAAACTATTCCAAAAGAAGAAGCTCTTCCAAAAGATTATAATGATGAATGGGAAATGGCTATAGTATTGTAGGGTTTAATTGTAGTCTCTTTTATTCACCATCACATTTATACTTATGATAAGCACTCTTCCACAAGAAGAAACTCTTCCAAGAAATATTTATACTGTCTTAAGCATGATTGTGATCTTGAACGTTTTAGTTGTGTGTTTTCACTAAGTACCATAGTTTTTCTTGCTCTTAAACGCTTGTCAAAAATATCATAATGATGGGTAGGAGATGGCTATGATATTTAGTTTTTCATTGCTTTCAGTCTTTACGTTTGCATAGCATAAGTTAGGATACTCCGGAGTTTAATTGCACTTAACTCATGTTCAGCTGTTTTTCTTTAAGTTTGATAATGACTTCTAGTTTAACACTGTTTTAGGCTAGTGACATTTTAGGTTCAGTTGTACTTCAACTCATTGCATTTGCACTCCATATTCAGTTGCCATTCACTGCATATTAGATTACTTCAGTTGTTAAACTTAACAAAATAGCCTTCATTATTCACAAATCTCTTCTTGTTCTAAAATCCATAATTGATTCATAACCATATGAACAGAAGACCATATCATTTTAAGGCCTGAAGTACTTCTGCAACTTCCTTATCATCTTACAAACAAACATTTTCCTCAATAGAATATTTCAAAAATCTATAACCTTTGAGTGAAGTGTAGTGCTATAAAACTGAGTTGCAGAATAGAGTTAGGAATTAGATTTAGAGTAGAAGATCTTATGATGGTATCAATGTTTTACTCCAAACATACTTCAACAAATCTCTAATCAAGGATAAAATGTTGCATCACTATAAGTTAGTTGTTTAAACTGTTTAGTTAGGAAGATTTGCATACTTAGTGACCATGTTTCAAGCTCTCTCTCAAATGCCTTTGATGAAAGAATTTGACAAGTTTAGTTTATGTTTTGAATCATTTGCTTAAAATTCATTATCAAGCTTTGCTTTTGCTTATTCATAGTTTAGATTTAATTATGTTTTTAATATTGCATTTTCATTTACCATTTGACATCAACCAATTAGGTTTCACTCTGTTTCTAATCATTAGCTTCCTTCCATTAGCTTTCTAGTCATTTTCCTTGTGAACATAAAACCACCAAAAGATCAAAAACATCATAAATCATCACAAAAGACCAAAAACATCACAAAACACTACACACAACGCATTAAGGAACAAACACCTAGGTACATACAGTACACTTCACTTCAGCAGTTTACCAACCCTGGTTGACAATTAAATGAGCTCAATTTAGGAGACTAGATTGAGACCAAACAACCAGTTCTAATAAGTCCTGATTTTTCAAAAGATTTTTACAATTTTTCATTTGCATCAGAACATACAATAGTTGTTGTCCTATTGCAGAAAAATCCACAGGGACAAGAGCAGCCTATTTCATTCTTTAGCAAGGCATTGAGAGATGCTCCTCTGAAGTACAACATTATGGAGAAAAAAGTTTTTCTTTGGTCAAATATTTAAAAGACTTCAGAGTTTATATTTTGCACTCCCACATCATTGCCTTTGTCCCAAATTCAGTTGTGAAAGACATTCTAACAGAGGACCCAGATGGTAAGAGAGGTAAGTGGATAGCTGTGATACTTGAATATGATTTAGAGATCAAGCCCACTAAACTCATTAAAGGCCAAGGACTAGCTAGATTAATGGTTGAATCCAATTTTGAATTTCTTGATATTAATATGATAAATGCTTTAGATGAACAAGAGGAACTGTCAACTCCCATTATTGAAGATAATTTTATGAATTCTTCTTGGTATGCTGATATTCTATATGTTTTTCTCAATCTTAATACACCTCCTGGTTTATCAAAAACAAAGGCAAGGTTTTTAAATTTAAAAGTTGTAAACTACTGCATTATAGATAAATGTCTTTATTGGAAAAATGCGACTGGTATATTGCTTAAATGTTTGCCTGAGAATGATGCAGAGAAGGTTAAACACGAGTTCCATGAAGGATAATGTGGAGGCCACCTCTACTGGAAGACTATAGCCAACAAAATCCTTAGAGCTGGTTACTATTGGCCCACCCTCTTTCTAGATGTACACAAAATGATCATTGCCTGCCATAAATGCCAACTTTTTGAAGGGAAAAGAAAATTTCTTCCTTTACCCTTGCATCCGATCATTGTTGAAGCTATTTTCAACAGTGGGGACTTGACTTCATAGGAGAAATCCATCCACCCTCATCTTCCCAGCATAGATGGATACTCACTGCAATAGACTACTTTACCAAATGGATAGAAGCCATCCCTTCTAGGCAAGCCAATGACTCTGTCATCATAAAATTCATTGAGACTCATATCCTCTCTAGATTTGGCTGTCCTAGGACGATCATCATTGATAATGTAGCTGCATTTGGATCCAAGAAGATGGTTGAATTCTGTCACAAATATCAGATTACATTGGGTCATTCTACTGCTTATTACCCTCAAGGTAATGGGCTGGCAGAATCCTCAAACAAGAGTTTGATGAACATAATCAAGAAGTTGCTGGAGGAAAACAATAAGTCTTGGCACACAAAGCTATTTCATACACTATGGGCCAACACATTAACACTTAAGAAATCTATTGGGATGCCACCCTATCAGCTTGTGTATGGTACAGATGCAATTTTTCCAACCAGCCTTGGTGTACCAGTTATGAAGTTGATGCAAGAAGTGCAGTCTGAAGACAATGACATGATCAGAAGGATTAATCAGACTATACATCTTCAGCAGACCAGAGAGGAGGTCTACAACAGAGCATTACAAAAGCAAGAGAGCATCGAGAATTTTTTTGACAGAAGGACAAAAGCCAGCAATTTCAATGTTGGTGACAAAGTGTTAAAGTTGGACTCAAGGAGAGAAGACAAGGGCAAGCATGGGAAATTTGATAATTTATGGCTTGGCCCTTATCTCATTCATTCTACTGCTGGTAACAATGCTTTTTTCTTGCAGGAGTTGAATGGAGCTGAACTGTTTGGGGGTCTTGTCAATGACAGGATGCTCAAACATTATTTCTCTTGATCCTATCATGTTTGGAAGCCTTTTTATATTTTTTTTTCATTATAAATATTTCATCCATCATTTCATTCAAAGTTAGAAAAATCAAAAATACAAAAACAATAGAAAGAGAAAAATTGGCAGATTGTAAAAATAAGAAAGGTACAACCCCATACCAAAAAGAGAAACAAAATCTGAAAGTGTGCAAGCTCAAATGCCACTCCTGAAAAACACACTTCTAGTGAGTCATATAGCCTAATAATGACTAATTAGTTTTAAATTGGCTGCTGATAGGTTAGTGAATCAGATTTTCCAAACAACTTAATCTTGGCTTATCAGTTAGGTAGATTAGGATAGAAAAATAAAGGTTCAAACAAGCTCAAAATCCGAACCTAAGATTCCAAAAGAAGAATAACTCCAATCTGTTTAAACCGTGAGTCAAAGACATAAGTAAACTGGTTCTGATATGCTCAAAACTTGAACCAGAGAACAAATAAAAAAACAACTCAAACAAACTCAAAAACAGAGCTGAAGAAAAGAGAAGGATGTGCTTAGAACTTTCAGATATTAAGCCTTCACCATTTTGATTTAATTTTCTACAAATAATAAATCTATGTGTAGCTTGTTTTTATGCCATAGATCAGCAACAGGTTAGACTGTTCAATCCTGAATTGTATGTTTTTAAATTTTTGTTTTAGAATTTAGTGAATAAAAATATGTTAGACAGTTTAATCCTAAAAGGTAGTAGTTAGGTAGAGAAGCTTATGAACTCAACTGTTTAATTTGAGTTCATGGAGAAATAAGAAGTAGACTTAGATTAGTTTTTTGCTTTCAAAGGAATAAAATGTTTGTAAAAAGAGTTTTCCAATCCAAATGCACTCTAAAAGAAGAAAAAATGTTAGATCAGTAGGATTGGGTAGGTAGAAAGCTTGTTTGATAGAGTTCCATTGTTTTTCATGACTGCTAACATTATCAGAACCGAAGAAGATCATCCAAGTGAAGAAATTTGTAGCCCAATGGATAAGGCATTGATCAGCCCCTAGAGAATACAGGTCTGAAGTTCTTGATGCCTTCAAGAAGGCACCATCGCCATGTGGAGCCACTGTTAGCCACCTATAAAATTTGTCATATCAAATGGTGGCTAAATCATTTTTTCGAGCCTTCAAGAAACAAGTTTTATTGCCAAATTGTTAATTCTTGAAGTCTTATGAAGATGACTTATTCTTGAGTTAATCTTCACTGTTGTTTCCCTCTTAATTCTGAAAAATCTGTTGTTTTCCTGAAGAAAAGACTGCTGCAAAAACTCCATTTTTCCCACATTTTACCCCTTATTCCACTCAAAATTAACCTCCTTTTTATCCCCTTTTACCTCATAAAATTCCTCTATTTTCCCTCATTTCCCTCCTTCCCTTCATAAAAACCCCTTTTGATAAGGTTTAAAACTCCTTTTTTTCCTTATCAGAAGCTTTCAAATCCTTCGAAAATCCTTGAAAAATCATAAAAAACCCATTTTTTACATTATAGGCCTAAGCCCGTTTGGCTAAGCCCTAAAACACTTCCCCACCATGCGACTTGGTGCTGGAAACAAGCATTAAGATCCTAGGGGCTTATCGCAAATGGGGCGTTCATTGAAACACATTTCTTTGTTACAAAAATCCCCCGATGCAATTGGATCCTCTTCTTTCTAAATCCTGATCCCTTGCTTCCTTTGTAAAACCAAGAGCCCCACAATTGGGCGCTAAACACTATATAAACCCTTCCCCAATACAATTTTCCTTTGTATTTCATAAAAAATCCACTTTTTCTATGTTAAAGGAAAACCCATCGGTTCACGGTCTAAACCATTCCCAACTGTTGATTTAAACCAATCAAACGGTCTTCGAGATCTCGCATCGGAGATTTCATTGGTTGCGTTTTAATATTTTACTGCCCCCTCCCGATTGAAAACCTCCCGATGGATTCTCAGCCGTTGATCTCCCCCGCCAGACCTAGATCCAACGGCCCACATTGTTCTTCCCCAAAGCCCATCCTTCCACCTTCGGCATTCTTAAATAAATCTCCGCCATCGATCCGATCCTCAGATCAATGGCCCTCATTCAATCTCATCGGAGATTTTCTGTGCACCTTTCCTCTCTCCTCCGCCGATTGCGATCTTCTGATTTCATCTGGGTCATCCATAAACTAAGATTCGATGGTCCAGATCAATCCTCACACCCTTTGATTAATTTCATGAAACCCCACTTTATAAAAAATTTCAAGGAAATCTCCGCCGTTGATCTCTGCATATCAATGGCCCGCATTAATCCAAATTCTGCCCGCCCCTCATCTCATATTTTATTCCTTTGATCCCAAGATTTGATCTGGGCCATTCATTCCATTCATTTGACGGTCCAGAATCATCCCGATAGGCCAAACTCCTTTGGGTCCTACCCTTCCCAGATCAAATCTCTGCCGTTCATTCCTTGATCTGACGGTCCAGATCAAAACCGCTTAGAATTTTCCCCACATCTTATCGCCCGAGAATCTATTCTCCATCGCTCTCTCTCCACGACTGTTCGATCTAAGTCCCCACATCTGACGGTCGACGCGCAATTTCGCGTGATTTTTAGCCCAAAGGTTAATGATCCAAAATTACGCGATGTAAGCGGTTTTAAAAGGCCACGTGTCAGCCAGTAACACATATCGCGTTCAAAAAGTTAAAACCACCTATCTCCCTTTTTATTGCACAAAACCAGCGGTTTCTTCAGTCGAAACCACCCTTTCCATTTACACTCCATTTTCCCGAAATTAATCTCCGTTGTTGATCTCTGCAGATCAACAATCCCAGTTTAATCTCGCCTTTAGTTCATCGCCCTCCGCCATCCTCCAAGGGAATTCATAAGTCATTCTGTGGCCGATCTCATCCGACGACCCAGGTTATTTATGAAGCCCCAACTTTCATTTTAACACATTTTTCCATTCGCCGAAAGTTTTCACCCTTTTTCTTTGTATTTTCTACCTCTCCGCTATAATATGGCCCCCTTCACCTTATATTCTCCAAATCCATTTCGACCGTTGATCTCTGCAGATCAACGGCCCTAACTTAATCTCCCCACCGTTTAAGTCAACCACCTTCCTTTTTAAACTCGGCAAAGTAATCCTCGTCGTTGGATGCTTTCATCCAACGGCTGTGATCTAACCTAAACAATCTGAAGCAGTTAAACCTTATCCCATAGGATTTTTCTAATTTGTCTTTGATTGTGCAGGTTTTAATAGCTTTTCAACTCTTATACAAGGAAATTGAAGGTTAGGGATGATGATCCCCCATGCCTTTATTCATCAGGAATATCATTCTATAAGGTTTGACACCTTGTTTCATCGGTGCCTCATGACCACTGATGCCATTTTGAAACCCTCTGCGCGCCTTCACATCAACAAGACAAAGAAAAACTGAATCAATCAAAGAGTATCAGTGTTAAAGGATTTAGTCACAGCAGAGATGAAGAATTGAAGTTTTTTTACACAGTTTTGAGGGATTACAGTCTAAATCGACTATCTAAAAGCCTAATCCACTCAATTAAACACAATTTGAAGAACAGAAGACAGAATTTAGGCCTAATTATTCCTAATACACAGAATTAAAGAAAATTAATAGTGATTAAAGAAGGACAATCAGATCTATCTGTCCGAGAAAGCCTCCACTGCCACATCAGAGGCTAATTGAATCCTCTCAGCTACCAAAAGACACCTGCAGCCTCAAAGAATTCAAAGGAGGTAGATTTATTGCCTCAGTCAGTGATATTTGCCTCAATACAGCTGAACAATTAATTCAGCCAAAGGAACTTATTGTAAACTGTCAGAGAAGTTATTACAGGGATAAGAAATAGCCTTAAAAGTCAAATCGTTTTATCCACTAAGCCTCGAAAGCCAAATAGAGTTATGAAACGGAGATATAGATCAAATGTATTCCTGCTTAATGCCTTGCATGGTTTTCAAGGCAGAGAATTGCATTAACTATAGAATTTATGATACTCGAACCCTGGGAACTCTTCCACCTCCTCATTTTTCTATAAAATCTTCTTGAGGAGCTCATTATAAAGGGTTAGTTGTAGAAATTTGATATAATACTTGTGTTTGAAACTTTCTACATGTAAATAGTGTTCAGAGGCTCTTGAAGCTCTGTTTGTGATCAAATAAGCTAGGCTGAGAAGAGAAGATGATTGCTAAACTGAAACATTGGACTTGAAGAATGTAACTGGATTGATATCAATATACAAGCTGATTCTTGGGATCCTGGTCTATATCACTGGTGAAGTGCTTCTTTCTGTGTTATTATTTTCCTTTCATGTATGCCATTTTGTCCACTTATTATCTGATAAAGAACAACAAGCATAGAGTTAGGATTTACTGTTTACAGTACCCTTCTCTGACTGATAAGCTTTATCTCAATGTTTTCCTCCAAATTGTGTGTTTAAGAAGGTCTTAAGTAAAGTGTAAACATTATCAAGGAATGTTGGTTTGTCCCTGTCTTGATGTGTGAAGCTTGAAAAGTAGTTCTTGAATGTTATTTTCGTTATCTGATTAGTAGAGTTTGACTAGGAAAGTTTATGGTTTACCCTGTCTTCTAGTTCTTTCTTCAAAAGTAATTCTGAAAGTTTCCCTGAGAGTATGCTGAAAGCAGTTTAGATATAAAGAATCTTATCTGATCTTAGGCTGCACTTTGTTTTCTTTTCTATTTTCATCCCTTCTGAAAGTAATTATGTAGATTACTTTATTGTTTGTCTGATGAGTTAACTTTAATACGAGCTTGTCCAAAGAAGTCTATGGTTAGCCCTGTCCTTTGGTTGGTTTAAAACAGTTACTTAAAAGGCTTTTCTTTTTTGGAAAGACTAATAAATCCTAGTTGAAATTATTGTCTTTTTCCACCCCTTCAACACTTTTATTGTTCCATCCCATCATTTTATCTAATATATCTTGTGATATAGATGACTTGCCCCTTGGACCAGTCTTGAAATTGTTGCACAATTAAACCCTTTTATGACTCCATAGCCCAATGGACTAAAAACCAGCGTCATATCTACCTATCAACCAAAGCTTGTTATGTTTGCTTATACCTTCACCCATTTGGAACTCTTTCATTTTAGGACTTTCTACTTAACTAAAAATCATGCTCAACCATCCAAAACCAAACAAAAACCCTTGCTCTTAATAAATAGCCTAATATCACACATAAAAACCTTAAATATAAATCAATCTTTGCACTTATAGAGAGATCCCTCTCTGGATTCAGGAGGGCTAGATCCTAGAATCCCAAAGTGGTTCAAGTGTTCTCTCCACAGTTTTGGTCTCACCAATCTGCTGAAATTACGGGGAGCTAACAGGATGCACCCCTTTCATGTCTTTTTAATCCCAAGAAAATGCATCTAGATTCTCTTTCAAAATCTGGCACAACTACTTCTCTTCTTCATTCGAGAGGTTTGGGTGGATTTTCAGAGATCTGGATGGGCCAAACTCAATAGACTTGGTGGATTCAGAGGTTGACTCAACTTATTTCACTTCCATCCAAGGTTGGCTTTCAGACTCTTTGACTAAGGTTTCAAGAGGAATGTTAGTGGAGGATTGGCTTTGAATGGCATGGTCGATGAGTTCATCTTCATCAAGCTGCCCCCCTCTAAGAATAGCATCTATGGTACACATAGGGGTAGTGTTATATAATTCATCTTCTTCATCCTCCAACCATATAGGGAGATCATGATCAATGAAAGGTTGGGATGGAGGATATATCACTAGCTGTTTAGACAAAGGCCCATTTTTTATAGTCATGTTTCCGGCCCGACCGATAATATAAGAATCTGCAGTGGCTAACCAAGGTCTCCCTAAGATGAGGGGATAACCATTGAACTTGGTTTTTGGTTGCAGGACCAGGAAATCTATAGGATAATCCCAAGAGTAAATGGTAACCACAACATCCTCAACAATTCCTTCTAGAGTTACTATGGATCAATCTGCAAGTTGCAGAACTGTAGTGGTTTTCCTCAAAGTCCCTTTAATAGTTTCAACATAGTTTCCTTGGTCATGAAATTGATGGCAAACCCTAGATCAATCAGAGTATTGGGGACTATGACACCATTTACATGCACATCAACAACTAGACTACTAGGGCCCATGTAGGAAATATAACCATTCCCAGATTTAGGTCAGACAGTTTTCCTACCACATTGATGGTGGGGGTATCTTTCTTCCTTCTCTTGGGTTTCTTGAAGCACTTTTCTTTGGTGAGCCTATTTTATATAGGGACATCCTTAATGGCCTAGAGAAATGGTATCTTTACACACAAATTTTCCATTTCTCCCAGAAGTTTAGTCTCCTTAGTGGTGTGCTGACTAGGGTGGATCAAGCGCTCAGGAAAATGAGGTTGTTGGATCTGAGTGTTACCTTCTTCCTTTTCCTCCTCAACCTCTAGAGGTGGATATGGAGGATGGTTTTCTAGTAGTACTCTTCCCGACCTGATATTAACCTTCTATATCTCCATAGCATAAGCTCAATAGGATGTTTCTCCACTGGGAGCCTATTGTGCATGTCTGTTGTTCGGGTTTAGATTGGGATGTGCGGGTATAGGTAGCCTAGGTGGAGCAGCATGAGTAAGCTGAGGTTGAGGTTGGGGTGGAGGCATTAGAGCAGGTGGTTGATTTTGTTGAGGCCTCCACCCTTGGGATGGATTATTCCACTAAGGTTGTTGTGGAACATACTATTGGAATGGTTGGTTTACTGGCTGAGGATGATATGAAGGGTGTAAGGCCAAATAGGGGGTGTAGACTAGGATGGAGGAGTGGGGGTATACAAAGGTTGCATGGGTGCACTCTGATTGTTTTGATAGTAAGAGTAAGGTGCACCTTTCATACCTTATTGATATGGCTAGGGGCCTATTGTGCTATACAAAAACCCCCATTTATTTTTGTAAATAGGGACCCTTTAGAAATAAATAGGAAATTCTTTTAAATTTTCTAAAAACAAAAAAATTAGGAAACACATATTTTCTTTTTAAAGTTTTTTGCTTTATTTTTCTTGAGCACATCGCAAATTGCATATCTTATGAATTTCAAATACTCATAAAATTTAAAATGTGCAAGCTGCGATATGCGCTCAAATTTTCCGAAGATATGTTTGAAATTTGCAAAAAAAATCAATCACCGTTATATTTACTTTATTACATTGCACCTCACTTAATCAATAAAAAACATTAAAATAAAATTGATATAAGTTGTGACTCCACGGACCCGACGAGAAAATAAAGAAATGAATATAAAACCTTCGGCAATCGCAGTCACTTAAGTTTTGTAAAAATCACAATTCGCATTTCACACAACTTATAACATACGCCAAATTGTTATCCTAGAAAAGTTAGAGAAGGTATCTATTTCTGCTGAAAAGCCTGAATCTTCTCAATTATCGGATCTTAGTATTTTGTCTTCTTTACAACCTTGAAGAATATTAACCCGATCATAAAGTCAAAAAACATGGATTCTCCCTTTTGAATTTCCTATCAGAAGTACTTGGAAGAAGTTAAAGAGGACTCAATCAGAGCCAATCACCAGCGAGATCTTGTCCCATTCACCCCCATTACCTCCACTCACTTCCACAAATTTGATTCCAATAGTCGGTGTCACTTTCACTAGTTCCACTACTCAAACTACTAGTCCTAGTGCTCGACTTGCCTCATCATCAATTCAAAATCCACCCAACCAACCCATCCAAAATCTCATGGCAGGTCAACCCCCTCCACCAAATGTAAACCCATGGAGAAATCTAGGGGCTGTAAACATGCCCGCCCCTCTTCATGATTTGCCTAAAAATCCCAAAATATGGTTACCCAAATTTAATCCCAATGATCGTCTTCCTACAAAAGAACATATTCATAATTTTACGTTAGCTGTCAATCTGAATGCAGTAGTTGAAGAAGATTGTGTTGTACGATTATTTCCATAAAATTTAAAAGGATCTGTAGGATCTTGGTGTTTTTCATTACCTGCTCGCTCTATAACTAACTGGAATATGTTTGAAGAACAATTTCTAGCTAAGTTTGGAGATGACAGAACTACTGCTACGCTCATCAATGATCTTTCAAATCTTAAAGCTAAACTAGGTGAGAAGATAAAAGATTTTAATTCAAGATTTAATAAAATACTCAATAAAATTCCTGTTACAGCAGTTCCTAGCACAAAATTTCAAATTGAGTGGTATATTTCATCCCTTCTATCTAATATATCTATTTTTGTTGATAGAGAAAAACTAGCAACAATTGAAGAAAATATGAAAGAATCTCTATCTGTAGAAAAACACATAACTGCTCTTGAGTAAAGAATTCTCAAGAAGATCGAAAATAAATGAAGATATCTTTCAAAGATTATTCTAAGAAAAATATACCAAAATATCCATTTGACGTAGAAGGTCTTCAAAAATTCTTGAAATCCATTACCAACGAGATGGCAGATATTAAGAAACAAGTCGCCGAAAATTCAAATTCAAAAAATAGTTTCAGGAATTTTAAGAAAAGACAATCCTCTAATTCTCTGGTTGATGAAACAAAGTTTCTCTGGCATTGCTTCCCCACCTTGATATACAACCTTAAGTCCAGGTAAGGAGGGAAACTTTTCTGTGGCATGATTCTCCTCATAGACTAAGAAAACCTCTATGACATTTAGTGGACATTCATTTCTTGGGTGCTTCCTATTACATCTAGGAAAAAATATGGCCAGGGCTCTCTCTGCTTCCTCTTGCTTCCTTTTGACCTGAATTGTGTCCATTTGCAAAGAAAAGGTGTGCAACATGTCACTCTTGAACTCCTTTAATATGTTTCCAATCTAATTTTTTATGAAGGTGGTAGAGGAAGGGGTATTGGATGTACTTTGGCTAGCTCTGCCCTTCTTCCTAAATGCCCTAGAATGGTTCCAGAAGACAGTTTTGATTTCTTCATAGGGTTATTGGTAGATATATCCTCCTGATAGCATGTTCAAGGTTTCTATCATCTCTTCACTAATCCCTCGAAGAAGTACAAGTTTAAGTGATACAGGATCAAGAGTGCAATTGGATCTCTTATAGTTTAATTGAAACCTCTCTTCATAGTCCTCTAGGGATTCATCGAGTCCTAGAGTCATCCTAAATATTTCATCCTTAGTTTACTTGGACCTATAGTAGTCTTTGTATTTGTTGTTGAAGGTATCTTCCATCTGTACCTAGGTAGTGATGCTATCTCAGGCAGACCCATGAACCAGCGTAAGCCTACATCCTTAAGGGTGGATGGGAATAGCTTCAACTTCTGATCATTAGAGGTGTAGTCATAAGTCCTACAAACAACATCAAATTCAAACATGAATGTGTCAAGGTCCTCAGAGGTGAGTCCATGAAAGTGTGGGACAGCTGAGGGACTAATGTTTTTCATCTTAGTTTCCCCATCTGCCTCTCTTATGGGAAAGGTTCTCTGGGTCCCAGCCATGGTTAAGATAGGTGAAGCATGTCCATCAGTTGAAACAAGGTCTTCTTCTTCTTCCCCAATATGATCCTCAAAGTATTCAGAAGGCTCTCCTATAGGGGGTTCAATATCAATGCCACTGAAGAAGAGTGAAGGGTGGCTAGGAGGTGATGTGGGGGTTTTGGTTAAGGTTTGTCTTTGGGTATTCCTACTCCTATGAGGCATGAAAGTCAAATCATTTTGGATTTTTTCAATATTTCTGAAATGACAGGAAAAGAAAGGAAAACATAAAATAATGCTAAAATAAAATCAAAATATCTACTAGACACCTCCTCGGCAATAACGCCAAAAAGTGGTGAGCCTTGTTATTGCACCAAGGGTGCTGTAACTCCCAGGGGCTACCCTACTTTCATTTATCAACCCAGGGTTCGTACAAACTTGGAGGTGACAGTGATATATACACATCAGATGTAATATGTTCATGTCATCGTTTTCTGCTTTACGAAAGGGTGCTATTTTTTAAACTATGATAAGAACTAGAAAGTAATTTGCTGGAAGGAAATGATAGAAAGGAAACTAAACTAAATTTCTGAAAGGAAATGACAAGAATGAAACTAATTTAATTTGTAGAAAAGAAATGACAGAAAGGAAACTAATTTAACTTGTTGAAAATGAATGGCAGAAAGGAAACTAATCCTAAACCACACTTAGCTTGGCCAAATGGCTAAATGCACTCTATTTATCCTATGGTATATATACCATGCTTCTACCCATGCAACTAAGCTATCCATGACTTAATCCTAATTGAAAAAGTGTTTATTTTGCATCTTGGACGAAAGAAATGGGCTAGAGATGCTAATGGAGGGCTTAACACATGAAACAAGTATTAGGATTGGAAAGAGGGGGTTTAATCCTTATAAAACCTTATGATATGGCACCAAGATTATTTTGGAGTGGAATGATTGAAATATGTCATGGAAAAGTTATGATTGGCAGATAGAAGTGCGATATGTGATCTACGATATCGCAATCACAATTTCGCAGGGTTGGAGCGTGTTGTGGATCATCTGCATATCCTTTTCCATTTTATTTTGAAAATAAAAAAATAACAAAAAATCTGAAATTCAGAAAAAGTATATGCTATAGTATAATGTTTTTATACTGTAACATAAAAAAGAAATGTTTCTAAAAGCTCGATGCAAATTAAGTTTATTGTTAAACTTTATTTGGATGTATATTATAGTTTCATGTTTAAGCATCGAGCAAGTCTCCGAGCGGAAGTAGCAAGTGCTGAAGATTGTAACCAAATGATCAAATGCGGAGGCACAAAGAGCTCGTGAGTTATTGAATCAAGTGCCCCCCGTAGTTGACCTGTTTGACCGTGGGGTAAACAACGATCAACGGTGTGGATTCATTGCGGGGGGACTAGCCGAAGTTTGCTGCCATACTCCAGGAGCCTCCGCGATGACGTCATGAGGCAAAGTGGAAGACATCTGTAATCCACGATAAACCTTGTCAACGGCTTTTTACACCTCATTTCAGGCATTTAATATGGGTTTGCGCGGCTGTTAAATTGATCTTTATCCCATTTTCAAATTATTTGTAATCATTTTCCCCTTTGAGCTGTGTCATCACCACCTTTTCATTCTCCACTACCCTACGGATTGCTTCTGTTTTCTGTTTAGCCATGGCCAAGCAATTTTCACTACCTGGTTCAACTAGCCACATTTCCCTCATGGAAAATGAGAGAGACATCCAAGATACTGTGTCTTCCGTAAACCATCCCCTCTTTTATCATCAAGTAACCCTAAATGTTGAGAATTCCCCAGTTTTTTCTGCCATGAAGAAATTCGGTGTGCTGTCTGCATGTATCCCAAAAGCTCATTTCTTTCCCGAATTTATCTATTGGCTGGTTTCTTCAATGTATCTCGGTAAGTGCTTTATAATGAATTCGCAGGGGGAGAATGTTCTACAGGTGTCGACGCGGTTGATTCGCCACGCGTTTTGTTTCTCTGAAGACGAGTCATCACTTCAATTCTCAGAAGACTCATTGGCAAGTTATTTTGAAAACCTTTCAGGGGAAGAATTTAATCAATGTATGTTTCATTTGAGACCAAATTCAAAAGAATTTCAATTGGAAGGTGAAGAATTCAATTTTGGAGATTTTTTATGCTGAAAATAGACCAGTTCTGAGTTGTATTGCGGAAATTCTTGGCAAAGATAATGACCTTATAGTTGACAAATCAGTGTTAGGAATGTACGCAATGATGATGAAACCAGGGACAGTTATGGATATTCCATCCTTCTGGCAAGAGACTGTCAACTCTCAGTTGATGAGATTTTCTCTCGCAGGTTCCTTTAAATTCCCCTCATTGCTTGTTTATTTATTCTTATATCAAAATGTTAAAGAATTTATGAGTTTGGGGTTAAATATAATGGATGTCAACAAACAGAAGCAGTCAGTTATATTTTGGACTGACATAATTAGAAGAGAGGGAAATGAAGCAGGGTTGTTTGAGTTTGCCAGTCAGTATATGTCAATTTCTTATAGAATATTGAATGGGGTTTCTCCCCCTTATTTTCTACCAAAAGCCAGGGAGTTTTTACAGTTGGGACCTAGTTGCAGGTTTGGGGATTGGTTTGCGTTTGAGGAATATTCTGAGATAAGATTGTATGGAACTAATATTGAGCCTTACAGGCTCCCAAATTTTGTGCCTATGAGGCTTTTTTCCCTTGAATTTATCAGACAGAGTCTCAATGTAGATCAGGTGCATTTTGTTCCCATGAAGAAACGTCTCATGTATAAGTTGCCCATGAGTGTGGGACCCTTTGTGGTAAATACGAGACAAGAATTTGGTGAAGTGTCTAAGTTGTTGGAAGAGACACATTTGTTACTCGGTGAAAAATGGTCATATGATCCCCATGGAGTGATTTCCCAAAGGAGAGTTGAAAATGGATATTCTGCTTTTACTCACGAAAGCAGACCTGAGCAGGAAAAGTTGGCAAACCCAGGAGAAGTAAATTTAGCAAAAACAAGCATTCAGACACCTATTATAACTGAAACGTTAAATAAAAGGAGTAAGGATTCTGTTTTTGAGTTAGATGATGAAGAGCCAAGAGAAGAGAAAAGAACTAAGTTGGCTGAAGATCATTCTTCAAATTCACCAGGTTTTACCTTCCATTTAAATGAAGAGCAAAATGCTCCCTCTTCTCCTCGAGGTCATGAGCTTTACCAAGAAAAGGTGCCCTCAGTCAAACAGGTGTTTACACAGATTAAAGAGAAGAATCAAAGAATAAAAGATAATATGGATGCTCAGGCAAAGCATCACATAGCTACTAATTAGACTAGGTTGCTAACTGTGATGGATATCGAGAAGGATTAGTTCAGAATGGCTTTAACACATCCAACATGGATGTCTCTTGGATCCTCAAGCGGTTTCAATGCTATAGATATAACTATGGATGTTAAGAAGATCCCACTTTTGGATAAGATGAATCTACATACGCAGACTGGAAAATTAATTGTCAATGATCTAACTAAGACCAATGCCACAGCTGTTAAAGCTGAAAATATGCTAGCAAAGGTTATCAAGCAGCTCAAGTTGGAGAAGGCCAATTCAAGGGCCTTATCAGTTCAAAATGAGGAGTTGAAAAAGATTATCATAAAGGCTGGTGTAGATCCTAGTGACAAAGCTGCAGTACAGAAGTTCATGGAGAATGCTGGAATAGAGATATCCACCCCGAGGAGAAAGATGAAGTTACCTGCTGCAGAACTTTCAATGGCTGTAGAAGTGGCAGAGGTGGAGAAAGAGAAAGAAGAACTCCATCAGAAATTGTTGCGTAAATATGAAGAATTGTCTAAAATAAAGCAGACTTCCATTTCTTTACAAAATCACATTGAAAATCATACTTGTACCTTTGTTTTTCCTACAGGTGATACAGATCCCCAAGCGCAGATTGCTCAACTCAACACAGAAATGAAGATGGCAGAAAGAGATCGCAAGAAAGCTCAAGCAGAATTAGAAATGGCCACAAAGATCATACGGTCACTACAAAATGAAGTTGATCAGAATAAACTGAATTTACAAAAGGCTGAAGCTGAGATTAAAGATCTCAAAGAGAAATTAAAGGGAAATATCTCACTTATAAAGGCTAAAGATATCATTTGGGGTGAAATTATCTCAGAAATGAAGTCCAATTGGAACTTCTTGAATATAGTTGCAAAGGAGAAAAGCCTTATCTCAGAATATGAAGAAGAGATCCTATCGGATAAGCAAACAGCAATTAAGAGAGCCAACTGGGCTAGCAAGTTCATAAAATTTATTAATTCCAATTCATATGAGGAATTAGAAGACATTGGAATAAACGATAGATATTTCTATGCTGTGGAGGTTAATAAGATGATAATTAGGAATGATCTCCGAAAGGTTATAGAAAAGAGACTACTGGGAATCAAAGAAAAAGTGAAATTTTTTGATATATCATCTGATAAATTGACAGGAATAGGTTTACCTTCATGTTGATCAGAGAAAGGAAACATTCTGTCGTGGAAATTTTATGAAGATCTGTTAATACTGGCAAAAAGCAAGATGGATAACATGCATGAAAAGACGCAGATTTTAAAAGGAGAGAAAATGTTTAATTTCTTGCAAAGGCATTTCAATTTGTTATGGATGGTGAAGACTCTCTTCACAGAAATACCTACACACAGTCAGATTGTTGCATTCAGGTTGGAATATCATAGTTTCAAGAATTCATCAACAACCCAAAGTGAGATATGGAAAAAGTGCAAAAAATTCTCAATGGACTTAGCAAAAGAAATTCCAGCATCTCAACAAAAAGTAGTCGTTGACTCAACAACCGTATTAGAAGCGGCTGTTCTTTTAGATTAGGAATTTTCAATTTCATGTTATGTTATTTTCTCAAAATCATGTAAATTGTAATAGGACCTTTTTGAGGCATGTACCTCCGTAAATGTAAGTAGTTAAAGAAGTTAGAATTAGTTTCATCGTTGGAAACTGTTTTGTTATTTTGTATTTAAAGAAGATTCCAAGAAAGAAAGAGGTTCCGAGTTTTTGAACCTTGAAGCCAAATTTTTGTACTCAAGAATGGAAAATTAATGAATGAGTATGCAAGTTCCTATCACTCTATTTATGCTGAAAAGTTTTCTAGTTTACACATTGTTTTCTTATCTGTGAATAAAATAGAGTAACGAGCAGTTGGTCTCTTTATACATATGTATTTAAGAGTTAAACAAACCTTAATGTGTGCTCCTCTATTTTAACTTTATCTTCGCGTAATTCTTTAGGGTTTTAAAATGATAGATTCTGTTTGAAACAACATATCAGATTGAAATCCTCTTCCCTTTTTCTTCTGTTCATTCAATTCAGCATAAGTGAAATATAGCATTGCAGAACATGCATGGATTTTATATTTAAGGGTTACGTAATCAATGTTTAAGGGTTTATAAGATAGAGACAGACATATATTCGTTTGTGACATAATCAGATAATGTCTTAAGCACTGATTCCTTATCACAACTAAGGAATTGTCTCTTAAGGTACAACAGAGCGGTAAAGGTTAATAGGAACAAAACAAAAACTGCAAAACGATTTGTGATGCGACGGAGTTCGGAATCGGCATTTGGAGCGGTAAGTCTTAAGAAAACAAGGAAAAGGTGTGAAGCGTGGTTGAGATGATTTACATGGCGATGGGACCATCGGCGGAGCGCGATCTCAATATCGCAATCAGCATTTGATAGCGGTAAATTCTTAAAGAAACAAGGAAAAGGTGCAAAGTGCGATTGCGATGGGTGACATGACAGTGGGACCGGTGGTGGAGCTCGATTACAATATCGCAATCAGTGTTTGAAAGAGTTAAGTCTTAAAGAAACAAGGAAAATGTGCAAAGTGTGATTGCGATGGGTGATGAGGCAGTGGGACCGGCAGCGGAGCGCGATCACAATATCGCAATCGGCATTTGGAAACGGTAAGTCTTAAAGGAAACTGGAAAATGATGCGATTTGCGATGAGAAGCGATGGTAAGTCCAAAGGGAAAAAAATGTGGTTTCTAATGTTTTTTATTGTTTTTAATAAAAGAGTAGCGAAGGGAAGTAGAAAGGGATATCGCATTCGGGCTTGGAATGAGAGAGAGTGTTAACAAAAATCACAAACGAATTGCGATTTGCGATAGAGCAAGGTATGGTGAGCGAGAGTTACGGGGAGAAAGGGGTGAAGGTCTAATTGTTAGGTCCCTATATTACTAGTATAGTCCCTTATTGTTGTTAGTGTAACCCCCTTATTATTATGATTGTACCACTGTAACCCCCATATTGTTATTATTGTGCCCTTAAATTATTATTGTTAGGTTAGCTAGGATTATATTGTGGCCCCATTGACTCCTATATATAAAAAGGAGGTTTTGTAATTTGTATCATCCAAGAATTGTTTGTTCATGTAATGTATTAGAGGTTTCCCCCTCGAAGTGGCTTATTTCTAAGGCATTTATATCTCTTTTATTCTATTTTTGGAGTTGGTTTCACAACATTTGGTATCGGAACTTTGGATTCTAGGGTTTTGCTGCTCCAAACAGGTCATCGTGGAATTTTCGCTATAACTTTTTTCGACAAAGGTTCATAAGCTAAAATTTGTATAGTGTGAAGCTGAAATCCTGAGGAACATCGTCGCAAAATTTTAGAGCTTGGTTCGCAATATTTTCAGAGATATGATCTGTGGAAGTTAGGGCTTTTTGCAGGCTCCTGAATTTCACTTAAAAAATTCATAGCGGAATTTTTGCTATAACGTTGTTTTTACACATGTTTAGAAGCTGAAATTTTTATAACGCGAAGCCGAAATCCTGAGGAACATCGTTGCAAAATTTCAGATCTTAGTTCGCAATATTTTTGGAGATATGATCTGTGGAAGTTAGGTCATTTTCAGGCTCCCGAATTTCATCTCAAAGAGGTGATCGTGGAAAAATATTCATAACTCTCTCTCTGAGCATTAGATTGGAATTCTGTAAAAGGTGACTGGAAGTACATAGAATTTATTTTCCTGTCTATAAATTTTAGAGCCAAAGGAGCAAACAGTGACACATGGAAAGTCGTACAAGTTCGCTCTACTGAACTGGTCAATAATTAGGTCATCGTGGGAGATTGGACATAATTTTGCCTTGAAGAATCCAAATCAAGTCAGAACTGTGGCATTTGAAAGAAGCTTCAGAGGACTACTACAAGGCTAAATTTCAGATATTGAGGACCTGCAAGTATAGAGATAAGTCAATTTCAATATCGAGCTCCTCAAAAGCAAGTAAAAGGTTTTTTTTTTTTTTTTTTTTGAATTTCATAAATCTTGTTCGAATAATCAAGTTGAATTGATTCCAAGCGCGTATTGTAGAATAGATATCAGTATTGGATTCTCAAATGGCCCCTACAAATAATTCAACACCCATTAAGCCTTTAGAAGGCTCTACTATAACTCATGAAGACGAAGAATGGCAACATGACATATCAAAATTACAAGAGCAAGTGCAACAAATTTTGCTCTCGCAAAGAGCAAAAAAACATGACATGGAAGTTTTGAAGAAGGGCGTGGAAACTAAGATGGATGGTTTGAAGAAAGGCATGGAATATAAGAGGGATGGTTTGAAGAATGGGATGGAAGCTAAGATGGATGGCATGGAAGTTGGCATGGAATCTAAGATGGATGACATGGAAGCTAAGATGGAAAACATGAAGAATGATCTAAAAGCAGGCATGGAAGGTTTGACAAAGCTGATACAAGAAATGTTTCCTAATGGTGAAAAGATAGTAGAGGAAACTCATGATGAGAACAAAGTAAATGTTAATCATGATTTCATAAACTCTAATATTGGAAGGAAGAACCACCATATTCCAAAAAAGGATATGAGGAAGTTTGATGGAAAGGATCCTGTAACATCGATACTACAGATGGAGTAATATTTTGATCTCAATAATGTGCAAAACACACAAAATGTACGCATTGCAACTTTATATTTAAAACAAAATACATTTTTATGGTATTGATGGCTTTGCTCCCATAAAAAAATTGTCACTTGGTCAATTTTTACGAAGGAAATGATAGCACATTATGAGGATACAAAGAGAAACAATTTCTTTAGCCAATTGATAAATCTCAAACAAAAGTGTTTAGTGGGGGAGCACATTGAGGGATTCCCAAAATTGAATATAAGGGTAACTGATATTCCAGATGAACAAAGGATTGATCTCTTCATAGGTACTTTAAAGGATAACATCCAACATGAAGTTCGTGTTTTGGAACCCGATTCATTGGAGAAGGTATTCAGGTTGGCAAGAAAAATTGAATGTAAAATTATGGCAACAAGGAAGCCTACCACTCACTTTTATAAAGATGGAAGTGTTGCTACTCCTAGATTTCCACAACCTACAAGGTTGACACCACAACAATTGGAAGAAAAAAGAGCAAAAGGGCTTTGCTTCAGTTGTGATAGAAAATACACTAAAGGTCATAAGTGTGCTGAGAAGAAATTATTTTACATATGTTGTGAAGAGGAGGAAGAAAATGAAAAAGAAACTTCAAAAGAAGAGGATATACACTAGGAAGCAACCCTAGAAGAAGAATAAATGAGTCCGACCATATCCTGTAATGCATTGGCAAGAATTACCACTCCTCAAACTCTCGAGATAGAAGGACATATCAAGAAGAAAAAGGTAATAGTGTTGATTGATTCAGGTAGTACCCATAATTTTATTCATTGTAAGGTAGCCAAGGAAATGAATTGTTTCTTATACCCAGCACCATAATTTCAAGTGATGGTTGCAAATGGAGGAACTATAAATTGCTCTGGAAAATGCCACGTCTCCAAGAGCTAACCATGAGGGGAATATGTATTGAATAGTCCAATGCTTTCCCATTCCTATGGGAGGTGCGATGTTGTACTAAGAGTAATGGTTACAATCTTTGGGGATGGTAGCTTTTAATTTTCAAGAAATTTTCTTGAAATTTTTCGAAGGAAAGGAAGTAATTGAGCCTTTTAGGGAAGTCGGGGAAAGAATATAAGCTCTAATGTCATGAAAAAGCTTCTAAAGAAAGAACAAGGCATAATTTCACACTTATACTCCTGAGAAGTTCCAAATCCACTGGCATCTATTTACGAATCTCAAAAGGTGTTAAAAGTCAGACATTATTCAAACCAGATTACTTCCCAAAAGGATTCCCACCTATTCGTGATCATGATAATGCTATTCATTTGATTCCAGGAAGTGTTCCTCCAAACATCAGGCCTTATAGATATCCTTATGTCCAAAAGAGCGAAATTGAATGTATGATTGCAGAAATGTTAGAGGCGGGTATAATTCAACCTAGTCAAAGTTCTTTCTCTGCTCCTATAGTATTGTTACACAAGAAGGATGGATCATGACATGTGTGAAGGTTATCTGATCTCAATAGCTACCATTGAAAATATAAAACTACATTCTGTGATTGATGAATTAATGGATGAATTACATAGATCAATTTATTTTACCAAATTGGATCTTATTAAGTTCAATCAATTGGGAGCTGAAAATGAAGATTATGAATTTTTGGTCATGCCTTTTGGCCTTACCATTGCACCTTCTACATTTCAAGTGTTGATGAATTCCATTTTCAAACCCTTCCTTATAAAATTTGTGCTAGTATATTTTGATGATATACTAATCTACAACATGTCTTGGAAGGATCATGTTCAACATGTTGACAGGGTGCTCAAACTATTGGAGGAGAAACAATTATATGCAAAAAAATCCAAATGTTTCTTTGGAGTACAAGAGGTGGAATATTTGGGTCATATTGTATCTCATGAGGGTGTTAAGGTAGACCCTAACAAATTAAAGCCATTAAGGAATGGAAAGTCCCCACAACCATAAAGTAGTTGCGAGGATTTCTTAGGCTAATAGGGTATTATCGCAAGTTTGTTAAGAATTATGGGAGAATAGGAGAACCTCTAACAACATTATTGAAGAAAGATGAATTTTCATGGACTCCACAGAGAAGCAACTAGGCCTTGAACATCTTAAGAGGCAATGTACCTGCACCGGTCTTAGCTCTGTTGAACTTCACAAAAACCTTTATTGTGGAATGTGATGCCTCGAGGTAATGGAATTGGTGTGGCCTTAATACGAAGGAAGACCCATTGCTTTCGAAAGTCGTCCAATCAAAGGAAAGTATTTACAGAAACCTATTTATGAGAAGGAAATGTTAGAAATGTTGCATGCACTAAAGAAATGGCGAACTTACCTAATGGGAAGACACTTCAAGGTAAAAACTGATCATGATAGTCTTAAACACTTTTTGGAACAAAGACTATCTTTAGAAGAGCAAAAAAAATGGGTCACAAAGATGTTGGGTTATGACTTTGAAATAATCTACAAAAAAGGGAAGCTAAATATTGTTGCAAATGCACTCTCAAGAAAGAATGAAGAGGTGGAAGCACTGCTTTGTGCCATTTATATTATCCAACTAGATTGGATAACTGGAGCAAGGGATGAATGGAATAAGGACAAAGAAGTGTGGACACTCATTCAAAAGTTGCAGCAAGATCCTATTACATCTAATACATTTAGTTGGAAAAATGATTTCTTATGGTACAAAGATCACTTATATCTTTGTAAAAATTCCCAACTAAAACAAAATATTCTTTTGGAATTGCACACTTCTCCTTTAGGAGCACACTCAGGATTCTTAAAAATTTACCACAGGGTGAAGAAAGTTTTTTTTTTGGATGGCCTTAAATCTAATATTCAAAATTTTGTGGTGGAATGTTTGGTTTTCCAGCAAAATAAAGTTGAGACAATTAATACCCCGAATCTTCTACAACCTTTATCCATTCCAAGACAACTTTGGGAGGAGATTTCAATGATTTTATCACGGGTTTACCTAAGTCCGAAGGAAAGAGTGTCATCATGGTGGTAGTTGATAGACTTACCAAGTATACACAATTTTGTGAATTATGTCATCCATTTAAAGAAAGTACAGTTGCTACTACATTTATGGACACAATTCAAAAGCTACATGGAAACCCAAAGGTTATTGTGAGTGACAGAGATCCCATTTTTACAGGAAATTTTTGGATGGAGTTATTTTCTTGTTTGGGTACTCAATTAGCTCATAGCTCATCTTATCATCCTCAATTTGATGGTGAAACTGAGATAGTAAATAAATGTTTGGAAGGATATCTTCATTGTTTTTTATCTGATAAACAAACACAATGGGTCAAGTGGTTACCTCTTAATGAATGGTGGTATAACACTTCCTTCCATATTGCAGCAAAAATGGCCCCATTTATGGCACTTTATGGATATCATCCACCATCCATCACACCATCTTCAACCCACGAGCCTAGCTCTCTGAAACTTAAATCAATCGAATGAAATCAATCTACTTATTTCATAAAAGAATAACCTCATACATCTCTGAAATTTTAATCACTGAGTAAAATAATAAAAAGCTCAACAACTTGCAACAAAGTTTTGACTAGAATCGACTAACTCTTCCTAGCTCTAGCTCTGCTCTATTTATTATATAGGGTAGCTACCAACAACTCCCTAGAAAATGTTGATTGAGTCCACTTGACTCCAAGTAAACAAATATTGAGTGCACTCCTCTTTGAGTTGCTTGGTTGCCTCTGGAATTCGAATTGCTAGAGAGAATCCTTGGGGATCCTTTGCCTGCCTTTGGAATTCGAATTTCTAGAGAGAATATTTGGGATCCTTTGGCTGCCTTTGAGAGTTAAGGAGGGTGGAAAATCCTCCAATAATTTCTCCTTGCTGTCTCCTCCAAGTATTTATGATAAAATCCTTATAAAAATGCTTAATAAATCATGATTTTCTGCACTCAATCTCATATTAGGCACTCATAGTATGTTAGCCTTAATCACCACCTATACTAGCATCATAAAATCAAATAATAATGAAAATGCAAGAAAAATATATCTAAGAAGACAAAAAGGTGACCATTAACCCCTCCAAATATGTTTAATGATGGAGCTCATCAGGACCATGCTACGACAGCAAAGGGATCAAGACATGCACGAACTGCCGAATTTGCTCCATATTCTGCGCACAAAGTTGCGTATTAAAGATTCAGAGAGACATATGGTGCTCAAGTATCATAGCTATTTGCACAGATACATTCAGGAGAAAATGGAGTTCCTCGACATTACCTCACTTGGCACAACATATCGCTATGTTGCCAAGATCGAGCAGAAATTTAAGCAGAAGAAGTGAGACTTTGGATCTGCGAATCCGAAGACAGGGAAAGGCGCCCCCAAACCATAGAACAAGGGGCAAAGCCAAAGCAGGGTGACTTAGAACAACACCAAAAATCCAAAGAAGGACATGAGGAAGTGGTGTGAATTTCATAACAGCCCCACTCATAACACAAGCGAGTGTCGAGCCAAACAGTCGCTGGTGGGCAAACTGAAGGCACTTGAACCGGATGCATGTTCTGATCCTAATTCAGAACGAGACAAGGGTGATGAAAAGGGAAGCAGATCATTGATGTGGATCCCATTTCCATTGTTGCCACCACCAAGCTCCAGGGGGAGAATTCCGAGGATCCAAAGGAGGGGGAGTGCCTCTTCCAGTCACATATGTGGGTGAAGGGTTCTCCACTGCAATTCTTTGTCGATAGCGGAAGCCAAAAGAACCTCATTTCAGTAGAGGTCGTGAAGCATTTCGCCCTACCGACCATAAGATACCCACAACTGTATACCATTGGGTGGCATTAGGGGAGTTTTGAGGTCTAAAATGGGCCTCCTAAGACAAATGTACAACAAGAATAAACTTTATAAGAACCAATACGTTTCAAGATGATGATTTCAACCATGGGGGAGGATTCACCATTTTTTAAGTAAAAGGGTAAAAAGATTATAAAATAATAAAATAATAAACTACTTTTTCAACTCGTATTTTCAACTTATCTCCCAAATTTCATAATCAAATTTTGAGCAGGAGTAATCGTTGGATGAAAAATTTAATTCCTCATCCAAGGAGTACCCATGTTGCATACTTTCGATGGGCCCCACTACACGAAAAATGAGAAATACATAAAAAAATGTGATTTCAATCACGTTTTTTATGTATTTCTCATTTTTCGTGTAGCAGGGCCTATTTAAAATATGCAACATTGGTACTCCTTGGATGAGGAATTAAATTTTGCATCCAATGAGTACTCCCACTCTAAATTTAAGTAAAAACTTTGGGAGATAAGTTGAAAATATGAGTTGAAAAAGTAGTTTTTTCTTTTTTCCTTCTAAAATTTGATGATGTAATCAAATCTTATTTTATTATTTCCACTATTATTTTATAATTTCCTTAGCATGCCCATTTTAGACCTCAAAATTCCCCTAATTATTTAGCAAGGAAGAGATCTTCGCGTCCGCTAGCAATTCTGTCTTCCGTACAGCATCAAGCCATTCATGGATGAGGTATTGTGTGATGTTGCTCCTCTTGATGTGTCAGATGTATTATTGGGCCAACCATACTTGTGGAAGAGACATGTTGTGTATGAGTCTAAGCCTCGTTCTATTGTTATTACTTTGGGAAATAAATTGTACAGGATACCGGAGGTAGTATCGCCTCCTGACATCTCTTTGACTACTGCAAAACAATGCAGTAATATTGTTTCCCAAATTAAGAAATTTATTTTCATTACAATTATCCCATAGGGCAAGAAGAATATTGTGGCCACAACGTCGAAACAGAGCTCCCCTGCACAACAAAAACATATGGACAAATTCGTGGAGGAATACGAGGACATTTTCTCCTCACCCACAAAGGTTCCTCTACACTGTCAGGTCAAGCACTCCATCGATCTGACCCTAGGCGCACTACCGCCTGATGTTGCCATACCTCATGCGAACACACAGATAGAATCCACACAAGTATTGTCTGAGGCTGATAAAGCAACCAAATTTATTAAATGCATCCAACACGTTTGCCGGTAGGTCCACAACATCTTCGACAAATCCAATACCAAGTTCAGCAGAATTTCCCTCATCTCATGGAGTAACTCAACGTAATGGGGACCATTGCTTCCTAAGGGAGGAGGAATGATCCAGGTGGATATTGGTGGTCAACCGCCTATTCCATTTGGACCCCCACCATCGATTCTTTCAGTTTTTCAGTCAACTTACTATTTTTAGCAGTTTTTCGGGTCTTGAACTTCTGGAGTCGTTTTGAGGCCCTAAACAAAGTTTTTTGGGAAAATTGAGAGCAACATGGAATTTCAATTGATGTTGCTCACGTCAAAAGTTTTATTCCTCGGATATATATTTCTAATGAGGTATTGAACGCATCAAACATAGATCATATGCCAAAGTTATGTCCTTGGGAAGTTGAAGTACCAATTTACCCAAAGGGGGCCCATAGTTTTGGCGCTTCATCTCCTAGGGTTAGGTTTTTGGACTTTTAGGGTTTTCCATTGTTTCTCAACAATAAATAGGCCTTCGAGCCTCATTGTAACATAGTTCAGAGGCTTGTAGCCACCACATCTTTTCTTAGAGATAAGCTTCCAGTGCCCTTGCTAGTTTGTTTCCATTATGGCTGTAAGCATATTTCTGTGATTTGATATTAATGAAATGAAGTTTTATTTCCACTGCATGTCTGTGTTTACGTTCATTTATGTATATTATTGCGTTCCTGTATAAAGCTGGATCAAACATGGCTTTAGATATCTCATTTTTACTCTAAGACAAAACAGGTATAAGATTTTAGACTATTAGTGGCTAATTCAAAAATTTGAGAGTATAATTTTGACTTGGTCACATAGATGGTTGTATATGGGCGTTCGACTGATCCTTACATAGTCGATTCTTCAGGGCATTGTTGTATATTGGATGCACTTTTTCCTCCTTCTCAAGAAATATATAAACAATATTAACTCTATTATTGCTCATTTCATTTGGTCAATTTCTTATGGCCCTGATAGAATACACCTTGTTCAATTGGAGGCCCTTTCCAAGTGCAATGTTGTTAATTTTAGATAACAATGGTATGTTATATGCGTTAGATAAATTTACTTCAATATTTCTTATTATCCCAATATTAATTTCCAAATTAGCAATCACATTAACTTGATATTAAATGCAACATAAATAATAAGCATATGAAAAGACAAGACAAGAAGACACAATATTTTGCGTATGCCAGGGAAAAACCCCAATGCAGGGCAAACCCTTTGATGAAATATTTTTATTATTCTTCAAAATTTTAACAGAGAGAGAGAGAGAGAGAGAGAGAGAGAGAGAGTACATAATACAAAATTCACTTTCCCAATCACTGTCAAAACAGTCCAGTCAAACAACAGTCAACATGATGCCCTAACCAGAAAGGCAATGTTGGTAAAACCAATAGAAATACTCCTCCAAATCATCTCGGTCAAACCCAGTCAATTCAAACTCTAAAGATAGTCCAAGTCAACCCAAAACAACTCTGAAAATATCAGTCAAACTCGGTCAACACAGAGTCAATGTTGTAGTCAAAGGTCCTATGGTTAACGCAGGTCAACCTGCTCTAATTACCTCGATTCTTGTGTCAAGAGATGCAGCCTAAAGAGATCGAAGGAACTGCCTAAAAATCACAGTCAAAATATTGAAGTTGACCCTTAGTCAATGCTGCTGTTGCTTTGCCCAAAAACAAATTTGCAGTTTCTTCCTGAAATATTCGGTCACCCTTGGTCAACGTTGAGAAGAGAAGTTGCTCCTTTTGTTGTACGACCCAATCAAGATAGGAGAGAGAAAGTGATGAGTGATGATGTCCAAAATGAGGAAGAGGTATCTCTTATTTATAAAATTAGTTGAGAGTGGAGGCACATCTGTTGGGGCTTATGAGCGTACATTAGACTTCTAGTCGACCTTGGCAATTTGCACATGTGTGAGAAGTAAATTCAAAATCTCACTTCTACTCATCCAAACAAGATGATCTTTAGATCAATATTGCACCTCTCAGAAAGAGGAATCCAATAAAAATATCATATCCATCATATTAGCTCTCCAAGGTGGATTTTGGCCCTAGTTTCCAATTTTAAAAAAAAGGTGGAAGGGGGTTGGGTAATAAAACATATGGAGAATTTTGGATAGGCGCTAAATATTAAAATTTTTGGAGGGATATTTTCATTTCTAGTCTATGACAGAAGATAATTTCTAATTAATATTTAAAATAACAACCTATACGTTTATGGATTCAAAATGGTGCCCTCTCTGTGAAAAATGGTTCCTATATTTGGAATGCTTTCATGAAAACTAAACACTTGCCCCTTGGTAATCTACGCTAGGACATAAAAATGAATCTTGAGGTGGAGGTGGGATTGGATCCCATCAAGGGATTTGTTGGTAACCATATTTTACCTAAGGAGATCATTCTCTATCTCCATGAGTTTTGGATCTATAAACTTCATTAGTTGTGCCATCATGATTATTCTTTGGGCCTATATCCAAATTGGGTTAGATATGAATCATTGAGATTTGTCAGTTAGATGGTGGAGATTTGGGAACTTTACATCCAAAATATTTATGAAGCAGGAATCATCTTCAATGATAATTCCAACTCTCTTATTTGGGACGGTAGATCCTCCCAACATATATCAGTTGAAGAAATATATTCCCACATCCCTAAGGATTTCATGGTCCATGCAAGTGCTATATATTTCTATAAGAGAATAAGGACTATATCCAATTATTTTTTAAATGCTCGGGGGCTGTTGCTATTTGGACAAAGGTTTTTTTGAGATTCAACAAGATTTTTTTTTGGCACCCATGATCCTAGTGAAAATTATGCACCTACACTAGGGTGGGGCCCACATGCTATTTTTAGGTGCATGTCTATTTTTATTATCCCTTAATATATAAAAACATTAAACTATACTATATTCTCAATGTGGACTTGAAAATAGTTAACTGAAGTGGAAAATTAGTTAACTAAGTGAATTTCAAGTTAAGAGATTGGTTGGTGGGACATGCAGAGTGACTCCAGTTGTAACTGAGTGATTCTAGTTGTAACAGAGTTGGAAGTGAAGTGGTGCATGAGTTGTGCAAGTTTTAAATAGTTAAACTCAGTTAAGTGAGTTAAAATTAGTTGTGCTAGTTGTAATTGAAGATACACTAGTGAGAGATCAAGTGAATTAATTATTAATTAATTCACATATAGTGATCTCACATGCAACTTAAGATTTACTATTATTAACTGCATGCATGTCAGATCCAGTGGAGACCCAGTTGAGTTTTAAGTTAAAGGGAAGATAACTATCGAGTGTGACATTATCCACTTGCACACATGCAAGCACACACACAGTGGATGAGCCCATGATACTTGCGCAGTCAAGGCAGGCAAGATTGCATCTTTTCAGGGATTTCTTTCAGCAGGGATTGTGTAGTGAAGGCATGTTGTTTGGAGACAATAAATTGGCTAAGGGATTTGCCAATTTTTGTATGACAATGTGAGAAAATTAGCTGATGTACTGAGAGATCTTGTGAGAAGAGTTTTGTATGTAATTGTTTCATGATCCATGATATAATATACAATATAAGATAGTGGGGTTTTTAGCTGTAAGCTTTCCCTGGGAAATTATCTGTGTCGTGTGTGATTGGTATTTCTTCACGCTTATGTAATTGGCGATTGTGTTTTTAATTCCACAAAGATTTGTAGAAGCAATTCAGTATTTAACTTTAGCATATTTTTAGATTGGGTGAATCCAAGATATACATGCATATTGTATAATTTCTACATGGTATCATAGCATAGGAAATTGTAGAAGTGAAGCAGGAGCTGAGTTTGTGGTTGGATAGAATTCGAATTTGCAGAAAGACTTTCATGGTGCTACAACTAATTCGAGATCGAAATGGCTTTCAATGGCTTGAGGTTAGAGTACGCACTCGAGAGAAGCTCGAACTACATTGCATGGAAGGACAGGATGGAGGTGGTACTCGAAGACAATGGCTTGAAGGAATTCATTGAAAAAGACATTCCTAAGCCAGATGCTGCAGATACTACCAATCATGATGCATGGAAAAATAAAGTGGCAAAGGTGAGTAGGATCCTATTCGAGGGAGTACGAGACCACATTGTCTCAAGCCACCATGGGAAAGCCACACCATATGCTATGTGGAAGACACTGACATATCTATTCCAAAGTAGCAGCGACCATAGGAAATTGGTGCTCAAAGATAAACTCAGAAAGATCAAGATGGAAAAGGGCGACACCATTCCAAAGTATCTCACAAATTTTGTCCAATGTCGGGATGAACTAGGGAGTGTGGGAATAAAAATCGTTGATGATGATTTGGTGAGCTTGGCTCTCCTAGGACTTCCTTAAGAGTTGGCACGGTTATGAAGACTCTGTCAATGGACAGGAAAAAATATTAGATTGGGAACGACTGTGCTCGAATCTGGTGTAGGAGGAGTTCATGCGGAACACCAGAGATGGCTCTTCATCAAAGCATGATGATGAAGAGGATTGTGATTTGGCTGCCAAGGCGAAGAAGGGGAATGGGAATAAATTCCATTCTAAATCTAAGTCTAAAGGCAATATGTAGGACATGTCCAAGGTGAAGTGTTTTCACTGTCACGAACATGGGTATTTTGCTACTAATTGTCCACAAAAAAAGAATAGCAAGAAGGTTGTTGGACCTGTAGTTGGTGATGCCCTTGCCTCGCAATTTGAGCTTTAATTCTCCTTGATTGCATGCATGGTTTCAAGTGCATTCGGATTGATGTGGTATTTGGATAGTGGCACTTCCTTTCACATGATGGGAGACAAGGAACTTTTCAGTGACTTGGAGGAGAAATATCTCCAGATGCATATAGAGATGGGCGATGATGGACGATACAGTGCTAAAGGGATTGGTACCATTACCTTTCATAGGGAGTCAAGTAAACCGTTTCAATTAAAAGATGTGATGCATGTACCAGGTCTGAAGAAAAATTTGGTCTCAGTCGCAATGTTGGAGGATAGAGGTTATGACGTTGTTTTTAGTGATGGAAAAGCTTTCCTGCAACATAAAACAATGGGTGAAGCCAAGATGATAGGGATTCGAGTTAATAATCTCTACAAGATGGAGGTAGATGGTTGCACTGTCATGGTGGGCAAGGCAAAGAAAGTGGTGAGCCGGGATGAGGGCGAATTATGGCACAGGCAATTGGGCCATCTTCATCATGGAGCCTTGAAAGTCATGTAGAAAATATCTACTGGACTTCCAATGGGAACACTTGTTCAATTAAATAATTACAAGGGTTGCACCATGGGGAAGTATGTAAAGTCCACCTTTCATGAGAAGGAGAACCGTGCTTCGGGGATCCTTGAGAGAGTTCACATAGACGTGTGTGGACCATTCTCTGTTGCTTCAACAAAAAAACATAAGTACTATGTAATATTTGTTGATGAATTTTCTCGTAAATGCTGGATCTTCTTCATGTAGAAGAAAGATCAAACATTCTCTAAGTTTTGTGAGTTTAAGGCATTGGTGGAGAAAGACCCGGGGAAGCAAGTGAAGGCTCTTAGGAGCGATAATGGTGAAGAATACATCTCTAATGAATTCAAGAAATTCTGCAGCAAAGAAGGAATTATAAGAGAACTCATAGCGCCTCATAACCCACAGTAGAATGGGGTCGCGGGGAGGAAGAATATAATGACCGTGGGTGCAACACGAGCGATGTTGCATGATCAAGGCCTACCAATGCATTTGCAGGCGGAAGCATGCAACATTGCGTTTTATGTGCAGAACCGTTGTCCTGATAGAGTACTTGGCATAAGTACACCTGAAGAAGTTTTCACTAGTAAGAAACCGGATGTTTCACACTTGAATATTTTCGGCTCATCTATTTATGTGCATGTGACCAAGGATGCCAGGAAGATGCTGGAGTCGACTACTGAAGTTGGGATTTTTTTGGGGTACACAGAAACACCCCATAATTATCGTTTATATTTTCCAAACTACTGAATGTCTATTGTGCGACGAGATATAAAATTTGATGAGGGGAAAGCCATGCAGTTGTCACTTGAGAGGGAGTTGGACTTGCATGCGGAGGAGGAAATACTGGTTTCCAAAGATGAGTCTCAAGATGTGGATCAACCACATGAGGAGGTTCATGGAGTGGAGGAAATCACTCATGCAGAGCCATCCATCAAAAATGACAGAAAGTGCACCACGAAAGCTGATAGGCTGAGACTTGATGCGGCAGAGAATGTAGGAGCCCCTACTTGAAGTAGTCTCCTGACCAATTTACTGGATACATGGCTCTTATGAGCAAATGTATTGTGACTGAACCATATTCCTTTTAGGAATCAGTGCAACAACCTACTTGGGTTGATGCAATAGTGGAGGAGTATGATTCCATTGTAAAAAAAAGTGCATGGGAAATTTTCCCAAGACTGGTTGACAAATCAGTGGTAGATTCGAGATGGATCTATAGGGTAAAGAAAGATGTTGATGGGAGTGTGGAGAAATACAAGACCAGATTTGTGGCCCCGGTCTTCTCACAGATCGAGGGGATAGATTATGAGGAGACTTTTTCCCTTGTCGCAATGTACTCTTCCATAAGGGCCATCCTTGCACTCATAGCATAGATGGGTTGGCACATTCATCAGATGGATGTGAAAACTATGTTTCTCAATGGGATCATTGAGGAAGAGTTTTACATAGAGCAGCCTGAAGGTTTCAAGATCTTCAACATCGAGTCACATGTGTGTAGGCTCAAAAGAGCGTTGTATGGGCTAAAGCAAGCACCCCGTGCTTGGTACACTTAGATAGACAGCTATTTCACTGGACTGGGCTTCACCGAAAGTGAAGCAAATGCAAACCTATACCAAATCGTGGTTGAGGGTAAGCTATTGATCATTGTACTTTATGTTGATGATTGAATTTTTACTGGTGATGAGCATCTGATACACTCATGCAAGGAGGATCTTGCAAGGGAGTTAGAAATGAAGGATATGGGCCTCCTTCATTATTTCCATGGATTGGAAATATGGCAGCGAGATGGTGAAATTTCTATGGCTTAAGGCAAGTATGAAAAGAAGATACTAGGTAAGTTTAACATGGAGAGATGCAAACCCATGGATATGCCTCTTCCAGGAAACTAGAGGAAAGAGGATGCTACTTCTGGAGAGGTAGTGGATGCTACTGTCTATTGACAGTTAGTGCGTTCACTAATGTATCTAGTGAACACGAGACCGGGCATTTGCTCTGCAGTTAATCAACTGAGTCAAGCTATGGTTAAGCCTACCAATCTCTTTTGGAAGGCGCAGAAGCATGTCCTGAGATACCTGAGGGGCACATCAGAGTATGGTCTATGGTACAGAAGAATGGATGGAGTGAATTTTCATGGCTTCACAGATGAAGATTGGGTTGGTAGTCCATCGGACAGAAAGAGCACATCAGGGGGGATCTTTAGTATCAGGTCTACAACTGTTTCTTGGTACATCATGAAGCATAGATATGTGGCAATTAGTTCAGCAGAAGAGGACTACATGGTAGAAAATCAAGCTGCATGTGAGGCTATCTAGATGAGAAAGATCTTGGTTGGTTTGTTTGGTTCTCAGATGGATTCGACAGTGATTCATTGTGATAATCAGAGTTGCATTAAACTCTCGATTAATCCTGTGTTTCATGATAGGTCCAAGCATATATATATCCAATACCATCATCTTAGATATTGTGTGCAGAGGAGAATTTTGTTGCTTCAGTACATTCCCACGGAAGATCAGGATGTAGATATTCTGACGAAGGCGCTCACCAGGAGTGAATTCGAATACCGTAGAGACAGGATCGGGGTGAAGGATAATCCATTTCTTATTGAGAGGGAGTGTTGATATTCAACAAGAATTTTTTTTGACACCCATGATCCTAGTGAAAATTAAGCACCTACACTAGGTTAGGGCCCACAAGCTATTTATAGGTGCATGTCTATTTTTATTATCCCTTAATATAGATGGACATTAAACTATAATCTATTCTCAATGTGGACTTGCAAATAGTTAACTTAAGTGGAAAATCAGTTAGCTAAGTGAATTTTGAGTTAAGAGGTTGGTTGGTGGGACGTGCAGAGTAACTCCAGTTGTAACTGAGTGATTCTAGTTGTAACAAAGTTGGAAGTGCAGTGGTGCATGAGTTGTGCAAGTTGTAAATAGTTTAACTCAATTAAGTGAGTTAAACTCAGTTGTGCTAGTTGTAACTGAAGATACACTAGTGAGAGATCAAGTGAATTAATTATGAATTAATTCCAATATAGTGATCTCACATGCAACTGAAGATTTACTATTATTAATTGCATGCATGTCAAATCCAGTGGAGACCCAGTTGAGTCCTAGGTGAAAGAGAAGATAACTATTAGTTGTGACATTATCCGCTTGCACACATGCAAGCACACACACAGTGGATGAGCCCATGATACTTGCGCAGCCAAGGCTCGCTGGATTGCATCTTTTCAGGGATTGCACAGTGAAGGCAGGCTGTCTGGAGACAGTAATTTAGCTAAGGGATTTGCCAATTTTTGTGTGACAGTCTGAGACAATTAGCTGATGTACTGAGAGCTCTTGTGAGAGGATTTTTGTATGTAATTGTTTCATGATCCATGATATAATATACAATAGAAGATAATGGGGTTTTTAGTTGTAAGCTTTTCATGAGAAATTATCTGTGTTGTGTGTGATTGATCTTCCTTCATTCTTATGTAATTGGAAATTTTGTTTTTAATTCCACAAATATTTGTAGAAGCGATTCAATATTTAACTTTAGCATATTGTTAGATCGAGTGAATCCAAGATATACATACATATTGTATAATTTCTACAGGTTTTACAATATATGAATATTGTCATTGTCTAGTCATATATTTTTATTAATGACTGCATCATGGATTGGTTTCACAATTACAAAGTTCACAAAACCCTTCCCTTCTTTATTTTCTAAGGTATTTGGTGTGGCAGCAACAAAATTATATTTGAAGATATCCCATTCTCCATTGACAAGACTTGCAATAAGATCATTGCTTTCTTCTTCGAATATCAACAATAGTCGGTTATTAGAAAGAGTAGAAACTTGATGCATATCAACTAATCAGAAAATTTCCCTATCGGTTTTTTTGATGGGGTTACTTACAACTCAGTATGTGGATGTGACGTCTTATTAGCTCCAAATCTTGATTTAGTTTATGCTTTCAACTTGTTTGGTGGTCATGGGACAAATTCTAAAGCAACGGTTATTTATTTGTGGGGCCTTCTCTTTTGTGCTCTTTGGATATCCCTCAGATCCCTATCTGTCTTTGGAGATTCCAAGGTTACCATATATTTGGTCAATTATAGATTTTGCTTTAACCCTCCTCTTCTTTCCAATTGGTTAAATCACATTAGGGTTTTGTCCGAACAATTCAATAATCTCTCTTTTTCCCATACTCAGCATCAACAAAACCACATGGCAGAAAGATTGTCATAAAGATGTTTATGTTTGTAGGAAGGTTGGATTCACTTCCAGGTTTACAGGAACGACTGTAAAAGTTGGTGATGGGACCATCCCCCTCTTTGCTTAGTATTTGCAAGTCTCAATTTTTTACTTTCATTGTTTTTGCAAGTTATGTTTATTTGTTACTTGATCAATATGGACTTGGATCTCGCGGTGGTAAAACAAGCTTATTTCCCGTGTATTAATTGTTTTAGTATTTTATCATAGATTTCATTTTGTATGCTATGAAATAGGTTTAAGTTTGTGTTTAGCATAACATTGGTAATGTCATGCCAACAATTCTGCTATGTTAATGAGTGAAACTTATGGATTCACCTTTGGTATAATTTTGTCTTTTGAGACATTGTACTATGTGGGAGCATATAACACATAACAATATACATATATGATTTTTAAGCATCATAGGGATCAAATCTCTTTTCACTTTAAAAGAGGTTTGCATCTCAAGAAATCTGATTCCTCTCAATGCTTGGTAGATCCAAGTTAAGATGGGTCTAAGCTAATTTAGTTATTAATTATAATTATAATTATAAATATAATTATTAATTTTATGTTTTTATTTTATTTTTACAAATTCAAAATGTTAAAGATTACATCATCTCTACCATACAGGATCAAATGTTTACATAGGAGTTAAGTTTACTTATGAACCTCCAATATAAAGAAAAGTTTTAATATAAAATGAATTGGGTGAGGGAAACCTTGGATAAAATATAATATTACAATATTTATTGTCACCTCCACCCAATAAAAAGTGGCCAGTGGTGGGTGAAAAAACTGATGAAAAAGTAATATTATTACATTTTACCTAATACTTCTAGTCACACCTTCTAAATATTACATTTTACTCAATATTTCCCTGTTGATTTTATAGTGAATTTGTTTACTTTCAAGCTTCAAATATAAAGAAAAATTATAATCAACAACCTAAATATTATATTTTACTCAATATTTCCCTCACCCTGCTAATTTTATAGTGAAGTTGTTTACTTTCAAACTTCAACTATAAAGAAAAATTATATTATTATATTTTACTCATTATAACCTAGTAAAAGGTGGATGGAGGAAGACAAAAATATTAGATAAAATGTAATAATTACATTTTCCCTAATATTTCCCCACCTCTAAACATATCAATAATTTTTTTAAACCTTTACTGGCTACATGGATTCAACGACATCATTTTCTAAAGCTAAGTTATGTATCTAAATATAATATCAAACTAAGATGGATCTACACGAGTTTAAATTACCCTTAAAATAAATTATATTCCATATGAATACCTTGGGTCAATACCACGGATTCATAAAACCATGAGTCATTTTTTTAATTTAATTTTTATAGGCTTATTTTTATTTTATTTTATTTTCACAGTGTTTAAATGTTTACATTACATTATGTTATGTTACACATTTCTAGCATATTGATTAGATTTTTGGCTCAGTGAAAGAATTACATATATCCCTCTTATTAAGTAAAATTTTTATTTTTATTTTCAATTATTTTCTACACAAAAATGACTAATGTGAAATTTAATCCAAACACTCAAGATAAAATTAAAGTATTTTATTCCAAATACTCAAAATAAAATTAAAGTATTTTATTTATGATCAATAAATTTTTCTAATATATAGTTGACAACAAATATTAAGCTATAAAGTGCCTCTCTGCAATTTGTTTTTCCCTCCCCAAAAAACCATAATAAAAAAATAATTTTGAATTAAAAAAACAATTCATAACACATTTAAACTATGATCTTCTCATCAATCTAATGTGAATCATTACTCTATTTTAAAATACAGGGTAAACATGGTTTATATTATTATTAAAAAACAATATTAAGGAAAAAAAAACAGATTCAAATAGTTAATATTTTATTCATATTAAAAAAAATATAGTCAAATTGCTTTCGGAAAATGAAAATTAGTTGTTTATAATATTAATAAAGAAACATTATTAAAAGTAAAGATTGAAATTAATCGTTGAAAAATTTCGACATATTTTTAAAACGGAAATAAATTCAATGAAATTGTTTTAACTTAATGACTATTAATTTTGAAAAGAAAGTTACTGTGAACCAAACAAATAATCATTCAACATCGGCGCGCTTTATCCGCTCTTGTCTTTTTTCAAATGACCTTAAATGCCTTCTTTATTGCCACAAGGGCCATCTTTTTGTCTCGTGACTCCAACATGCCTTCTTTATTGCCATCGGCGCGCTATCTTTCTGATCCCGAATGGACGAACTCAGCTTGCTTATCTGCAGAGGAATTTCCGTTTTATCCCAACTTTTCGTGCGGATGGAGGACCGGGACGATTTCATTGTTCAGGGGGTAGGGTTCATTGAAAGGGCTCTGTACATTTTCTCTACAATGAATTATATGGCGTCAGATTGGTGGTTGAATGATTATTTCCATCTCTGAATCCTTCTGATCTTCGTTGGACACAATGGTAATCGAATTTATGCTCAAGTCTTGCAGCCTTGCCAATAATCCAAGGTTGGCATTCAAGTGTTCTCAATCCCAAAGTATGTGGCCCAACCAAGATCGCTTGAGATTTTCACACTATGCAGGTCCAGGCAAAGAACTCCTAAAATAAGTATGCCATCATTTCAGGGTTTAGTTTTCCAAGTTTTGATCTCTGAAATCACTGCCGTCTCAGAGAGGAGAGCTTAAAAATCTCAAATCTGGATTTGATTCCATACTAAATCACATAACTTACTTCACTGGTAAGTGCCAGATCAAGTGTGGAAGTCAAAGCGCCTATTTGGGGTTTAAAGGGTTTCTAAATCTGATACAAGATCGGAAGCCGGAATACGTTCAGGAATTAAAGAGGGCGTGATGGAGACTTGGTTGGAGATGAGGCACTTACAAGGGCACGGTGGGGAAGTGGTTGGAGATGAGACACTTATGGTGGTGGGGCATGCAAAATTTACGATATGTGATGAATGATTTTCCTCAGAACATGAAGAAGCTACATAGTATAGCTATGTATCAGATGGGTAAGTTTATCAAATTGTAAGTGACAACAGCTTGAAAATGTTACCTGATGAATGATTTTTCTCAGAACATGAAGAAGCTACATAGTCTAGCTATGCATCACATGGGTAAGTTTACCAAATTGTAAGTGACAAAAGCTTGAAAATGTTATTTCGTTGCAAGCATATAACTCCAGAAACTTTGGAATTTCACAAGTATTCCAAAGGGAAGAGCTCCTTTTAGAGTCATTAGGAAATCAAAGGTTTTTTTGGAGTTGTTTAATTTGAAAGAGTGAGGATAGGGAGTTCCAAAGGAAAAATATTTTTCAAGAAAGTTTTGAAAAACCTATCATTTTTACAGAGTTTGACAGCCTACATAACCATCAAATAATGGGGCATGGGATGGATGAATACAATTCCTGGATTCCATGTCTGGAAGATATTTGATTGTCTATCTTTGGAAAGATTTTCTACTTCCATTTTGACGGTGTTATTTGGATAAACAGATTGGTGAGAAACAATAATTATGGGAGATTCAGTTTTTTTTTCAGTTCCACGTGATGTAGAAAAATTAACTGTACTTCGAATGTTAAACTTTCATCAATTTTTGATATAAATGTTATAGTGGTTAAATGAATGTATCAATTTCTGTTATAAATGTAATATTGGTTAACTGAATGTATAAGATGTGATGTACATAATCCTATTTACACCTTTTGGTAAACAATTGTTGTAGAGAAAACCACAGTGGCTTTAATGGAGATAACGAAGGGAGCACTAGTTTGAGGAAAAATATCCCAGTGGCAATCAAGTTTTGCAGCAATGCCATACTTTTGTTAAATATTGAGATTTTCTCAGTCTTTTGTTAGATATTGAGATTTTCTTAGTATGAACATCTGTGATGCTATTTTTTTTTAGTGTTAAATGCTCCATATTTCACATGGAAAACAATATGTACAACGTACAGCATATGTGCGAAATGTGAGAATGTGTAATCTTCTCTTAGCACTAAAATATTTCGTTATGTGATGCTCTGTATTGGTAAATTGGCCTCATGGGAGATGCATAACACTAAGTGTGATGCTATGTATTAGTAAGTTGGCCTCATGGGAGATGCATAACACTAAATGTGATGCTATTAATTAGTAAATTGGCCTCATGGGAGATGCATAACACTGAACTTCTGTACATTTGGTGAATCTCTAGCATTAGTAAATTGGCTTCATAGGAGATGCATAAGACTAAAATTATGTATTTTTGGTGAATCTTTTTCATCTTCATGTGTTTATGGGGATAATGCAGTTTTTCACCTGCAAAGTTTGGTAAATCTTTTTCATCTTCATACATTTACGGGGATAATGCATTTTGTTCACCGCAAAATTGAGTGAATTTGCTTGGTTGAAAAGTGTATAATGTATAGTGCTACAGGCACATGTTGACAGAGGAGAATGCCATAATGCGCTTATTTTCTGTCAAACATGGATGGTAGATCTAATTTGACTGTAACGTTCAATCACCTTTAAGAATTTGACAAATGACTTAACTTCTGTACATTTGGTGAATTTCAATATTACTAAATTTACTAAATTGGCCTCATGGGAGGTGCAGAACACTAAAATTGTGTACTTTTGGTTAATCTTTTTCATCTTCATATTTTTAGGGGAATAATGCATGTTGTTCACTGCAAAAGAGAGTGAATTTGCTTGATTAAAAAGTGTAAGTTGGATAGTGTCGCGGGCGCATGTTGACAGAGGAGAACATGCCATAATGCGCTCATATTCTGTCAAACATGGATGGTAGATCTAATTTAACTGTCCCCCCTAAGAATGTGACTTATGAGCTGCCTGCATGGACTGTCAGCATATTTATTGATTGCAAGAATGTGGCATTCAATACCGCAAAGGGGAGTCATTGGCTTTTCGTTGTTGTATGAAGAAAGTTAACAGAATTGGCATTGAATTGTTACCGTAGCTTCACAATCAGCATTTAGTGTATTTGTATGATTATATTTCTGAAAAGTTCGGCTTATGAAAATGATTATATTATGTGGAAATATGACAATAAATTGTAATTAATGGAATTTAGAGGACAGTCAGTTTCTAACGAAGAAGTAGTTATGTAAGGATGTAATGAAGTAGCTCATATTAATTGAGGCGGCCCAGAAGCTTGTAACGAAGACTGAAGTAGAGTTATCATTGATTAATAAAGTTTCAATTCCTTGGAGGTTTCCTGACAAGATTTCCCAGAATACCTGTCAAGGTTTTACCACTTAAATATTTATGCATTTACCCATGTGTTTATTTCAATTTTCATTCATATATTTCTGTCTCCATTAATGTGTTCCCGAGATCAATATATTAAATGTATGAGTGGTTAGGTTTTGAGCTTCTAGAAGAGGTGTGATTGTCTATTGGTATGGGAAGGCAGGGCACCAAGCAAAGGTTATGAAGCAACCATATAAATGATGATGCTGAAAACCCAGTAGATATAATGTACTTAATTTAGCTAAAAATAATAACAGTCCTTATATTTGCTTAGGTGTCGAAGGGGTTTTTATATCTTATTTTGAAGGAATATAAGAGAGAAATTTCAGTGAAAGGATTCAAGTGGTAGGTTGTGGCCTTAGCCAATGGCTGGGTTGTATTACTTGGAATGGGCTCTGCCCATTAGCTGGAGATGGATTTCCTTTTATATGAATATGTACAAAGCACTTTGGTTAGCGTGGTGTTATAATTGCTTCATCTACAATACCTGCAAAATCGAACAAGAATGAAATAGGTAAAAGACGTGATAGGCTAAGAGGTAAAGTAAGGCAGTATGAGGAGCTCCCCTGACTTCTCTTAAGAACTTTACGAGGAAGACTAACACAATCGCCATATGCTGTACCTCTTTTTATGATTAAATGCCTTCCAAGTCTAATTTGACCTTCAAGAATCCTCAGTATATTGCGTCTATGATTGCACCCAAAGTTATTCTTTGTCTCAGGTGCTTTACTTTCATAGCTGTAATTTCATTCTGAAGCTTTTTATTTATCAGCCACTTGATATTGTTTTCATCCTTTTTAATGCTAATTAGTTAATCCTTGTTGTTTGTACACAGCAAAATGTAATGTAATTGTGGAAAGATTAACGCTTGCATTTGTTTGAGTATTTATTTAGGTAGATTTAACTCTATGTATATATATTTATTAACTAGGTGGAGCTTATGTTGTGGCCAGTCGTAATATTTAATGAAAGAATGATCTGTACATCAGCAGAATGCTGTTTGTTATCAGGTTTGTATCAGACTCGGTTGCAATTGGGTGCTTCTTGGGACAGTTTATTTCTCCTACAGGTAGCTCCTACCTTGAATCTTTGTCTATGAGGTGGTTTGAGTGTAGGACCTAATGGATCAAATCTCACAAAGTGTAAATTAGTTATCATACATGGAGAAGGATCAAATCTCACAAAGCTCAAATCTTTCTTAGAATTTTTTAAATAAAAAAGAAGTTTTCATCTCAACAAACTTGATTTTTCTCCGTGCATGATAGATATAGAGTTAAGATGAATTTATGCTAGTTTATATATATATATATATATATATATATATGCACACCCTATGTCCTAATTCCATGTCATGGCATGTGTCAAATCCATGTTGATCACAAAAAGAATTACACATCTCCTTTATACTAAGTAATTTACTTTGGATTGTTTTAACTATAGGAGTTTTTTAACTCTCAATTATTATATATATATAAAGAGAAAGAAGTATTCTTGTTCTACATAAATGCTTTCCACTTCCCAATATAAGATGTATAATGCCTTCAATACTTAAAATGAATATAACTCTTAAATTTAAATATATATAAATATGCTACTCATAAGATCTACCCAAAATTGCATTGAAATCATGAGTTAAGACTACTTCTCATCCCAGATGCGTTTCTATGAATGAAGAATGTTGCTGGATTCGTTGACTACAGGGTGTTTGGTCAAGTAGAGTCTTTGATAAAATTTAGGTCTTTGTTTGGTTGGTGATTTATCTAGGTTGGTTGGCCAAAAACGACTTTATTGATAGATTGTGTCAGTTTTGCTTATAATTAAAAACAATGAAGCATGTTTGGAGTTAAAAAATACAGGCTATGAAGATGAGTAATAGTTAGTAAGATAGCTTCCAGAAGGAAACACTGTGGCCTCTCAAATATGAGAGAAGGGGGAAATAGATACAAGGAACACTCGTGAAGAGGATGTCTTGAAAGAAGAACCAAACATTCCTTTGAAATTGAGAAATATGCCTTCATGCAAGAAAATATTGAAGCTCACTGAAGCCTATTCCAATTTTGAAGCAAATACTGCAGCTCACGGAAGCTCGTTTCAATTTTGTAATTGGTAATATTAAATTGGAGTAAAATAACTAAATAATAACGTATATGCTCATTTTTTTCAAGATTTTTTTATAGTTAATGATTTTTGATAGTTTGATGTGTTTTAGTTTAAGTAAAGGTTAATCTTTTTCATTATTAATAATAATTTTTCATTACTAATAATAATTAGTAATTAGCAATTGTTTAAAAAAAAAGTGTAAAGAAAGACTCATAGAATTGTTAAATGGAAAAAGTTTTAGTTTGGGTTTGATAATCATGTAATGTATTGTGATCTATATTGGGAAGCTCTAAGTCATTTTTAATGTTATTTTTAATATATTTAATACTTCTATGTTGAACATATTTTTGTATTAATCAAACATGAATTACAAAATGAAATATTGTAGGCTCCAAAACGTGGAAAACTGATTTTATATCATTCTAAACATAGATTTTAGGAGTACAAAAATATTAAAGGATTTATGAATAATTTTATTAAATGAAATACTAAAATTGTCCCAATGATTATCTTACTTGGGACAAACATTGATAGATTGGATACAAATTGCTCCTTCTAAATAAATAAATTTAACACACACACACACACATATTCTCAATCTTCCATTAAAAAATGTTCATTATCATTTATAAACTATTCCTTAAGAAATAAAATTGAAAACAAACATGTGCAAACTAAATCATATCTTTTTTTTCTCTTTAATATCAATCCAACTTACAAAAATATTCTCTTTATTATGAAACCACTCTTGTTAGAAAGAAAGATTCATCAAGATAGATATGCACATGTTTTGAGTTTTGTTACTACTTCTACTTGTGTATTTATATAAAACATTTTTTTTTTGCTTCATTTTACGTAGTGCACTCATTTTATTTGTTGATGTGACCATTGTAAGATTGAATTGAAATCTTGGAATTGAAAATTTTGTTATTTGTTGTCATTACCATTATAGGTAATTCCCTGTGGAGTTGAAAAATTGAAAGGAAAGGCTATTCTTTTAGATTTGAGGTTGTACAACTTATTTGATGATATTGGCCATCTGTCTTTGAAGGAAACTTATAAATTTATGGTGAGAGAAACTTGATCTTGAAATTATATCCATTCCTATTTTGAAGGCAATCAAACCAATTCGAGGAGGATTTACAGGGAGGGAAATGACTAGAGTTGTCAAGTTCTATTTCATTAAATAGCGTGGATGGGAAGACGAGCATGAATGTGAAAAATGATATGCAAATATGAACTGCATTATTGTACTAAATGGGAGAATATTTACTTTATACCAATATATCCTGACATATAGATTTGTTGGTACTAATCGACATCCAGGAACCTTTACAATGACAAGCAAAGAATTGAAACCATAGGCTTTGTCCCTTGACTAATAGAATTATGTAGACATGTGATAAAGCCATGCACTGCCTTTTTTATATGGGCAACAATATAAATAGTATATAGATACAACATCTTCCATGGAAAATTAATTTTACTCCACAATGTTGTTTGGAAATCTGCTACTTTTTAAGGAGAAAAATTGCAGCATAGAGTTACGAAAGGTCCTTCTATGGTTACCATGCAACTAAGAAACCTTGCATCCATACTTGGTAAATGAATTATATGCCAACAATCTAGAGATAGATGGATGTACTTCTGTATCAAGAGGAATTATTATAACAGGTGAAGCAAGCAACATGCGACAAATCTTGCAAAGTATCTTGCACTGAAATTCACTGCTAATATGGAGATATATGAATTATAGGCCAACAATCTAATGGTAGATGGATGTACTTATGTATCATGGGTTCTTATAACAAGTGAAGAAACATAGGCCAATGTTCGAGAAGTATCTTGCATTGAAATTACCTACTACTATCGTGGTGATCAATGTTGTGTGTATAACCCTAATTTTTCCAAATTATATGTTGTGCATAGCTATAAGTTCTCACCATATAGTCGATTGTGGAAAAAAAGTGATCATAGAGTTGCCAATGTATCATCCCAGGAAAGAAATGAACCACAAAATTATGTCAAACCATATTAAGAGGCACAAAGTAACCTTACAACACCATTTGATTGTTGGAACTATGTGAAGGTTTCGTTCTAGGCCAAGATATGACTTAGGCATGAGAAAAGGTCTCAAATTGTATTGATTGTAGTTTCAATAGTCTATTGTCTGTTGTCTTAAATGGTATGTTAACTGTTATCTCACACTGATGTGCCCCTCAAGTTTGAGCATATATGTTCACATCAACATGGAATCATTGATCACGCTGCAAACCAATCCATTGCCACAAAAAAAAAGGTGGGAACTCATGTCATATGAGGTGATAACAGGCTGTAAATTTATGTAGATGTTCTATGCTTGATGCAACTTTACTTTTCACTACAACAATCACATAAAAAATCAAGTAAAACGCTGATAGAACATACTAGTGGATCTACAGAAGACAAACCAGAAACATAAAAATGTGGTGGTGCGTTATGGCGGTCAACAGGATGCTTCAACTAGCAAAGTCTCCTTGGTTATCCAACCTAGCATGTGTCACAACAACCCTCAAAACAGCCACACGGTCAACTCAAAGTCAACCCCATAAAAGTCAATGCTGCCCAGAAAAGTCAACGCAGAACAACAGCAAGAAAGTCAATGCAGCTCGGTCTTCGGTCAACCTTTTGACCTTGGTTCTTGTGACAATATGTACGGCCTTCCAAAATCGAAGTCCCCACCAAAATTCAACCTTTTTGGACCATGCGTTGACCAAAGTCAACGCTGGTCAAACTTGCGTGGAAACCCTAGCTGCAGCAGTTTTCCTCTTTGTCCTTCTTTCCCACGTGTGAACTGAAACTACCTTCAAGAGCTCGAACCAATCAGAAGAGGAGAGATGACGAGTGAGGATGAGATGATGAGAAATGTCCTCCAACGTTGACTCTATTTATATCAATCACTAAGGTGTGTGACACATTTGCTGGGGGTGTAAAACCTTAAGGACAACCTGCACATATTTTGAAAGTATTAAAAATAAATTCAAAATAAATGTTCTGCTTCTCGGATGAAGATAATCTTTAGATCGATCTTGCACCTCTTCGAAAGAGGAACCCAATAAAAATATTGGTGTCTTCATCTGAGCATCACAACATGGAGTTTGGACCTAGTTGTCTAATTTTAACACACTCCCTCTCAACTAGGGAGAACTCCATCCACCTGTGCAATCAAACATCGTGCGTCATCCCGCCGTAACTTGCTTTGTTGGCCTCTTTATTTCAGAACAGAAGTGGGTCAGTCACAAAGACATCATTCTCGACTGACAGATTCAGCCCAGAGGTCTGAAACCTCTATCGGACTCACAAAGAGTCTCATACCAACCCGAAGTTGATTTACCTGCCTGAAGTCAGTTGGTGGTCGGAAACCTCACTATACTTGATCCCAGATCAAGTGGTTGGACTGTGCCATCCTAGATAGAGAGTACGACAATCTCTGATGCGTCCATCAATCTTTGCTACTAGTTTCTAGCTTTTCCCACCTCATTGGCCAAACGAGAGGGACTTCCCATGAGCCCTGAACTCAATGGGTAGGATGCATATGGGGCACAGATAATGAGAGGTGAACCAACTCAATAATCACAATAGTGGGGCCCAAGCACACCAACAAGGTTCGGCAAGCCTAGCCCTGTGGTTGCTTATAGCTCCGAGAAGCTATCCCCAAATCCCCCCAGAGCTCCCAAAGCTCATCGTACAATAGGACCCATATCATAGGGTCGTTCCACGATACCATGACTCTCACGGAAGGTTAGAAACTTGACCTTCTTTAGGGGCTTTGTGAGAATATCCGCAACTTGCTCGTCAGTTCCTATATGATCAAGCCTTACGGCGCCTCGTTGTACCATAACCCGGATAAAGTGGTACCTGATATCAATATGCTTGGATCGATCGTGGAACACTGGATTCTCGAATAAGCGAATCCCACTCTGGTTATCACAGAGTATCACGGTGGTATCTAGCACATGTCTGAACAAATCACTAAAGAGCTTTTGCAACCAAACTGCTTCACAACAGGCCATACTCGCTGCAATGTATTCGACCTTTGTGGTGCTCAAAGCCAACGACTTATGCTTCCTACTCATCCATGAGATCAAAGCAGAACCAAGATTGAAGCAACATCCCGATGTTCTCTTACGGTCCACCACACTGCCAGCCCAATCAGCATCAGTATATCCAAGGAGTGGCACGCTCCCGGTAGTGTATCTTAGCCCATGGTTTATTGTGCCTCGAAGATATCTCATAAGATTCTTGGCACCAACCCAGTGAAAGTGATGAGGCTCAACCATCTGTTGACTCAAGGTGTTCACTGCAAAACATATATCTGGACGGGTGTTCACTAAAATCATCAGGGCCCCTACGAGTTGACGATACTTAATAGTATTTGCCAATACGGGCCCAGCAGCGCTGCCACTCAACTTCTTGAAGTTGAGCTCCATTGGTGTCGACACGGACTTGCAGTTCACCATACTAAATCTTTCCAAAAGCTTCACAATGTATTTTCCTTGAGAAAGGAAAATATCGCTAGGTCTCTGCCAGATCTCCAGGCCTAGGAAATAGTGCATCAGTCCTAGGTCCTTCATCTCGAACTCAACAACGAGCTCCCTCTTGCATTGATGAATGAGAGGGTCAACATCTGTCAGGAAGAGGTCATCCACATACAACACTAGAATGAGAGGCTTTCCCTTGACAACCTTGAAGTAAAGGTTCGGATCAGCATTGCTTCGAGTGAAGCCCAACTTCATCAAGTAGCTATCTATCCTCTCGTACCAAGCTCTAGGTGCTTGCTTCAGCCCATAGAGGGCTTTCTTCAACCTGCAGACATGGGTGTCCCGATCCTGGACTTCGAACCCCAGAGGTTGCTCCACATATACCTCTTCCTTTATTGCACCATGCAGAAATGCGGTCTTCACATCCATTTGATGGAGACTCCATCCTTGCGTAGCGGCAAGGGCTATAATAGATAAAATGGTGGTATATCAGGCCATAGGTGAAAATATGTCATCATAATCTATGCCTTCCTTTTGAGAGAAGCCACGGGCAACGAATCTTGCCTTGAACTTTTCAGCACTTCCGTCAGATCCATGCTTGATCTTGTAGAGCCATTTTGAGGTGACAATAGCTTTGTCCTTCGGTCTTGGAACCACATCCCAGACATCATTCTTCATTATGGACTCATACTCTTCGTGCATAACATCCTTCCATACTTGATGCTTCACGGATTCCTCAAAATTTGCAGGCTCGGATTGTACCTCTCCGGAGTTTTGGAGCCTAGAGCGGAATGCGAGCATCGGTTTTGTATGTACACAGCAGTGTTCGCAGCTTCTCCCCACAGAAACTTCGGTAGACCTTGGTCACATAACATGGCACGGGCAGCTTCCATAATGGTCCTGTTCTTTCGTTCAACAACACCATTTTGCTCAGCAGTATAGACAGTTGTGGTCTCCCTCTTGATGCCAACTTCTCTGCAAAAGTCCTTGAACTCATTTGTCTCATATTCAGTGCCTTTATCAGTTTTCAAAATCTTGATCTTCTTCCTTGTCATATTTTTCACCATGGCTTTGAAGGTACAGAACCACATGAAAGCCTCATCCTTCTTTTTTAAGAAGTATGTCTAGTTTTTGCGAGAGAAGTCATCTATGAACATCCTCCCAAGGATGTCATAGGGAACATACCAGATAGATCAGAATGGATCAATTGCAAGACATCAGATGTCTTTGTGAAACTTGAGGGGAAAGGTCTCCTTGTATGCTTTCCTTCGGCACAACCCTTACATACACCTTCATGATTATTTGAAAACTCGGGCATCCCTATCACCACCTTCCTTGTTTCAGGAAGGGCTTTGTAGTGAAGGTGTCCAAACCTTCGGTGCCATAGTTCAGTCTGTTGGATAGTATCACATGTCATTGCTCCCAGTGGACTTCCTCCAACCTGGTAGAGTGTATCAACTCTAAATCCAATCGTGATAGCTTCCTTGAATCTCTTCTTCCACATGAGCATATTTCTGTCAGTGAATTCCACATTGAAACATTTTTCTTCCATGGCCGATATAGACACAAGGTTCTTCTTCAAATTTGGTACATAGAGTACATCCTGCAAGTGGAGGACTTGACATTGAGACAAGTGGAGGGTCACAGTGCCTGTCCCTTTCACGGGATATGTGGCATTATCTCCAAGGATAATTTCCAGATTAGTATCCTTCTCAACCATATCAGAGAGTGCTTCCTTGAACCCACTGATGTGCCTTGAGACACCACTATCTATCAGCGAGACATCTATAGTGTCAGGTGGAGATGCAATAGAGAGGGCAGATACAAGAATGTATTCATTTCTTTTATCAACAACATGTGGTTCCTCATACCTGGAGTTTCTTGACCTTTTGAAAGGTTGATCATTTTCGCCAGAGGGAGCCTTACTCTTTCCCTTGAACCTGTTGTTCCTTTGATTGCCATTTTTCCTGTTGTTGTTGTTGCCATCACCATTGGGAGAATCCTTCTTGAAAGGACATTCTCTAGCATAGTGACGAGGCCTATGACAAGTGAAACACTTTCCTTTCTTTCCTTGGGCCCCTGCTTTTCCTTTTTTCTTTGGACCACCAGAGTTCTTCTTTCTAGAATGAGCAGCGTATGGGACATTTCCTTCATTTCCATACTCCTTCATTCTTGATTCTTCTTGAACGCATCTCGATAATAATTTGTCAAAGTCAGGTATCACATTATTATTTAGAATGGTAGTGTTGAAAACATGCCATTCATATGAGAGCCCTCCAAGTACAGTGAGTACCATCTCTCGATCAATTATTGTCTCCCCAATATCCAGAAGATTGTTCCTGATCTCGGTCAGCCTCAGAAAGTATGATTGGACAGACTCATCCCTGCCTTTCTTCAGATTCTTCAATTGATTCTTGAATAATAGTACTTGATTTGCATTGTTGGCCTTGAACATGAGGATCAATTTATCATACATATCTTTGGATGTGCTCAACTCAGAGATGTAGGCCACCAGACTTTTATGAATGGATTCCCTGATCATCAACTTTTCTTTGATCTCCCCCTTCTTGTACTTTGTTTTGGCAGCAACAGTAGCAGTGGATGGAGGTTCTTGGATTTTACCCTGCACATAGTCCATGACATCTTGGTCTTCCAATTTGAGATCTAATATCATCTTCCAAGCATGGAAGTCATCCTTCCCAGTGAATTTGTCATCCTCCTTGAAGCCATAGTTTGTGGAACCCATTTTCTTCTTCGGTGATTTCTACAAATAGGGCTTGTCTTCACCTCAGGCTCTGAAACCATGTAAATTTATGTAGATGTTCTATGCTTGATGCAACTTTAATTTTCACTACAACAATCACATAAACAATCAAGTAAAACGCTGATAGAACATACCATTGGATCTACAGAAGACAAACCAGAAACAAAAAAATGGTGGTGCGTTATGTCAGTCAACAAGATGCTTCAACCAGCAAAGTCTCCTTGGTCAGCCAACCCAACATCTGTCACAATAGCGCTCAAAACAGCGACACGATCAACTCAAAGTCAACCCCAGAAAAGTCAACGCTGCCCATAAAAGTCAACATAGAACAACAACAAGAAAGTCAATGCATCTTGGTCTTCAGTCAACCTTTTGACCTCGGTTCTTGTGCCAATATGTACGACCTTTGAAAATCGAATTCTACACCAAAATTCAACGTTTTTGGACCATGCATTGACCAAAGTCAATGCTGGTCAAACTTGTGTGGAAACCTTAGCTGCAGCAGTTTTCCTCTTCGTCCTTCTTTCCCACGTGTGAACCGAAACTGCCTTCAGAAGCTCAAACCAATCAGAAGAAGATAGATGATGAGTGAGGATGAGATGATGAGAAATGTCCTCCAACGTTGACTCTATTTATATCAATCACTGAGGTGTGTGACACATTTGCTGGGGGTGTAAAACCTTAATGCCACCCTGCACATATTTTGAAAGTGTTAAAAACAAATTTCAAAATAAATGTTCTACTCATCAGATCAAGATGATCTTTAGATCGATCTTGCACCTCTTCGAAAAAGGAACCCAATAAAAATATTGGTGTCTTCATCTGAGCATCACAACATGGGGTTTGGACCTAGTTGTCCAATTTTAACACAGGGCCATAATATGGTCATGTAGTTTATCACCTCTCATTGTCATAAGTTTGAACTTAGATGAAGGTGCCTCAATGGCTATGTCAAGGTGCTAAGTAAATCTTAGTCTTAAAGAGAACACCGGGTGGATGTGAATTCATAATATGTGCATGAAAGTTCTCATCTATTAGTGCCATAGGTTTGAACTCTACATCCAAATTCCCTCATAGCTACAATATGATACTGGATGGAGCTTAAGGGAATGGGACCTTGGTCAATGTGTGAAACTCCTTACACCCCATTGCTAGTCATAAGCTTCATGGGCAAAGATTAAGAATGCATTGTTCCTTCAGTTTCTTCGATTAGGCATCAAACGTTCTTCAAATTAGAGAGTGAAGAGTATGTAGTCCCTACTAAATTGCCTAAGTTGTTGACATATTTAACTCCAACAATAGTTTCAATCTATTTCAGACTAGAAAATGGACAAGTACTTTGGCTAGCATTCTTGAAAGCTTATGATAAGTGTTGCATGCAAACATGTGCATCTCAATATGTTAATATTTTTTTTATGCTCTTTTATGAAGTGAGGAGAAGGTGGCTCAACTTCCTTCAAAGCTAAAATTTACAAATAATGAGATTGACAAAATTGATGGGCACTTTAGTGCAAATGACAACTGTGTATTTGTGTGGTTTTTTCGGCTTATGGAACATCATGCATGGTTCCAGATCTACATGCAGAAAAAATGATGCAAGTGGTATAGAGCTCCTAAAAATTAATCATTGTGTAATATTAGCAATGGTGATTTTTTCTAAATCCGACAGAGAAGATTTGCACAAAGGGGATTCAAATAAAACATCATGGCATGCACCTCTCAGCCTTAAATTACCTATACAATCTATTCAATGCTTTTTTTTTTGCACTTATGTGAGTAATTGGTCACTTACAAGGAAGGTGTGAACTTGTTTATTAACTTGAATCTAACTTCATCTGGGTGCCTTTTTGACCTTCTTGTCTTTAATCATTTTCCACAACCTTTAATACCATTCCTTCTTCTAGTTGTGGCATACATGTTTGATAGTAAAACATAGGGTGCAACATCTTTAAGATACAACTTAAAAAGTTGCTCTGCAACATGGTTAACTAATTCTATATTATTATGTATTCTATATTTCTATTTGTTGTTACAATATTGTTGTGATGTGAATTGTCTTAATTTGATGATTTTCACGTGATAAGATAGTGTGTATTATTTGTATAGTAATATTTATTGTACAGATTGAAGAACGTATTATAAGATACAAAGAAAAACAATTAAGGAACCATAACATAAGAGAATGAAAACTAGTAAACGTGTATGTAAGTATGGTATGGTTTGCATAAGACATAGTTAACCAATAAAAAGTTAAAAATAACATTTTGATTGCTATCAAAGCAGAGGTATGTAGTGGAATTCCAAATATGTGGTACGAGCACACAAGGTACAAGTCAATCTTAAATACATGTCTCATCAATTTGAACAAGCACTTTAGGGTCAATGAAGCTCTTCTCATCAATGAGAATGTATTTAACATGTTGAAGTTTTTCTTGGAGATGTAGGAGGGTCTAAACTTCTAAAGGTTGCATAGAGGAGATATGAATGTGAAGGCCAGAGTGTATTGTTAGTGCATTTATGTTGAACACAACAACTGTTGGAGAAAACAAGAGTAGAGGGTCTTCTATATACACAGAGTTGGCTAGGAATGTATCCTTGAAACAACTAATTAGAAAATACTTTCTGGTCCCAAGAGTACCTTATATGATCATCATTAGTGGTGTGGTGAATATTTTGCTTGAAAAATGAGTAAGAATGATGTTGAAAGACATGCTTTGGCCGGGGGGAAGAAACGAAGTGTGGATTTGGAGAGGGGGGATGGAAAAGTTGTGTGGATGAGAAGTTGAATTCTATGAAGCGAACGACTCTCTTAAAAATTTGAAGGTATAAGAGTATGGGATTAATTATAGTTTGCATCAAAGTCATGGTGGCTAAGCATGTCAAGGTCATCAAGGATGATGTTTCTACCTAGGTGGAGTTGAGAAAGGGATTTCCATTTGTTAGAAACCTTTGAGTAATACTGAGGGGGTGGGAGGATTGTGAATCAATAGTGTGATCTTCTTAACAATTTTTACCTTTTATTACTTTAACATAATCACACACATATTCACCAGCAACTAAAACAAGATAATCATGAGAACAATAATAATCAACACATCAAAAGCAAATCCACACAAGAGACACAAGATATATGGTGGAAAACCATTCATCGAGAAAAAAAAACCACCCTTGTTGCTGTTTCTCTTCTCTGAATTTCTATTATGTCAAGATATTGATCTTTTACATAGTGTGCTAACTCCTATCAACATGGAGACGTTACCTCATATACAAAATGCCAATAACCATTGGCTATGAGACTTGATTCTAGTGATCAGATCAGAAGACTCTGTTCTCTACGGATCTCTACGGACTACCATCCACTGAAGGCAACCATGATTAGTAGATCCTCGCCCAAATACAATTGGACTATCCAACCACCATTGGATTGTGAAACTTCCTCCTCTCACTAAAGCTTTGATATCACTATTCCACATCTATGAAGTCACTGCTCCTCACCACCATGCATACCTCCTTTCATATTTTTTCAAACTGGATCACAATACACTATGCTCAACCATAAATAAAATTTGCATACATTCTCTCGGTAGCAATATCTCACCATCAAACAAGTATAAACACCATAAACAAAATGTTCTCCAATATAGGAAAATTGTGGCCACAACAAATTTGAATATCAGACCCTCACAACAATAGAAAGATGCATAATAAAAATAGCATCATAATACAATGACATTATCATAAAGGAATAAGAGAAAAAGGCAGAAGTGAATACAATACTAATTCAGAGCTTTTTAGAATTGCAGCAGTGAGGGAAACTTTGGATCAACCATGGACAGGAGGATGTAATTAATGGGGCATATGGAAGTAGGTCTCCTAGCAGGCACATGTCATATAGAGTTGATATAGTGAGAGATGACAGGTTGTTGGACACTATGGATAGGAGGAGTGATGAGTACAAGTACCATTCTAGTTCTGGTTCATATAAACATCATGATCATCATCGATATCATCCTTACAAGAGGAGTGACAGGGGATACTTTCCAGATGAATTCAAAAAATCAAAGCAACCTACATTTGATGGGGACTTGAATAAACTAGAAGAGGTAGAAGCTTGGATACTTGGGATGAAGAAGTTATTTTAGTAGCATGAGTACTCAGATAACATGAAGGCCAAGATTTCTGTGTTCATTTTGAGAGGTAAAGAAAACATCTGGTGGGAAGATGTGAAGCAGGTTAGACACATCAAGACAAAAGACTTGAGTTGACACATGTTAAAAAGAATTTTCAGGAAGAAGTAATTGTTAGAGAGGTACTATAGCAACAAGGCCCCATAGAATTCTATGAGCTAAATATGGGATCAATGACAGATGAGGAGTACATGACAAATTTCTTGGAGCTATTGAGGTATGTACCCTATCTTGAGGATGAGAAGGCTAAAGTTCAACGATTTGTCAATGGTTTTCCATTTATTAGAGATAAGATTGAGTATGATGAACTTCATACACTTGGGGAAGTCATTGGGAAGATGAAGCATTGATATGAATAGTCAAAGTACAAGAATGAGTCTCAACAAGGATGGAAAGGGAAAGATAAAGGTAAAGGTAAATGACAACCTAAGAGAGAAAGACCTCATAATGCATATGAGAAAGAGAATGTGGCACCTCAGAAGAAGTTTAATGCAACTAGACAGGGACATGGATCATAGTAGCAGCATGGAGGTAGTGGTACAGGACAATTGGAGTGTTGGACATGCGGCAAGGAGCACCTTAGGAGAGAGTGCCTGTAATACCACTGATCTGAAATGAATATATTAGTTTCGCTGTGCTGAGTGTCATTCAGTTTTAAAAACATGTGCATACTCAGTTCATTAGTTTGCATAAGGTTTAAGGAGTATTTCCATGATTCGTAGATGATATTTAGTGAATTAGAAGTATAAAACAAGCATAAATAACATTGAACAACAATGTAAAATAGATAAATAAGTTACCACATGAAATTTACACAACAGACATGATGAAGCAATTCACCCCTCCTGGGCTACATCTACTGGTCCAGCTCCCAATGGCTTGTCCATACATATAGTTACAATGCTCTAATGGCTGTTTTCTCTACACCAATGGCTCTAGAATGCTCCAATTAGTCAACATGAATCATCATTCACTCAGAATGATTGAAAATTGGGCCTCCTACACTTTTGCCTAGTATCTCCCAGGAAAACTCCACTAAAAGTGGGAGAACTCCAGTTAACTGGAGTTAAAATTGGCTTGGCTGCCAATTTAGGTGCGCCCCTAAAGTCTCCGCTGAAACTGACTGTGTATTAAATGTTTACAGTTGGGTGGTGGCCACATGCACATCCCCAAACTGCTACAGGATAGGATGGTTAGCGGAACTCACGGTGGGAACTCCTGTTAAGAGTTTGAATCGTGGTTGAGCTGTCGGGTTTCGTAGACTACGCAGTTGTGTTAACATAACTGTTGGTGCCATGTGATATGTAATGGGGGACTGCTGGCGGGTTGGGACTGCCGGTGGTTCCCAAACCCCCAAATGTGATTTCATTAAACCATAACATAAACCCGCAACCTATAGATGTTAAGAATCATCGTATATAGTAGTTGGTAAATTGTGCATGTGCCGGGAAGGAGGTTAGAGGGTTGAGCCCTACACCCTCCGACAAAATTTTACCATGCGGTTCAGGGCCATGTGGTGGCCTCAAGGCTAGCCACGTGGCAACTTCTAATTGGCTCTTCAATTCGTACCCCAAATAGTACAAGGACACTTGTCAACCTGCGATTGGTTTAGTGGAGGGAATATTATGAGGAATATTCTATTTTTTGCTGACTGTGCATCCACTATGTTGACTGTGCATCCCAATCAAACCTGGCCAAACTGTCGTAAAATTACTTGTTTGGCATTTCGATCAGAACAAAATATATTCCTTATACAACATTGGTTTTTTGAACTGTTCGTGGCGCCGGAATCAACAAGACGAGATATATGCAATCATCCTGGTTTCAACCCACTCCTGTAACTTTGAATTTTGAGCAAAATTTATGAACTCCTAATCATTCATCCCCATTGGGAAGCTTTTGGACCCCAAAAGAGTTGATTACTTGTTCAGTAGATGAGGGTACATCTCCCTCACCTTTCCAACCTCCATTCATTTTTACTTGCTTGGTTTAGTGCCTTTGAGCCCGACTCAAAGGTAGTCAACACTTCCCCTCTTTGATGCATTTGTCCTCTTGTCAAGAATTGTATCTTCTTTGAGATTATCCAAAAATTATGGCGAGAAATATTCAATAGAATGTAGCTGAACCTCACTTCCTTAATCATCGATCAAAAGAGGCTCATACAAGCGTAAGTTTTCAACATTAAAAACTAAATACATTTGCATGTAAGAAGGCAAATCAAGTTGGAATGCATTGTTACCAACTTTTTTTTATGAGCTTGAAAGGACCATAACGAATGGGTTTGAGATTTTTACCTTCCCCTTGCATCCTTTATTTGCTAATGTGCAACCATACCTCATCTCCCTCTTGAAACTTGTGATCAACCCAGTGTTTTTCATGCCTCTCTTTGTATTTGCTTTGAATTTTCTCAAGCTGTTCTTGAACTTGTTGATGTATCATCTAAATTTTCTCAATGAACTTTTGAGCCTTATCAATATCACTATGGCCATCAATTGCAACACCCTTCCCAAAGATGAAGTCTAATGGCGATTTTTGAAAATACCCCGAGCATACTTCAAAAGGTGAGGTTTGTGTTGAAGAGTGCTTTGCCCGATTGTAAGCGTGTTGAATATAATGCAGTTGTTCATCCCACAACTTAGGATGTTTGTTGCAATATCCTCTCAATATATGCACAACTGTTCTGTTCACCACTTCGGTTTGTCCATCTGTTTGTGGATGAAAAGTGATACTCTTTTTCAATTTTGTATCCATCATTCTCCATAGATTTGAACAAAAATTCCCAATGAACCTAGAATCCTTGTCACTAACAATAGAAGTAGGCAATCCAAAATGAACCCAAAAATTTTGAAAATAAAGTTCAGCAGTTTGTTCAGCAGTAATGTTTTTCTTACATGGCATAAGTATACACATTTTACTGAATCTATCCACAACTACATAAATATAATCATGTTGTTTTCTTGACATAGGTAGACCTCCAAAAAAGTCCATGGGGACACTCTCCCATGGCCTTGATGGTACCGGTAGTGGAGTGTACAATCCAAGCTTCATATTACTAGGCTTACTTATTGCACATATAGAACAACCTCTTGTAAAACGTGACACACTATCTATCATGCGAGGCCAATAACAATACCTTTGTAGATGCACCACTATTTTGCTTACCCCAAAGTGTCCAGCAATAAGAGAAGGATGAGCTTCTCTTATGACACTTAGCCTCTCTTCTTGTGGAATACATAGCTTTCCCAAATGAAACAACAGATTTCTATGCATGTGATAATATTTTTCTTCAACTTGTTTCCCTTCACTCAAACTAGAATAAACATCTTGGAAATCAATGCCATGTGCATATTGTTCTATGTAACTTTCATGTACAACATAATCATTTTTAAGTAAATTAGAAGCACTAATTATTGGTCTCAAAACAATATCTGCAACTTTATTGAATATACCATTTTTGAAGTGAAATGGTTGAAGAAATCCCATCCACCTAAAATGTTTTGATTGCTGCAATTTTGTTTGGGACTGCAAGTACTGTAATGGTTGGTGATCGGTGTGTACAATAGTCTCTTTACCCATCAAGTAGTGTTTCCACTTGACAATTTGTACCAATGCATATAGTTCTTTGTCATATGTAGGATAATTAGTCACAACACCATTAAAAGTTTCTGAATGAAAGGTGATAGGCTTACCATGCTGCAAAAGAATGCGCCCATGGCATAATCATTTGCATCGGTTTGTATCTCGAATGGATGTCCCAAATTTGGTAATGAAAGGACTAGAGTTGAATTGATGTTGTTTTTTAAAGCTTCGAAAGCTTGATGCTATTTGCCTCCCCATTGGAAGCCTTTCTTCACACTTATCACTGCATGCGTAAGAGTTGCAATGGAAGAAAAGTTAGCGATAAACTTCCTCCAATATTGAGCTGCACCTAAGAAACTTCTTAACTCGGTAATGGTTTTGGGTGTGGGCCAATTCACAATGACCTCCACTTTAGAAGGATCAATCCTCAATTATCCTCCTCCTATAATATGTCCCAAATAGACCAAAGAAGTATTTCCAAACTCACATTTTGACATCTTAAGAAACAGTTTCTCTTTCTTCAAAATATCAAACACTCTATTCACATGCAAGACATGATATTCTCTTGTTTTGTTGAAAATTAAAATGTCATGTAAGTACACAATAACAAAGTCATCAAGGAATGGTCACAAAACATTATCCATCACTCACATGAAATTTTTCGGTGCATTACATAAACCAAAAGGCATAACTAACCACTCAAAGAGTTCTTGTTTGGTTTTGAATGCATTTTTCCATATATCACTTTCCGCAATTCTTACTTGATGATATCCACTTCATAAATCTAACTTAGTGAATTTTTTTCTTCTTTCAGCTGATCAAGCAAATCATCTATTCTTGGGAGTGGGTAACAATTTTTTACCATTATTTTGTTCAAAGCTTGAAAATCTACACACATGCGCCAAGTCCCATCTTTCTCTGGTATCATGACTATGGGTGAAATGCATGGCGAGGTGCTTGGCCTTATGATTACTTTATCCAACATCTCTTTGATTTGCCTCTTTATTTAAGCATTCTCCATTATCGACATGTGACACATACCGATGTTTGGAATAGGACAATCTTGCTGCAACTGAATCTCATGTTGAATTTCCCTTTTTGGAGGCAATCCTGTTGGCTCCTGAAAGATCTCATGATGTCCATTAACCACATCATATAAATCTGATTTCAACTTAGGATCACATCCCTCAAAAGATTCATGATTAATATTGACTTTAGGCTTAATCATAAGAAGAACAAAATTCTTACTTGAATTTACCAACCTCTTTACATGTCCAACATTTACCAAAGCAATGTTTGTCTTCTTGCAATGTGCTCTAATAATGAACTCCTTGCCATATTTGAATAAATGATACTTGTTCTCATGGTGATATAAGATCGCTTTCCTGTCATACAAGTAAGGACTCCATAATATAATATCAGTTATGTCAAGTGGAACCACATCTAATTCAACTGTGTCAACAAAGCTTGCAGTGATTCCAAACCTCAATATACATTTCTTTGAAACCTGTAGATTTGCATCCTTACAAATCCAACCCAATGGACATGGTTTTGGATGTGGTATGGTCTCAAGGTTAATTTTTTTGACCAAATATTCAGAGATTAAGTTTTCTTGTGACCCACTGTCAAATAGTGTGTCAATCTTGGTATGCTTGGATATGACCCTCACATGAAACAATTATATTATTTCTTCTTCATTTGGAGTGTTTATGTGACAATTTGATGTACTGGTATTAGGTTTAGTTTCAATTTATTTTCCCTTCATTTTCTTCAATCCCATGGCTGTAATTTTAGTTTCATCACCTGAATTAGATCCTAAATCATGTTGAGTTGTAGCAGTAGTTTTCTGTTTCCCTTTGTTATTGGGTTTCTTTAGCCTCAATTAAGGATGTAATTTCCAACAATGAGTTTCATCATGGCCTTCTTTTGAACAATGTTTACAAGTCACTTTTTCTCCCTCTTTCTTAACAGATGAATTCTTTTTGTTTTTACCTTTTGATGTCTTCTCCTTGGCTTTACCCTTAAAAGATTTATTTCTGCCCTCTTCAGAAATGTTCTCCCCTCTAGCTTCTAGATGTGTGGCTTGAACACAAAATTCATCTAGACTAGTGGGGTTAAACATGAGAATAATATGTTTTAGGTAGCTATGTAAGCCTCCTATGTATTTTAGCAAAGTGTCTTGACTCTGCAAATCCATTCCTAATAAGAGAGATCTTCTCCTAAATTCTTGGGTGTATTCTTGCACATTTTTTCCCTTTAATTTCCTAAAGTTTTTCCAGTTCATGATGGATTTCTGCATATGAGATAATGGATAAAACTTTTGTTTAATAACAGTAATAAAATCTGACCATGATAGAATAATCTTACCATGTTTTTGGGTTTCCTCCTTTGTCTTGGCTTCCCACAAAACAAGTGTTGCATCTTCCATTCTCAAAGAAGCTAATTGAATTTTTGTATCATCATCTTGAAGGTTATGTTTTCTCAAATAGACCTCCAATTGTCGAATCCAATTATCTAGCTTGTCTGCATTTACCTCACCATTAAACATTGGCAATTCGAACTTAACATCAAGTTTTAATAAAGGAGACTTAGCAGTGCTCTTGGAATTATGTGGCTTATTCACTGAAGAAGAAGTAGATGATGATGATGATGATGATGATGAGGGAGAAGATGATGGCTCTCCATTGCCTCCATTTCCTCCATTTACCTTCTTTGACTTGTCTTCATCATGTTGACCTCCTGAAGATCCTTTTCCTTCATTTTGAAGTTTAGATCCTTCTCCTTCCAGTCTCTCATTTCTTTCTTGATAAAGAATTCTAACCATCTCAGTCATTTCAAGAAATTCTTTCCTTAACACTCTTTCTTCCTCCTTAGGGTCAACATCTTCATGAATTTCTCCTTCCTCATGAGACATTCTTAATGGAGCTTTTGCTTCTTTAGGAGGTGAACTAGGTGGTGGACATTGTGGCAATATTGCTCTCCTTTTCTTTGGCTCCTTTTGAGACCCTTCTGCTTCCACCAATTTTCCTTCTCCTCTTTTGAGCTTGATCCTTGTAAGCATCTAAAACTTGCAAATAGTTAAACGATTCTTTGCACTAAACAAAACCATAGAATAAATTTCAACTCCGATACCAACCTGATCTGAAATGACTATATTAGTTTGGCTGTGTTGAGTGTCTTTCAGTTTTAAAAACATGTGCATAATCAGTTCATTATCTTGCATAAGGTTTAAGGAGTTTTTCCATGATTTGTAGATTATGTTTAGTGAATTATAAGCATAAAACAAGCATAAATAACACTGAAAAACAATGTAAAATAGAGAAATAAGTCACCACATGAAATTTACACAATAGACATGATGAATCTGTTCACCCCTCCTGAGCTACATCTGTTGGTCCAACTCCCAATGGCTTGTCCATCTTTCACTATGCTAAAATTTTTGCTATTACATGCAGTTAAAATGCTCTAATGGTTGTTTAATCTGTACCAATGGCTCCAGAATGCTCCAATTAGTAAAAAATGACTCTTCATTCACTCAGATTGGTCGAAAATTGGTCCTCCTACACTTTTTCTCAATATCTCCTAGGAAAACTCCACTAAAAGTGGAGAATTCCAATTAAATGGAGTTAAAAATGGCTTGGCCACCAATTTAGGTGCGCCCCTAAATTCTCCGCCGAAACTAACTGTGTATTAAATGTTTGCGGCTGGGTGGTGGCCACATGCGCACCCCCAAATTGCTGCAGGATAGGATGGTTAGTGGAAATCGTGGTGGGAACTCTAGTTAAGAGTTTGAATCATGGTTGAGTTGTCGGGTTTCGCAAACCATGTGGTTGTGTTAAGATAACTGTTGGTGCCATGTGATATGTAATGGGGGACTGCTGGCTGGTTGGGACCGCCGGTAGTTCCCAAACCCCCAAATGTGATTTCATTAAACCATAACATAAACCCACAACCTATAGATGTTAAGAATCATCATATAGAGCAGTTGGTAAATTGTGCACATGCCCGGAGGGAGGTCAAGGGGTCAAGCCCTACGGCCTCCAAAAAAATTTTACCATGTGGTTTTAGGGCCATGTGGCAGCCTTAGGGATGGCCATGTGGCAAATTCTGATTGGCTTTTCAATCCGTACCCCAAATAGTACAAGGACACTTGTAAACCTGCGATTGGTTTGGTGGAGGGAATATTCCAAGAATATTACCTTTTTTGATGACTGTGCATCCTAGTCAAACTGCCGTAATTTTACCTGTTTGGAATTTCGATCAGAACACAATATCTTCCTCATACGACATATGTTTTTCGAACCGTTCGCGGTGCCAGAATCAGGAAGACGAGATCTATGCAACCATACTGGTTTCAACCCAATCCTATAACTTTCAATTTTGAGAAAAATTTATGAACTCCTGATCAACCACGATGGTAGGGCTAAGATATATAGTGCACATGAGCCACAGACTGTTGGGTATGTTGGATAGAGCATTAATCGTATTTATGCACATGTGGAAAAGAGGTAGGCAAAGCACCAGGCATCTATCATTGAGATGGACGAAAAGATTTTTGATTAAGTTATTTCTATTTTAATTGACCTTGGATCTAATTATAGCTATGTTAGTCCTGACTTGGTGGATAAGTGTGGTTTGAGTAAGGACATGCATGCAAAATCTTGGTTAGTGTAGTTGGCCACAAGTACGAAGAAAATATTTCACCATTGGGTAAAAGTGTGTGCATTTGAGTTAAATGGCATGCCTACAACAATACACTTAAACATATTGCCACTGGGTTCCTACAATATTCTATTGGGTATGGATTGGTTATATTGCCATAGAACCAAGGTAGATTTCTATGAAAAAGCTATTGAGTGCTTGGATGAAAATGGGGAACCAAGAGTCATACAGGGAAATAAGAAAGCCACATCAGTTAGGATGGTGACATTCATGCAGGCCAAGCACAGTCATAGGAAAGGGTGTTTGCTATTTACAGTTCATATCTCTAGTGAAAAAGGTAAGGAAGTTGACGATGAAGATATGTTCACTACTGTAATATCCCAAAAGAGGGAATTTATACAACAATAAGAACACGTTAAGATGTTCCAAAGTTGGAGATGCAACAATGTAAGAACACATATTGGAGTAGCAGAGTTATATCAATAGCTAATACATGAGAAGATCCAAATAGCCATCATATTGATCTCATAACAGCAAAAGAGTACAAATCCTTGAGGAAACAATCATTCAAGCTAGGTAATGCAAGCCTCAATAGAACATGTACATGAAAATAAAGAACACTGCTACATATGGAAAGCACAAGGCTATGACTGCGCAGTTTATAGGAGGCACTGCTACAGAAATAATGTCAATACATAGATATGGAAATGTATGGCTCAAATAATTTGGGGGAGAAAAGCTCTAACCCTTGAAAAACAATATCAAGTCAATCCTAGAAGGATTGGCCAAAATATACAAAATGGCAAAAATGCCAGAGTAGCAGGGTTGAGTAGCATCTGCAACTCAAGAACTAGATGGAGATGGCTTTAGATGATGCACAAGTTGAATAAACCTCCTCCAATGGATCTTCCAAGTGAAAGGATGATCCTAACACTGAATATCTCTCCCTCCAAACGAACACTGCAACCCTCACTACAGATATATATTGAAAATAACGTAGTCAAGGAGAGGGACTGCGCTATAGTTGATGGAAAATGGTTGGCCTGATGCCAAATATGATGGGAATCAGCTCAAATTATCCCTCACTGATCCTCCAAATGAAAGGAGACTTCCTCCTCTGAAAAATAGCTCCAGAAGTGTTGTTGTAGAACCTCCACTGCAACACCCTGCAACACAACGTTATACTTCAGCAGAAATAATGCTGTAGCTGAAGGAGGTGGCTTGGCCTTGAGCCTGGATGTGGAGAAATGAAGAGCAAGATCCTTCAAGAGGCCTCTCTTGAAAGGAGAAGGGATTCCTAAACAGGAAATCCTTGTGCTAAGCAGCACTGCAACTCTGCTAAACAACAGGAGAATGCACAAAGTCTAAACAGACCAAGAAATCAATAATCATCAACATGAATAACAATGGTTGCCTGGCCCTCCTTTTAAACAAGTGAAATCCCTCTCACCTTGGGTCCCACTCAATAGGGTTTCCTTCACCAAAGAAACCTCCTCCCGGTCATACTGCTTTGTTTCTCTAAGTGTTCTCCACCTCCTATCCCAACGCTGTTGACTTGGTCAAACTTGACCTTGTCCACATGAAAATGACCCTGTTCACACATGAGTGTGTGAAATCCAGCTCCTCTGATGATCCCTTTCCACACTATGAGGGATTTTATTCATTTTTCTGAAATTTATGGGCTTCCTTACCCATTTATTTATCTCCTAAGTGACATGAGCAAAAATTAATATTCCAATTAGCTGCATGCTAATTTTGGAATATTACAGTCCTCCCCTCCCAAATGTTTCTTGTCCTCAAGAAACTGCAAGGATAGAACTGAGAAGTTGCCTCCCAAGGCATGGATACTGAAATGTGTTGGGAAAACATCTTCCCCAAGTGGATCCTCCATTCCCAAGCAATCATCCATACAAAATGAGTCACCTCCCAACATGTCAACTCTAGAAAATTCTCCTCCACCTTGAGTTCATGCAATGTAGGTGGGCTGAAAATATAAACATGGTAGACATAGAAGCCTACCCCACATTTTCCTCATCTCCAATTATGATAAGTGTAGAGTGTTTGTTGATCCTGGGCTGCAATAATGTTGCCCTTAAGAGGCAAGATGAAGACTAAGTCTTCAAAGATCTCTCCTCCAATGTTGTGAATCAAGCTGGCCCAAATAAACCCATACGTGATGGACAGGAAATAATAACCATATGGAATCCCATCAATCACATGGCCCACCTCAACAAAAGGAAACAAGTGTTTGGCTTTGTTGGCCATATCTCCTCTCGTGCTCCCATTAGAACATGCAATTCAAAAAGTGTGGGAACCCTCTTCCCCAAAGGACACATCCAACTCATGTGTCTCTCTCCCAATCATGCTTCCAATACATATAAGATCAATATCAGCAAATGAAATCATGATCAGCACCAAAATGAGGAAAATGTTGAAGGTTTCATGTTGTGCAAGAAGGTACCAATAGTTTTCCCAATAGTGACAGCGTAGTTTTCCAATCTGCTACTTTAGAAAATTACATGGTAAGTTGTTTTTTGTTACATGGATAATTATGTATGTCATGACATCTACTAATAAATAGAAAATGGCTAGGTACATCAACTAAACATACATGAAAGAGAACACTTGCCCAAGGCCATATAAGAGATGGCTGTCTTCATCATACAATTTGGCCCAATGTTGATCATGGAGCTCAATGAAAAGCTTGCCCTCTTGTGGAGCAATGCACTGAATATGAATGGTAAGAGTATCCAAATATTGTGTTAGATAATCCATGGATGCAAAAAAAATATTCTTACCATGTGTTGAGAGTAAGATGATGCATATGTATATGAATAATTCCTCCATAGTGGTATGACACACTCCCATGAAGAGGAATGAACCGTATGCTGCATGAAGATCACCCTTCTTATACTTGGAAATCCAAGTTAAGAATATCATATCTCTGTAATAGATGTTTCCATCCACTACTCCATCAATCTCAATTCCTCCTTGCTCACTAAGTGCATCAATGGTGAAGTGATCCTGGGGACACTCCATCAATAACCCAAGCTCCTAAGTGACAGCGCTGGTGGCCTATGAAAATAGGCTCCTGCCAACTCATAGCTCCATTCTTTGACATGCATCTTGTCAAAGACATCTCCCATAATGCTGTTACACATAAGAAGTCCCTCCCAAAGTGGAATTACCTCTTGATCATCTAAGGCCAAGGAGTAGCTCCTATGCACCATGATAGTACCATCTCCTACTCCTGCAAAATCATGCAAAGTGTGAGAGAAAATCTGCCCTTTCTCTCCCAAGAACAACCAAAGAAAAAAAAGTTGTTGCTGCCTCCTCATACCCTTTGAAAGAGGATATGTCTCAAGATGGCCAAACTCTTTTAAGAGTAGCCAACACAGCCATGCCTCTTGCTTCCCAGTGTCGTAAATTTGCAAGTAGCTTACCAGCTTCTTGCTCTCCATCCACACCCATTCATCCAAATGTGGGTGCCTCCCATCATGCTCAATCTTGGTACCCTTCCCATGAAGACTACCATCCTCCCAAATCAGATTTCTATCTTTGCATTTCATGGGGTATTGAAATGCAATCTCCTCAATGACCAAGTTGATCCCATAAGGATCCAAATAGGTGGTAGACAAAAACCTCCCATTATGATGTGTAGGGCTCAATAAGTGTCCAACACAAACATGAGAGATGTTATCCATCCTAAGATGTCCTCCATCATCTATCTGCTCCTCCTTGAATCCATAAAGATCCAGGTGTGAGGAGGGAAGAACCACCTCAAACTGTTGAATAAATTTGCACTTCATGATGTGTTGAAGTGCACCTCCAATGAAATCTCTCCATTGGATCTCCCTCTCATGAATAGTCCTCCAAAACCAATGAGGTCTTGGATTTGCTGAAAGTAGAAGTCTCTCTTTGAGCTGAGAGGTGCTCATTGAGAAAGTGTCATCTCGAAAGGAGAAAGTTTTTCTCATTTCAATATGTCTACTATCTATCATTCTTCCCTTCAAGTCTTCAAACCCCAACCTCCAGTGTGATATGAAATCCAAAAATGGCTCATGAGGATGATGGTTTATTTCTTCCTTGAATGTTTCCATGTTGCACAACGTAGAGCAATCTTGCTGCTCTATATTAGCAATGCATGTTGATTCTTGGACATATAAATATGAATTTCCACAATCCTCCAAAATATTTGTTGAAATAGAAAGTGGAACTTCATTCATACCTTTAAGGAACTTGGGAGCTCCTTGTATGGCTGCAATAGTTTTTTCCTCCAATAAAATGGCTGCCCCATTTGCAGATGTAGAAGGCTGCTCTTCCAAGGCTGTGACAACGCTAGTACAAGTCTCCTCCCATGGTGTTGTGGGATTTTTCTCCTCTGATCTATCTCTATCAAAGGTTCTAATCAACCTTTGAGTGAACTCTGCAAAAGTATTCACCCTTGCATGGCTCAAGTGGCTGAACCACAAAACATTGGCTTCACCCTCCAAGTGCAGCACTGCAACTTCTACTGCCTCCCTCTCTACCACTGGATGTAGTAGGAATAATGCCTCAAGCTTCCTTGCCCAAGCTCTTGCTGTAGATGATCCATCATATGTAGGTAATAGAAACATATTACCTTTGATTCCTCTTTTGTTGCAGGATCCCCTCTCTTCCTTTAACTGAATGAACTGTGGCAGAGCTAGAGTCTCTTTGAAGGCTCTAGGTTGAGATTTGTACTCAACAAGGTACTTACTTAGAATCAAATGATCCAAGTATCTCTCATGCACATTGTCTTCTTCTTGGTGAGAATAGGAAGTGCATGGTTCTTCCTCTTCTTTTTGCTTATCCTCCTTGGGGAGGTTCTTCATAGAATTGAAGAATGATGAGACAAAACTCATCCTCTCCAACATTCTGATCTTATTCTATATTATTTTTCTGAAACTTACAGGCTGAGCCAAGATGATGCTTCGATACCACTGTAATATCCCAAAAGAGGGAATTTATACAACAATAATAACACCTTAAGATGTTCCAAAGTTGGAGATGCTGCAATGTAAGAACACATATTGGAGTAGCATCGTTATATCAATAGCTAATACATGAGAAGATCCAGATAACCATCATATTGATCTCATAGCAGCAAAAGAGTACAAATCCTTGAGGAAACAATCACTCAAGATAGGAAATGCAAGCCTCAATAGAACATATACATGAAAATAAAGAACACTGCTACATATGGAAAGCCCAAGGCTATGACTGCGTAGTTTATAGGAGGCACTGCTACAGAAATAATGTAAATACATAGATATGGAAATGTATGGCTCAAATAATGTGGGGGAGTAAAGCTCCAACCCCTGAAAAACAACATCAAGTCAATCCTAGAAGGATTGGCAAAAATATACAAAATGGCAAAAATGTCAGAGTAGCAAGGCTGAGTAGCAGCTGCAACTCAAGAACTGGATGGATATGGCTATAGATGATGCACAAGATGAATCAACCTCCTCCAATGGATCTTCCAAGTGAAAGGTTGATCCTAACACTAAAGATCTTGTTAGCGCTCAAATCTACCTTAGGCTGAAATAAGGTAAAACTCAAGGCTACATCAAACCACGCTCAGCCTCGTAGCTAGCCCTATGAGGACAGGAGAGGGCTCTCTCCGGGTCTATCTCGATAAATTGAGCAATAGGGTGCGAGATGACTTATAATTGGTACTGATTTTAGGCTAGTAAAGAGATAGGAAAGTTTGATTTTGATTTTTTGGGTTTTTGTTGAAAAGATGGGAAAACAATTTTGGGTCCGGGGATAAGGCCAGATCTTTGCAGAATTCGAGTTGGGGCAAGGTAGGCAGTAGTCTTGATGCTTTTGATCAGGTGTATGGATGGATCAGAATGAAAAGGAGCTGAAGAGGGCAAGGGGGAACATGGATCCTCTCCAAACAGGCGAAAACATGTAAAACTAAACAAATTTAAAGGCAGAGCACTGAAACAATGGATTCAACCTCATTTACTCATTCATTTAGTTTCAGAAGCATAAGAAGGGAATGGCATACATTAAACACGAAATAACTTACAATAAACTGAGAGAAAACATCATCAAGAACTGAAAGCCACAAGAATCCCAACAGGTGCTGCAAAACCTCTGATCTTTCCTTAGCCAAAATATGAAAAATATGTACAATAGTGTGCCAAAATCTTCCCAAGAGTCCAACCTATCCAACCTCTGAAATGATTGAGAAATTACATCATATAGACCATCCTAACCCCTTTCCATGCCTCTAGGGGTCGAATTCCTCCTTCTAGGAGTAGTTTCAACTAATTCTAAACAAGGAGCTAGAATATAGGCAGCCAAACAACTTGCCTCTAAAAGGAAGGAAACTGATTCTTTCACTTGATTTTTACTTTTTTAGGAGTGAATCATCTAGAATAGGTAAAAGTGAGTCCAAGTTACATGCAAACCATAATATTACATCAAGATAACTCAAAAATTACATCCACAAGAAAAACTGGTCCAACTGGCCGAAATTCTGAGTTGGAAGGTGAAAAATTGACCAAAAATCCATATGAGTAGCGCGCCTTTCAGCCTACTTTTGGGGCACTTACCAACATAAAAATCAAGCTCATGATAGCTTGTTGGAAATCCCTGGATGTCTGCTATCCAGCCCAAATGGAATTTTCCAATTTGGAGCTCATTTTCCCCTCCAAAACTTCATTCTCCCACAAGTACTTCCTGCTGCTGAAAAAGGTGGCAGAATGGTGATTTTCATGGTGTTTTGGCCCCTTTGATCATCTAGAATTTGGTGAAATGCTTTGGTCCTACTGGAGCATGCATAAATTTCCATGAAAAATCCAAAAATATAAAGTTTTCCTCCAGCAAGTGTTCCAATCATAAGCGAGCGCGTCGACGCGCTACTCGTATGGCTGAAAAATCTGTTTTGAGGCATAAAAAATCACAATTGACAAAAATTTCTCCAAATTTGCTCAAATTCGGAGTGAAGACCCTCCATCATGTATCTTGCCTAGTCAACGAAGCCTCGGACAAAATCCGAAGTGGATCAGGCCTTTTCCACCGTTTTAGTGCTCTCCTGGTGCATGCAGCTCCTGTGGTGAAAACACTGTCTCGGTTGTATGATGTGTTGTTGTCAGTCATGGTGTTGCAATGTGTATGTTCAGCTTATTGAAAATGAGAAATGAGACATTTGTGTCTTTGTCTCCAATCGCCAAATGCGTGCCAAAGGGGAATGAGGGATTGAGAACCCCTATAAGTGAGATAGGAATGGGATATGGTGATGGGGGGTAGTTTTTAAGGACAGGAGTGAAATGAAATGGAAACATATCAGTGAGTCAAGTGGAATCAAGGACAAAGAAACAACCCTTGAATGTTATGGAGATTAGGCTTTTGTCAATGGAGGAATGTAGTAGTAAGTAATAGGGTTTGGGATTTCACATGGGAACCAAAAGTATAAAGGGATATGAGGATAATGAATATGGGGAAGAGAAGACGATATGATAACATGGTAGTGACAGCAGTGATGGAATACAAAGAAAAGGTTGACAAATGGCAAGAATTTAGCACCAACACAATCTTCAAACTTTATGCATAACCCTAGGAGCAGATTTGGTATAAACGTAGGGTTTGATGTTCACCATATCAAACACTTGTTTTCTTCACATTCGAAACACCATAAAAAATCCACGAATCACTGAGCAGGCATAAATAACTTACTTGCAGACAAATGAAGTGGTTTGATGAGAATTTGGGTGATGAACTGTTGTTTTCCAGCCTTGGGGCTATATGAGTAGCGCGCCACATAGTGCATTTTGCAGGAGGATTTTTGAGGCCTTCCTGGTGTCCAAATTAGGCGTGTGATAGCTAGTTGGAAATATGTTGGAGTCTACTTTCCAACCCAAGTGGAAGATTACAATTTGGAGTTCATTTACCCTATCAAAACTCAAATCTCCCAAAACTACTTCCTGCAGGTGTATCAATTCTCCTAAGGCAACGATATTCTTGACATTTCTCCAAAACCATTATACCTGTGTAAAAAGTGAAGGAGTTGTTTCTTCCATGGCATGTTTTGTACAGAAACCTCTCTCAGTTTTCCAAAATTCATCTTTTATTGCTCTAAAACATCATTTGAGTGAAACCTATCCCGATGTGTGAAACAAGGGATTTTGTCGAAATGAAGCGAAATGAAGGGGATAAGGGGCTTCTAAATTCTTGGGGAAATTTATGGAAGTAGGGAGGGATATTAGGAAGCAGGGGAAAGTGGAATATCAGAGATTGAGTGAGGGGAAGGGGTCCAAAAGGGCAAAACACAGGCCTAGCCTAGAAAATTGCCAAGTTGTGGCAAGAAACTAGGGTTTGTGCAAAAATGAAGAATTTGGGGGATCTCAGTGATGGGAAGTGTTTAATAAGGTACATTAATGATAGGGGAAGGTGTATGAACATCAGGATACAAGTTTTTCTAATGATTTGACCATCCAAAAGAAATTACCTCCAAAACCCTAGGAGAGGGAAATGGACCTTACCTAGGCACAACTGAAGCATGAAAAAGCTGTAAAATGACCCAATGGAACTTGAAATGATGATGAAAACCCTCTGAATGATGGTACACTCAGCTGAATGGTGACATGGACTGACATTTGGACAAATTTGAAAAGAGTGAAAACAAACCCTAGACCTAATGCCTAGTGACCAAATTTTGCTTGAAGACTCATTGAAATGACAAAATTTGACCTTGACACCTTAAAATCACTTTGAAATCATTTTGAAAGAGCATGTTTGATCACTGAAGGAAGGCTGCAAAGGCTGACAGTAACATTGGCTCCAATGGGGATGGTAGCTCCTTGGAGGTGCCAAGAATCTGCAGATCTTTGGGAGAGCAGACAGTGCCTCCATCCATTGGGCAATGGAATCATTATTTTGATCAACCACACAAGATTTTGACTCATTTATTAATTGAAACTGACTGAAAAGACTGAAAAATGACTTCGACAAATGACTCAACATGACTAAGACCTGAACTTACAACTTAAAACTTGATGGCAGTATATAACCGCCTGTGTTTCTTACAAGACAATATACCATCAAACTATATCAAAATGCCAATGAAACCAATCAAGAAGATGCCTTCTTGATTGATTCTCCCGATCAGATCTCCTGGTCAACAATACAAACTGATAATTGCGCATCCAAAAACATAGCTGACCATAATGTCCTTCATCACTGAACACTGCAATAATCACCTTTTCTGCTGACTGCAACAAATCTGCCATTGGATCCTGAAAAACATGAAGATTTGGCTCCTGCTGAAAAAAAAAAGATGTCATTTTCTCCTGCTTCTAATCTTTCTTCAGTAAAAGTCTGTTCCCGGTCTTCAAAGAATTCTGAACATGTGGATGAGCAGATCTCCTCTTGTAAAAACATTTCAAAACATGAGACATATGAAGAAGAATCTGAATGGAAATCCTGAATGTTTTGATCTTCTATAGTATGAATGTACTGTAGGTCATCTTCATATGATATGAAAGTTAGATTATCATGTTCCTCATTGCATTCATCAATAATGAGAAAAGCAACTTCAGATGATTCTTGAAACCCAAACATGACATTCCTATCATCTACCATAAATTCATCCAAAGGAACTGTTTCACTTACTTGAACACATATCTCATCTTGTTTTTCATGACCTGACTGTATTACCTCCTCATGAAGGCTGTGTTCTAATGAACTGAAAAAAATTGGATCAAAAACTCTGTTTATGGTCTCAACAGCAAAACTCTCCTTTTCAGGATTCAACACAAGGTATGCTTGGTCATTACAATTTGAATATGGATCTGAAGTAGCTGACTGGACATTACCAAAATCTGAAATCTGCATGCTGTCTTCTTCTGTGGGCAGATCTGAAATGAGACTTTCTCTTTCACCATCTTCAACCGTATAGACCTCTTCAACCTGATGATCTATAAAGCTGCTTACAGGACTGTCATCCTTTTCAGAAAAGGAAGAAGTTCCACCATCACTTTCTTGACCATGTGCACACTGCGGATCTGTGTTAACTTGAGCTGGAACATGACCTTTCAATAGCTGATCTATCTCATCTTCAGTGAGAGGGGATAATGCTTTATGTTTTCTTTGGCTCAAACAATGATTGTCTTCATTGATTTCAAGTGAAGGAGTATACAGATTTTCCTCATATGCTGATCCATTTCATGTAATTCCGGTTGACTGTCAAGATGCAACATTCCTTCATCTTCCACTGCACTAAAATCTTGATCCTGCTGCAAATTTTCATGATCATCTTTATGCTGCTGAAATGGATTTTCACACAGGGCTTCCATGATCTCATCATCCATGAAATTATCATCTTCATAATATTTCTCAAGGCTTTCAATAAAAGTAGAAGCATGTTTGCAACAGTCATGAACTAATTTTAATGATGGATAAGATACTTGATATCTTTCAATGAACAGAGCATGAAAATCCTTTAAACAATAAATACAGGCCAGCGGCAAATTTTCATACCAACACTGAGCTTCACCTTCCAGAGTGGCCAGGAATATCTTCATCAAGCAATCTTCAGGAAAATCCACTTTTAACTTGCGAATATGCATGTGAAATCTAACTAGATGTAAAGCAGCATCCTTCTTACCATCATCGTTAAACGTAGGCAGATTCCTTGACCAATCTACCTTGGGCATCTTATTCGGAAAACCTGGAATGTGATCTCGGCTCATGGGAGCATATCTTCTCGTGATTCGGTCCATCTTGAAAATCTCACAGCTACTGATCTCCCTGTAGTGAAGTCACCATGAAGCATCGATTTCTGGATTGTTCAGTGAATGAAGTCGCCAGGTGAATGATTTCAGCCTTGCGGTGTCTAATCGTTGTTCACCATCAACCATCAGATCTGAACTTGATACATGTACTGGGGAAATTTACAAGTTAAATGCTACGATTACAAGTTAAACCGGAGATCGATTGAAGCAGCGTTTATCTACTTCGCTGATGCATAGCAACAGCGTTTCGAAGGCTACCTGGCGTGACTTCAGACTCCGTCTATAACAAGAAAACGTTTTGAGTTTCTCCCCAGTATGGTCGCCACTATGTTAGCGCTCAAATCTACCTTAGGCTGAAATAAGGTAAAACTCAAGGCTACATCAAACCACGCTCAGCCTCGTAGCTAGCCCTACGAGGACAGGAGAGGGCTCTCTTCGGGTCTATCTCGATAAATTGAGCAATAGGGTGCGAGATGACTTATAATTGGTACTGATTTTAGGCTAGTAAAGAGATAGGAAAGTTTGATTTTGATTTTTTGGGTTTTTGTTGAAAAAATGGGAAAAACAATTTTGGGTCCGGGGATAAGGCCAGATTTTTGCAGAATTCGAGTTGGGGCGAGGTAGGCAATAGTCTTGATGCTTTTGATTGGGTATATGGATGGATCAGAGTGACAAGGAGCTGAAGAGGGCAAGGGGGAACATGGATCCTCTCCAAACAGGTGAAAACATGTAAAACTAAACAAATTCAAAGGCAGAGCACTGAAATCAATGGATTCAACCTCATTTACTCATTCATTTAGTTTCAGAAGCATAAGAAGGGAATGGAATACATTAAACATGAAAGAACTTACAATAAACTGAGAGAAAACACCATCAAGAACTGAAAGCCACAATAATCCCAACAGGTGCTGCAAAACCTCTGATCTTTCCTTAGCCAAAATATGAAAAATATGTACAATAGTGTGCCAAAGTTTTCCCAAGAGTCCAACCTCTCCAACCTCTGAAAATGATTGAGAAATTACATCATATAGACCATCCTAACCCCTTTCCATGCCTTTAGGGGTCGAATTCCTCCTTCTAGGAGCAGTTTCAACTAATTCTAAACAAGGAGCTAGAATATAGGCAACCAAACAACTTGCCTCTAAAAGGAAGGAAACTGATTCTTTCACTTGATTTTTACTTTTTTAGGAGTGAATCATCTAGAATAGGTAAAAGTGAGTCCAAGTTACATGCCAACCATAATATTACATCAAGATAACTAAAAAATTACATCCACAAGAAAAACTGGTCCAATTGGCCGAAATTCTGAGCTGGAAGGTGAAAAATTGACCAAAAATCCATATGAGTAGCGCGCCTGAGCTATATGAGTAGCGCGCCTTTGAGCCTGCTTTTGGGGCACTTCCTGGCATCAAAATAAAGCTCATGATAGCTTGTTGGAAAGCCCTGGATGTCTGCTGTCCATCCCAAGTGGAATTTTACAATTTGGAGCTCATTTGCCCCTCCAAAAATTCATTATCCCACAAGTACTTCCTGCTGCTGAAAAAGGTGGCAGAATGGTGATTTTCATGGTGTTTTGGCCCCTTTGATCATCCAGAATTTTGTGAAATTATTTGGTCCTACTGGAGCATGCATAAATTTCCATGAAAAATCCAAAAATATAAAGTTTTCCTCCAGCAAGTGTTCCAATCATAAGCGAGCGCGTCGACGCGCTACTCGTATGGTTGAAAAATCTGTTTTGAGGCATAAAAAATCACAATTGACAAAATTTTCTCCAAATTTGCTCAAATTCGAAGCGAAGACCCTCCATCAAGTATCATGCCCAGCCAATGAAGCCTCGGCCAAAATCCGGAGTGGATCAGGCCTCTTTCGCCGTTTTAGTGTTCTCCTGGTGCATGTAGTTCCTGTGGTGAAAAAACTGTCTCGGTTGTATGATGTGTTGTTGTCAGTCATGGTGTTGCAATGTGTATGTTCAGCTTGTTGAAAATTAGAAATGAGACCTTGGTTTCTTTGTCTCCAATCTCCCAATGCGTGCCAAAGGGGAATGAGGGATTGAGAACCCCTATAAGTGAGATAGGAATGGGATATGGTGATGGGGGGGTAGTTTTTAAGGACAGGAGTGAAATGAAATGGCAACATATCAGTGAGTCAAGTGGAATCAAGGACAAAGAAACAACCCTTGAATGTTATGGAGATTAGGCTTTTGTCAATGGAGGAATGTAGTAGTAAGTAATAGGGTTTGGGATTTCACATGGGAACCAAAAGTATAAAGGGATATGAGGATAATGAATATGGGGAAGGGACGACGATATGATAAAATGGTAGTGACAACAGTGATGGAATACAAAGAAAAGGTTGACAAATGGCAAGAATTTAGCACCAACACAATCTTCAAACTTTATGCATAACCCTAGGAGTAGATTTGGTATAAACGTAGGGTTTGATGTTCACCATATCAAACACTTGTTTTATTCACATTCGAAACACCATAACAAATCCAAAAATCACTGAGCAGGCATAAATAACTTACTTGCAGACAAATGAAGTGGTTTGATGGGAATTTGGGTGATGAACTGTTGTTTTCCAGCCTTGGGGCTATATGAGTAGCGCGCACTTTTATATGCGTAGCGCGCCACATAGTGCATTTTGCAGGAGGATTTTGGAGGCCTTTCTGGTGTCCAAATTAGGCGTGTGATAGCTCGTTGGAAATATGTTGGAGTCTACTTTCCAACCCAAGTGGAATCTTGCAATTTGGAGTTCATTTACCCTATCAAAACTCAAATCTCCAAACACTACTTCCTGCAGGTGCATCAATTCTCCTGAGGCAATGGTATTCTTGAAATTTCTCCAAAACCATTATACCTGTGTAAAAATTGAAGGAGGTTTTTATTCCTTGGAAAGTTTTGTACAAACGCCTCTCTCAGTTTTCCAAAATGCATCTTTTATTGCTCTGAAAAATCATTTGAGTGAAACCTATCCCGATGTGTGAAACAAGGGATTTTGTCGAAATGAAGCGAAATGAAGGGGATAAGGGGCTTCTAAATTCTTGGGGAAATTTTGGGAAGTAGGGGGGGATGTTAGGAAGTAGGGGAAAGTGGAATCTCAGAGATGGAGTGAGGGGAAGGGGTCCAAAAGGGCAAAACACAGGCCTAGCCTAGAAAATTGCCAAGTTGTGGCAAGAAACTAGGGTTTGTGCAAAAATGAGGAGTTTGGGGGATCTCAGTGATGGGAAGTGTTTAATAAGGTACATTAATGATAGGGGAAGGTGTATGAACATCAGGATACAAGTTTTTCTAATGATTTGACCATCCAAGAGAAATTACCTCCAAAACCCTAGGAGAGGGAAATGGACCTTACCTAGGCACAACTGAAGCATGAACAAGCTGTAAAATGAATCTTTGGAACTTGAAATGATGATGAAAACCCTATGAATAATGGTACACTCAGCTGAATGGTGACATGGACCGACATTTGGACAAATTTGAAAAGAGTGAAAACAATCCCTAGACCTAATGCCTAGTGACCAAATTTTTCTTGAAGACTCATTGAAATGACAAAATTTTACCTTGACACCTTAAAATCACTTTGAAATAATTTTGAAAGAGCATGTTTGATCACTAAAGGAAGGCTGAAAAGGCTGACACTAACAGATCTCTCCCTCCAAACAAACACTGCAACCCTCACCGCAGATATACACTGAAAATAACACAGTCAATGAGAGGGATTGTGCTGTAGATGATGGAAAATGGTTGTCCCAATTCCAAAGATGATGGGAATCAGCTCAAATTATCCCTCACTGATCCTCCAAATGAAAGGAGGCTTCCTCCTCTAAAAAATAGCTTCGGAAGTGGTGTTGTAGAACCTCCACTGCAACACCGTACAACACAACGTTATACTTCAACAGAAATAATGCTGTAGCTAAAGGAGGTGGCTTGGCCTTGAGCTTGGATGTGGAGAAATGAAGAGAAAGCTCCTTCAAGAGGCCTCTATTGAAAGGAGAAGGAATTCCTAAATAGGAAATCCTTGTGATAAGCAGCACTGCAACTCTGCTAAACAGCAGGAGAATGCACAAAGTCTAAACAGACCAAGAAATCAATAATCATCAACATGAATAACAATGGCTGCCTTCCCCTCATTTTAAACAAGTGAAATCCCTCTCACCATGGGACTCACTCATTAGGGTTTCCTTCACCAAAGAAACCTCCTCCCATTCATACTACACTGTTTCTTTAAGTGTTCTCCACCTCCTATCCCAGCGCTGTTGACTTGGTCAAAATTGACCTTGTTCACATGCAAATGACCCTGTGTACACATGAGGGTGTGAAATATAGCTCCTCTGATGATCCCTTTCCACACTATGAGGGATTTTGTTCATTTTTCTGAAATGTATGGGCCTCCTTAGCCATTTGTTTATCTCCTAAGTGACATGAGCAAAAATTATTATTCCAATTAGCTACATGCTAATTTTGGAATATTACAACTACAATAAAAAAGGACATTGGTGAGGGGAAAAAAATGTCACCATAAGCTCATTGGTGAGGGTCAAAAGAACCCTCGTCACCAAAAATTGAACTTCACCAAAGGTTGCGTCGCTGAAAGTATAAGTGTTGTGGTGACATTCAAGGTCCGTCATCAATAATGATTTATAATAACAGATAGTGACCGTCACCATTTAATATGAGCAATGGTGATGAACAATAGCCTCCCTCACCAAAAAACTAAACATCACCAAAGGTGGCGTCACCGAAAGTATGTGTTGTGGTGACATTCAAGGTCCGTCACAAATATTGATTATAATGACGGATAATGACCGTCACCATTTCAAATGAATAACAACAATTTTTTGTGATGAACCTTTCACAACCATCACTATTGGTGTATATATATGGCGACGTTCATTGACTGTCACCATTTCATATTTGGTGAGGGTTAAAAAATGTCATCATAAGCTCATTGGTGACATCAAGGTCTGTAACGAATAATGACTATAATGACAAAAAATGACCCTCACCATTTAATGTCAACTACAACGATTTATGGTAGCAAACCTTTCATGGTCGTCAATATTGATGCATATATATGGTGGCGTTCGTTGACCATCGTCACCATTTAATATTTTGGTGAGGGTCAAAAAATGTCACCATAAGCTCATTGGTGATGGTCAAAAGAGCCTCTGTCACCAAAAATTGATCGACACCATTCCATATGAATATCAGGGCACAATGGAATCGAACCACCAACCTCCTGCTTGTAAAGAAGGTGCTCTTCTGTTGAGCTAACACCCTTTAAAGAATTATATTTCTAAAAATTATATCTTAAAACTTTATAGATTGTATTTCTACAACTTTAAATAAATCAAAGTCTCGACAATATTTTACTAAACAAGCAAAACATCATCGAATCTGCAGGTCTCTACCTAATGTTTATGGAAGTAATGAAAAGTGGGTGGAGGGAAAAATAGTTACGTATAAGAGAATCAATATGTTTGGTTTAATACTCAATTAGAATTTAAACTCTGAAGACATTTATAGCCTATAAATGACCTATAACTCACAAATGCACCAAATATTGCAAAGGAAATGTCACAAGTGGATAGCATATGGAAGAAGAGCATTGATGAAGACAAATGCAATATGTTATAGGTTAAATGAAAGAAAAATATCAATGTTGTTGTTGGGAAATTTTTTTATAATTGGGACCTTTGTCTTTCCTTTATCACATAAATATTCAAATTAGAAATTAGAAATTTTGGATATGTGAATGATATCTAAAATTTTGTGCAAATGTAACACGGATCTCGAGGGAACCATAGGGAAAAATAAAAATAAAAATTTATATATATCCCCTTCACATAAAGCAACATGCAATTTGGAATTTCACAAGTTTGCACTCAAAACATGACAACAACCAACAAATAAAAAATATTGAAACTTATCACAATAAGAGTATCTCTTTTTGGCAGTGAACACCAAAAAATAATATAGTAATTAGTTCACTTTAAGACTACAAAACATTGGAAAAAAACAACGTGTTCAATTATCTGCCAGTACAAAATGGACTTAATTCTAATGAAGCAAAATAGTTGATACTATATCACAAATAAAAATGACCAACATCAATGTAAATTTTGTTTTTTCAAGATCTTTCCAGCTGTCCAAACATAAAATCCCCCCCATCAGTGTTTGTAAGTGAATTTATGACCGGAGAATTTAAGATTCCAGTTCTAACCCGTGGATTATAAAATACTAAATCATGTATTATTTGCAATGCATTGGTTTATGAAAATTTTGTCAATCCAAGAGGGTTGAATTGTAATGAACCCATACTATAGAATGTGAACATGCGTTGCAAATTTTGTTAGCTCGAAGCCCAAGGCAAAGACCCCACTATTGAATGGTCATGAGTCCAAATGGAAGGCAGGCTAGGTTTTGATGTTATGCTTAACTGTTATAAAACCAAAGTATAATAAATAATATAATAACCTCCAAAAAGATTGCTTGAGGAGAAACACAGGAGTTGAATCCAAGGGTGGAAGAGTAAAGGGAGTCCTTGGGAAGGTAAGATACGTTACTTGATGTCCAAAAAATGACCAAAATTACATCAACAAGATTGTTCAATTCATAAGTGGCAGTACAAAGTGGGATTTGAAAGGCCACCCCTATAAAATCAAGAATCAGTCCTAATTAAAAATATCTAAGCATGGCTATCACAATGCTAAGAGGAAGAAAGACAAAGCTCTGGAGCCAATTACAAGATAAGCATCAATGCATTGAATGCCCACTGTCAAATAGAGGGTATTCCTCTAAAGTCAAAAGGGAAGCTATCTTACAATCTCAGGCTCTAGATATAAATTTAGGTAAAAGAGATGGATTTGGTCTGGGGAATGTCTCTCTATATGGAAAATATGGACCTCTACATGGAGCTAGTAGAAGGGAGTTTCCTACAAATTTAATATTCCCAATTAGCTTTCAGCTAGTTGGAATATTATATGTTGCTTCTATTTTCAGTCTAGAGGAATAAATGGGGTAGGGAGACCCTTAAATCTCTTTAGTAGGAATAAATAACTTCCAGTATAGATGTGGACCAGTTTAGATAGTCAAAATAAAGCCACCTTGGGTGTGAAAGGGGGCAATGCATGTAGACTAGATCAAGGTTGACAAAATCAACAGTGCTGCTAAAGAAGAGAGTGGAGCTAGTGGGGACAACACAGTTTTGGAGGAGGAGTCTTTGCATGGAAGTAACCTCATAAATGTGTGGGGCCAAGGGTGAGGATGCTCATCAACAATATAAGGGAAGGGATGGAAGCCATGAGAGGCATTCAGAATATTTTTTATGTTTGAGTCTTATGACTTATTGCATGCTTCAGCGGTTTAGCTGTGTTTGTTGTACTGTTTAGTACAAGGGAATTTCCATGTGGTAATTCCCCACTCTATCTTGGAGGACTTGAGAAGGAAATCTAAGAGGAGTATTCTAAGCTTCATTTCCACCATCCAAAATTTGGCCAAGCAGTCACCTACAGCTATAATGGAGTCTCCTTGAAGAATTGCATTATTTTTCATGGTGTTGCAATGGAGGGGTGTAAAACCCTGTTTATGAGCTAGTTTCCTAGTGAAAGGAGCAACCTTTCACCCGGAAGGCTAGGGAGGAGAAGTTACAACCATATCTTTATCATTTTATCCATTTTTCAGCAGAGCTTTAGTGATACAGCGTGATTCAACCATAGAGTTGTAGTCTACACTTTTTGCATCTTGTGTATTTCAAGAAACCCTTGCCGAGTTATCTTGGGATTGTGTTTGAGAGACTAGATCTTCATTTTTAGCTCCTTTTGAGTAATATATCAGCAGATCCATTCATATTTATTTTTTTGTAGCAGTAACCCTTACTGGGACTGCACTGTCATGTATTCCGACATTTCTGTGTTGCATCATCCCTTGGGATTCTAGTGTTTTTGGGCTTTGGAGGTTTGATTTCCTAGTTTGAGTGATTTGTTCCTCAACACATTGTATATT